>JARQOD010000004.1:331949154-332009108 GCA_033576555.1 Oophaga sylvatica | reverse complement strand
TTGTCCTAGTGTCTAGTTCCCCAGTGGGATCAGCAGCCACAGCCAGACACCAGCATGGAGTGGCTCCTGGCACCTACCTGCCGCACAAGTCTGACCTCACTATCAGAGGCTCCAGAGAAGACAAAGGTAGCTGCACTAGTTACCCCTCTTCCAGGGTAGTCTGGTTTGTCGTACAGTGGGGCCACAACCGACTCGCTCGCGCCAATCTGTCAGGGCGCGTGCGTTACACATATTTTTATTGTTTGGCTTCAAAAATCAAATAAATAATAATATTAAAAAAATAACAATAAAAATGTATTTACATAGACACTTTTTTAAAGTAGACAATAATTTGACAAAATTGATTTTTCAGATTTTTTTATTGGTGGGTGAAAGTTTTTAGGCAGAAATAGATAGTAAACTAACCAAGATAGTCTAACGTCTGTTAGCAGATAGCATGCATTTTGCTGATTAATCTAGTGCATCGATAGTGCTTGGACTATGTTTACTCTGTCTAACCAATAGGACTCGCTCAGACCATTGTATAAGGACATGTTCACACGTTCAGTATTTTACATCAGTATTTGTAAGACAAAACCAGGAGTGGGTGAAAAATGCAGAAGTGGTGCAATTGTCTCTATGATACTTTTCCTTCTATTGTTTCACTCCTGGTTTTGGCTTACAAATACTGATGTAAAAAACTCACCAAATACTCAATATGTGAACGTGGCCTAACTCGGACAAGTGCTATCTGATATTTTATCGGACAGCACTCGGACCAATATTATACTATGGGGCAGTGCAGATCTGAGATTCTTTCTCATGCCGATTCGTCATGAGAAAAAAATTTCAACATGCTATGAGTGGCTCCGCAAATTGGAGCACGCGGACCCACTCAAGTCAATTGATATGTGTAAAACATCAGACTGCACTCAGACGTCATCAGTGCAGTCTGATTTATGCAGACACAGACAATGGAGAAGATGGAGAAATTAAGTTCTCAGTCTTCTCCGCACCATTGATACGATTCTCTCTTCCGAGAGCATCAGATCACATTCAGATGACACTCTGCTCAAACTCTGATCAGAGTTTGAGTCCAGTGTCATTAGCATAATCGAGCTGATTCTCTTATTTGAGCGAGCTCTAAAGGGTATGCCACACTAAACAATATCGCTAACGGGATCGCTAAAAAACGTCACTATTTAGCGATCCCGTTAGCGATATTGTTCAGTGCGGCAGCTTCCAGCGACGAGCTTCCTGCTGTGATCTCGCTCGTCGCTGGAATCGCTCCGGACCCTATTTCATCGCTGGCGCTCCCGCTGGGTAAGTATCTAATCGCTGTGTGGCACCTTTTCTTAGCGATTTAGCGGTACTTTTGTACCGCTAAAGTCGTTAAGAAGATCGCTAACGGCGATAGCGTCGTTAACTATATCGCTAAATGCGGCAGCATTTAGCGATATAGAAACAATCCCGCTAGCGATCTCATTAGTATGCAACGCTAACGAGATCGCTAGCGGGATCGAGTAGTGTGGCAGTACCTTAAGACAGCATTATCGCGAGCCGTGTTGTCTTCAAGCTCCGCCTCATCTTATTCCTCTGAAAAAAATCAAAATTGACAGCGGTTCTGTTCTCCACTCAATGGAGTGGGTCCTCTATGCCTCGACAAGGTCCAATCGGTGCTGACAAGACCAGAATGGTAACACCCAATTGACTATTTGCAACAGGGGAACTGCAAAAAGGTGCTCCAATTGTTATTTCATGGAGAATACAAATATTTACTAACACAGACAAGTCACAATAGCCGAGGTCCTCTTGAAAAGGTAAATATAATGCTATTACATTTTTGAAGATTTCTTTTAAAAAGAAGTCCCTTAATCACCCGATGGAATGCTTGAATTCTCTTACGAATGACATTTCTCTAGAATATCCTGTTCTCATGTTTAAGTGTTTTTATAACCTTTATTATCTGAGGCTCTATAGCAGGCTCCATATTTATTCTTGCCTGTGTAAGTGATTGAAAATGTGTGCCCTTGCAAGGTCCAGGTAAATAGCTGTGGAGGACATCCCTAATTTGGCTACTGCAATGCTGAAATGAACACTTAGGAAAGTAAAATAACTTAACAGGAGGAAAGGTCACTGTCAGGACACAGGAGGAAGGCAGCTGTGAAGCTTTGACTGTGATACAATATGAGCTAATGGATGAGTGAGCAACCTCCTGGGAGTTTACTAGTTACCATATCTTGCTGAGCAATTACTAGTATGTTCGATATTGCTGGGTAATTACTTAATGCTGTGAAATTATTGGGCATATTGCATCTTGCTGAGCAAGCTTACTAGGCGTATCACAAGTTATTAGCATAAAAGAAGCATGGAATATGAAACATGTTCAGTAGATGTGAATCGACAGGTACTGTACCTAGCAATGACTTAGGATAATGATACAATTTCACTCAATTATAATACTTCATCTGAAACAAAATGTCGAATCTGAAATTCTTCACGCTGTAGAGCAAACTTCTGTAGACCCAAAACAAAAGGAATTTTGGGGTATCACTTAAAATAGGTAATATATACACGTGGTCAAAATAGTTGGTATCCCTCGTTTAATGACAATTGTCACAAAGTAACTTTGACAAAACTAATAATAAATCAAAAATCTATGAAAATCAACAAATAAATGAAAGTCAGACATTGCTTTTCAACCATGCTTCCACAGAATTTAAAAAAAATAAAACTCATGAGATAGGCCTGGACAGAAATGATGGTACCCATAGCTTAATATTATGTTGCACGACCTTTTGAGGCAATCACTGCAATCAAACTATTCCTGTAACTGTCAATGATACTTCTGCACCTCTCGACAGGTATTTTGGCCCACTCCTCAAGATTAACTGCTCCAGTTGTCTCGTGTTTGAAGGTTGCCTTTCCAGATAGCATGTTTCAGCTCTTTCCAAAGATGCTCAATAGGATTTAGGTCAGGGCTCATAGAAGGCCACTTCAAAATAGTCCAATATTTCCTCTTAACCATTCTTGGGTGTTTTAGCTGTATGTTTTGGGTCATTATCCTGTTGCCAGACCCATGACTGAAACCAAGCTTTCTGACACTGGGCAGCACATTTCTTTGTAGAATCCCTTGATAGTCTTGATATTTCATTGTACCCTGCAAAGATTCTAGGCACCCTGTGCCAGATGCAGCAAAGCAGCTCCAGAACATAACCCTCCTCCATGTTTCACAGTAGGGACAGTGTTCTTTTCTTGATATGCTTCATTTTTTCCATCTGTGAACATAGAGCTGACGTGCCTTGCCAAAAAGTTCCATTTTTGTCTCATCTGTCCATAGGACATTCTCCCAGAAGGTTTGTGGCTTGTCAACATGTAGTTTGGCAAATTCCAGTCTGGCTTTTTTATGATTTTTTTTCAACAATGGTTTCCTCCTTGGTCGTCTGCCATGAAGTCCACTTTGGCTCATACAACGACAGATGGTGCGATCTGACACTGATGTTCCTTGAGCTTGAAGTTCACCTTTAATTTGTTAAGAAGTTTTTCTGGGCTCTTTTGTTACCATTCGTATTATCCGTCTCTTTGATTTGTCATCACTTTTCCACCTGCAACCACATCCAGGGAGGTTGGCTACAGTCACATGGAGTTTAAATTTCTGAACAATATGTACAACTGTAGTCACAAGAATATCAAGCTGCTCGGAGATGGTCTTATAACTTTTACCTTTAACACCTTTGTCTATAATTTTCTTTCTAATCTCCTAAGACAACTCTTTCCTTCGCTTCCTCTGGTCCATGTTGAATGTGATACACTCTGTCTCCAAACAGCACAGTGAGTATCTGTAGCCCTCTATACAGGCCCATTCACTGATTCCAAGATTGTAGACACATGTGATGCTAATTAGTGGACACTCCTTAATTTAACATGTCCCTTTTGTCACATTATTTGCAGGGGTACCATAATTTCTGTCCAGGCCTATTTATTTTTCTAAACATTCTGTGGAAGCATGGTTGAAAAGCAATGTCTGACTTTAATTTGTTGATTTTCATAGATTTTTGATTTATTACTACTTTTGTCGGATTCAAGTTAATTCTGAGACCATTGTGGGTTTTTCTATTGTTACACGAGGGGTACCAACAATTTTGACCACGTGTGTACATTTTGCTAAACTTTTCTCAAACTACTGAGTAAATCGTAAAGCAAAAGGAACAATAACTCTTTGAGAAAGATTCATGCAAAACTTTATGCTACAACTTGGTGTAAAAGCCTCTGAATGTTTCAAAATGTTGCACTAACATTTTGCTACTTTGTAAGTTTTATGCATTTTTTCCAGCTCTGACAAGTGGTCAGAACGAGGATGGACAGGAGGTGTGGCAACCCTAATTGTAAAATCAATGAAAGCAGCGGCAGTTCTTTATGCTGCAAATCTTACCTTGGTACTAGACTTGAGTAAGAATTGTATGAAAAATAACCGTGTGCACAACAAGAAGGTGCCAGAGTAGGTTCCCACACCGTATCTAATAGAAAATGACTCGGCACTACTTTAGTATAGTGGAATAAAGATTTTTATTCACGTAGTAACACGAAACGTTTCGGTCCTATATCATGGACTTTCTCTCACAGATACTACTGGGAAGGGGGTTGATCCACATAGGGAAGAAAAAAAGACATGCCTCTATTGCACTAGTAACTGTTGTGAAGGAGTCCGGTAGTGAGGATAGGTCTCGGCATTGGACGCGATGTCACCGCTGAGCACTCAGACTAGCGTGGACACCGCGTCCAATGCGAGACTATCCTCACTACGGACTCCTTCACACAGTTATAGTGCAATAGAGGCATTGTCCTCTTCC
Source organism: Oophaga sylvatica (assembly GCA_033576555.1). Classification (NCBI taxonomy): domain Eukaryota; kingdom Metazoa; phylum Chordata; class Amphibia; order Anura; family Dendrobatidae; genus Oophaga; species Oophaga sylvatica. Next base: position 332,004,279 of record JARQOD010000004.1, on the reverse strand, counting down.
TCATCTCACCCACAACACAGGCTATATCCAGCCTTTTTCTTCCTATGTGGATACCCCTTCCAGTAGTATCTGTGACTGATGAAGGTCCCTGATATAGGACGAAACGTTTCGTGTTACTATGTGAATAAAATCTTTATTCTCACTATACTAAGTTGAGTGCCGAGTCATTTTCTATTGAGTAAGAATTGTAGCCTGGCATGCATAGACAAATTTTCACATCCATTTTGCATATATAAAATGGTAATAAAGGCTTGGATGTATAAGAGTTAAAATAATTTTACTTTATTGATATTTGTTTTAGATTTGATTGTTTCCATAGGGAATAGCACTCCATTTAGATTATTGACATTATAATTTTTTAATGTTTGAAACCAACATAGATCTTACATAAAATATATATAATGATGTCTGCAGAACCTGCAGGGCAAGAATCAGATTAGCTAAAGTTGACAATGAATTAAAGCTTGCAAGAGATGTCAAAAGCAATAAAAAAGGATTTAGGGGATATGTCAAAAGTAAAAGAAAAGTCAAAGATGCTATACGATTTTTACAGGATGAAAATTATGAAATGGTAAGAAAGGATGTTGAAAAGGCCGAACTTTTAAATTCCTATTTGCATCTGTTTTCTCTCAGAAAGGAAATGTAACATCAACTGATCTTCACTGTCCTATTAAGGGAATAGAAGAATCCAGGATATCTATAAACAGAAAAATAGTGAGGAAACACTTAGCTAACATAAATGAATTCAAGTCTCCAGGTCCAGATGAATTACACCCACAGAGTACTGAAGGAGATAGCAGAAAAATTTTTGAACCACTCTCCATAATCTTTGAAAATTCTTGGAGAACAGGAGAAGTCCCAGAAGACTGGAGAAGACAAATGTTGTTCCTATCTTCAAAAAGGGGAAGAAGTTGGACCCAGGGAACTATAGGCCGTGAGTCTGACATCTATACCAGGAAAGATCTTTGAAAAAATTATTAAACAACATGTATGTAAGTACCTGGACAAGAATGAAGTGATTAACCAGAGTCAGCATGGGTATGTAACTAATAAGTCATGTCAGACTAATTTAATTTCCTTCTATGACAGAATCACTGACTGGGTGGATCAGGGAAATGCTGTAGATATATTATATCTTGATTTCAGCAAAGCATTTGAAAAAGTATCTCACACAATCCTTATTGAAAAAATGACTAAGTATGGAATGGACAAGGCAACTGTTAGGTGGATTCATAACTGGCTTAGTGATAGGACCCAAAGAGTGGTAGTAAATGGCTGCACATCGAGTTGGAAGAATGTATCAAGTGGGGTACCACAGGGCTCTGTCTTGGGCCCTGTATTGTTCAACATCTTTATTAATGATTTAGATGAAGGAATTGAGGGTAAACTGATTAAATTTGCTGATGACACAAAGCTAGGAGGGATAGCTAATACTAGAGAAGAGAGAGCGAGGATTCAAAAAGATATAAATAAACTGGAGCAGTGGGCAGCAACTAACAGAATGGTTTTTAACAGGGAAAAATGCAAAGTACTACATCTGGGAAATAAAAATGAAAAAAGCGTATACAGAATGGGAGGAATAAGGCTAAGCAACAGCACATGTGAAAAAGACTTGGGTATACTAATAGATCACAGACTGAACATGAGTCAACAGTGTGATGCAGCAGCAAAAAAGGCAAATACAATTCTGGGATGTATTAACAGAAGCATACAGTCTAGATCACGTGAAGTCTATATTGCCCTCTACTCCTCTTTGGTCAGACCTCATCTGGAATACTGTGTCCAGTTTTGGGCACCACATTTTAAAAAAGACATCAACAAACTGGAGCAAGATCAGAGAAGAGCGACCAGAATGGTGTCCCGTCTGCAAACCATGTCCTATGAGAAACAGTTACAGGATTTGGGAATGTTTAGCTTGTAAAAAAGAAGGCTGAGAGGAGACTTAATAGCTGTATGCAAATATCTCAAGGGCTGTCACATTGTAGAAGGATTATCTTTATTCTCATTTGCACACGGAAAGACTAGAAGCAATGGGATGAAACTGAATGGGAGGCGACACAGATTAGATATTAGAAAAAACTTTTTGACAAGTGATCAATGAGTGGAACAGGCTGCCACGAGAGGTGGTGAGTACTCCTTCAATGGAAGTCTTCAAACAGAGGCTGGACATACATCTGTCTGGGATGATTTAGTGAATCCTGCTTTGAGCAGGGGGTTGGACCAGATGGTCCAGGAGGTCCCTTCCAACTCTACCATTCTATGATTCTATGATTCTATGATTATTTTTGTATATTACAAGAAAACTGTAATAAAATCTGAGCTTTCCACTGTAATTAATAAATCCACGACACTGTCAAAAAAGTTTTTTCTCAATGAGACTTTTTCATTAAGGTGAGTTATTTTGCTGCCTTAAGCACTCTTGGCAATGATCTAATACTCTACAAAAGAACCAGAAATTCTGGATGAGCTTCTGTCAGTAGTCGGCCTGTGTGGCCCATTGTTCATAGAATCATAGAATCATAGAATGGTAGAGTTGGAAGGACCTCCTGGGCCTTCTGGTCCAACCCCCTGCTCAAAGCAGGATTCTCTAAATCATCCCAGACAGATGTCTATCCAGCCTCTGTTTGAAGACTTCCATTGAAGGAGAACTCACCACCTCTTGTGGCAGCCTGTTCCACTCATTGATCACCCTAACTGTCAAAAAGTTTTTTCTAATATCTAATCTGTGTCTCCTCCCATTCAGTTTCATCCCATTGCTTCTAGTCTTTCCTTGTGCAAATGAGAATAAAGATGATCCTTCTACAATGTGACAGCCCTTGAGATATTTGTAGACAGCTATTAAGTCTCCTCTCAGTCTTCTTTTTTGCAAGCTAAACATTCCCAAATCCTGCAACCGTTCCTCATAGGACATGGTTTGCAGACCGGTCACCATTCTGGTGGCTCTTCTCTGAACTTGCTCCAGTTTGTTGATGTCTTTTTTAAAATTGGTGCCCAAAACTGGACACAGTATTCCAGATGAGGTCTGACCAAAGAGGAGTAGAGGGCAATAATGACCTCACGTGATCTAGACTGTATGCTTCTGTTGATACATCCTAGAATTGCATTTGCCTTTTTTGCTGCTGCATCACACTGTTGACTCATGTTAAGTCTGTGATCAATTAGTATACCCAAGTCTTTTTCACATGTGCTGTTACTTAGCCCTATTCCTCCCATTTTGTATATGCTTTTTTCATTTTTATTGCCCAGATGTAGTACTTTGCATTTTTCCCTGTTAAAATCCATTCTGTTAGTTGCTGCCCACTGCTCCAGTTTATGTATATCTTTTTGAATCCTCTCTCTCTCTTCTCTAGTATTAGCTACCCCTCCTAGCTTTGTGTCATCAGCAAATTTGATCAGTTTACCCTCAATTCCTTCATCTAAATCATTGATAAAGATGTTGAACAATACAGGGCCCAAAACAGAGCCTTGTGGTACCCCACTTGAGACATTCTTCCAACTGGATGTGCAGCCATTTACAACCACTCTTTGGGTCCGATCACTAAGCCAGTTATGAATCCACCTAACAGTTGCCTTGTCCATTCCATACTTAGTCATTTTTTCAATAAGGATTGTGTGAGATACTTTGTAAATGCTTTGCTGAAGTCAAGATATACTATATCTACAGCATTTTCCTGATCCACCCAGTCAGTGATTCTGTCATAGAAGGAAATTAAGTTAGTCTGACATGACTTATTAGTTACAAACCCATGCTGACTCTGTTTAATCACTTCATTCTTATCCAGGTACTTGCATACATGTTCTTTAATAATTTGTTCAAAGATCTTTCCTGGTATAGAAGTCAGACTCACCGGCCTGTAGTTCCCTGGGTCCACATTCTTCCCCTTTTTGAAGATAGGAACAACATTTGCTCTTCTCCAGTCTTCTGGGACTTCTCCTGTTCTCCAAGAATTTTCAAAGATTATGGACAGTGGTTCAAGAATTTCTTCTGCTATCTCCTTCAGTACCCTGGGGTGTAATTCATCTGGACCTGGAGACTTGAATTCATTTATGTTAGCTAAGTGTTTCCTCACTGTCTTTCTGTTTATAGATATCCTGGATTCTTCTATTCCTTTAATAGGACAGTGAAGATCAGTTGATGTTACATTTCCTTTCTGAGAGAAAACAGATGCAAAATAGGAATTTAAAAGTTCAGCCTTCTCAACATCCTGACTTACCATTTCATCATTTTCATCCTGTAAAAATCCTATAGCATCTTTGACTTTTCTTTTGACGTATCCCCAAAATCCTTTTTTGTTGCTTTTGACGTCACTTGCAAGCCTTAATTCATTGTCAGCTTTAGATAATCTGATTTGTGCCCTGCAGGTTCTGCAGACGGCATTATATTCTTCTTTAGATATGCCTCCCTCTTTCCATTTGATAAACATTTCTTTCTTCCTTTTTAGCATGTGTTTAAGTTCTATGTTCATCCATCCTGGTTTCCTTAAATGCTTCCCATTTTTCTCTCTTTTTCGGAATTGTTAACGATTGTGCTTTGAGAATCTCATTGTTCAAGATTTTCCATTCTTCCTGGACATTTTTGTCCTTAAGGATATCCAGCCATTGGATCCCTCCAATTCTCTTTCTGAGTTCCTTAAAATCTGCCTTTCTGAAATCTAACCTTGACGTCTGAGTCTTCACAGGTCTTCCTCCTCTTGTTATCCAAAATTCTAAAATAGCATGGTCACTACCTCCTAGAGTCCCAGCCACTCTTACCTCCTCCACCATTTCCTCCCTGTTTATGAGGATTAGATCCAAGGTAGCAGATCCCCTTGTTTTCTCCATTACCTTTTGAAGATAAAGTTGTCAGCAAGAGAGGATAAGAATTTCCTGGACCTGTTAGTTTTGCCTGAGAGAGATTCCCAACAAATGTCTGGATAGTTGAAATCTCCCATGACCACTATGTCATATTTTTTGGAGAACTTGGCCATTTGATGCATAAAGAGTTCATCCATATCTTCAGCTTGCACAGGCGGCCTGTAGTAAATGCCTACAATGGTGTCCTTTCCATTGTTCTGTCCTTGTATTCTTACCCAAACAGTTTCCACAGAACTCCCAGTCTCTGAAGCGTCAATCTCTGTGCAGATATACGCTTTTCTAACATACAATGCAACACCTCCTCCTCGTTTATCAAGTCTGTTTCTTGCAAATAAGTTGTATCCTTCTAGCCTTGTATTCCAATCATGTGTATCGTCCCACCAAGTCTCAGTGATTCCAATGACATCATATTTCTTCTCCTGCGTTAGTAGCTCCAGTTCTCCTTGTTTGTTGCCCATGCTTTGTGCATTCGTATAGAAACACTTTAGTTTGTGATTGGTTTCTCTTCCTTCAATATTTTTATTATGTAATTTTTTTGTCTTTGTTCTTCCCCTTCACTTCTAATAGCAGAAATCTCAATAGTATTTGTCAAGTGCATGGCTTTTGCTGGCGTTTTGCTTCCCTTCCCACATTGTTCTAGTTTAAAGCTCTCCTGATGAGTGTAGCAAGGCGACTTCCAAATACATGTTTTCCAGTCTTCGTAAGGTGCACCCCATCTCTAGCAAGTAGTCCATCGTATAGGTAATTCACTCCGTGATCCAGAAATCCAAATCCTTGCTGACGGCACATCGACGTAGCCAGTTGTTCACCTGCAGAATCTTATTCCACCTCCTTGTTCCATGGCCATCCACTGGGAGGATGGAAGAGAAGACCACCTGCGCTCCCAGTTCTTTCACTTTCTTACCTAAGTTTTCAAAGTCACTGCAGATGGTTTCCAGGTCGTTTCTAGCGGTGTCATTTGTCCCCACATGTATTAGCAGGAATGGGTAGTCATCTTTAGGTCTGAAGAGTCCTGATATCCTGTCAGACACATCTTTAATTTTTGCACCTGGAAGACAGCACATTTCTCTTGAGGTTATATCTGGTCTGCAGATAGCGGCCTCTGTTCCTCTCAACAGGGAATCGCCCATGACAACAACTCTCCGTTTCTTCTTCACAACAGTTTTCTTTCTCCATTCAGGAGGACTCTGAGGCGTACAAGGTTGTTTGTGGGCAAAGTCTTATCCTGATGTATTTCTTCATCATTCTCCTGTGTAAGAGCCTGGTATGGTTCCTGAGCAGAATTGGTGCTGACTGCCTCCTGATCCTCCTGCTTCTCTGGGTCACATGCTTCCATTCCTCTGTTTCTTCAGTTGCACTTCGAATTTCTTCTCTTTCTGTACCATGAAGAGATAATTCTGCTCTGTCTAAGAACTCTTCACCTTCCTTAATGGTCTTCAATGTAGATAACCTCTCTTCCAGATTTTGCAACTTTTCCTCCAACAGGGACACAAGCTTGCATTTCTGGCATGTGAAGTTTGGCTTTTCCACTGTAAGTCTATGAACATGTAGCAAGAAATGCAGCTCACGACATGGCTCCTAGCCTCTTCCATGTTCTTATTGTTCAAGAGATAATCAAGCGGTGAAATATAAGCCAAAACTCGTGCGCCGCTAGGCGCGCGGTTTACTGATGTCCTCCTTTCAGCTGCAACAGCCAAAATCCAGTGTTCCTTGAGCTCGCGGAGACTCTTCACTTATCCCAGAAGGCACTGGGAATATGCAAATTATCTCCTCGGGACTCCTCCCCTGGTTTACTGATGTCCTCCTTTCAGCTGCAACAGCCAAAATCCAGTGTTCCTTGAGCTCGCGGAGACTCTTCACTTATCCCAGAAGGCACTGGGAATATGCAAATTATCTCCTCGGGACTCCTCCCCTGGTTTACTGATGTCCTCCTTTCAGCTGCAACAGCCAAAATCCAGTGTTCCTTGAGCTCACGGAGACTCTTCACTATCCCAGAAGGCACTGGGAATATGCAAATTATCTCCTCGGGACTCCTCCCCTGGTTTACTGATGTCCTCCTTTCAGCTGCAACAGCCAAAATCCAGTGTTCCTTGAGCTCGCGGAGACTCTTCACTTATCCCAGAAGGCACTGGGAATATGCAAATTATCTCCTCGGGACTCCTCCCCTGGTTTACTGATGTCCTCCTTTCAGCTGCAACAGCCAAAATCCAGTGTTCCTTGAGCTCGCGGAGACTCTTCACTTATCCCAGAAGGCACTGGGAATATGCAAATTATCTCCTCGGGACTCCTCCCCTGGTTTACTGATGTCCTCCTTTCAGCTGCAACAGCCAAAATCCAGTGTTCCTTGAGCTCGCGGAGACTCTTCACTTATCCCAGAAGGCACTGGGAATATGCAAATTATCTCCTCGGGACTCCTATCCTGGTTTACTGATGTCCTCCTTTCAGCTGCAACAGCCAAAATCCAGTGTTCCTTGAGCTCGCGGAGACTCTTCACTTATCCCAGAAGGCACTGGGAATATGCAAATTATCTCCTCGGGACTCCTCCCCTGGTTTACTGATGTCCTCCTTTCAGCTGCAACAGCCAAAATCCAGTGTTCCTTGAGCTCGCGGAGACTCTTCACTTATCCCAGAAGGCACTGGGAATATGCAAATTATCTCCTCGGGACTCCTCCCCTGGCTTACTGATGTCCTCCTTTCAGCTGCAACAGCCAAAATCCAGTGTTCCTTGAGCTCGCGGAGACTCTTCACTTATCCCAGAAGGCACTGGGAATATGCAAATTATCTCCTCGGGACTCCTCCCCTGGCTTACTGATGTCCTCCTTTCAGCTGCAACAGCCAAAATCCAGTGTTCCTTGAGCTCGCGGAGACTCTTCACTTATCCCAGAAGGCACTGGGAATATGCAAATTATCTCCTCGGGACTCCTCCCCTGGTTTGTTAAGTCTATTCCTGGTCTTCGAAATCTTTGTTACTGTAGTTGTGGTGTGATCTGTTTCAACTTGCCTCTGTCTGGATTATGCCATGTGGTAGTCTGCAGGGAGTTTTCTATACCCAGAAATGGCTTGCAAGTAGCTAGAAGAAACATTGAGAAGGAGACCTCTTAAAGAATTGTTTAGGAATATGAGAGATCATCCTTAATTCAAGCAAAACTAAACAGTCAAATGTCTTCCATTTATATATACATTCTGCATGTATAGTTATTTCTGAGTTTATGTGACAACTTAACCTGGCCATACACATTGGATGGCTGTTGCCTGAATGATGCTTTGGCCGATCGTTTGACCAACAGTCATCTCAGACGGCTCTCCCATACACAAGAATGCTCTATTGGCCATGTGTTCTCTATGAGAAAGATGCCAGCTGAAACATCGGATGGCAGCCTATCTCTGGGAGAAGACTGCCATCGGCAGTCCACAATCAGATATGCATAATCAATATCTCGACCGAGAAAAAGTTTGGGCACCCCTATTAATCTTAAGCTTAATGTTTGATAAAAATTGGTGTTTTTGCAACAGCTATTTCAGTTTGATATATCTAATAACTATTGGACACAGTAATGTTTCTGCCTTGAAATGAGGTTTATTGTACTAACAGAAAATGTGCAATCTGCATCCAAACAAAATTTGACAGGTGCATAAGTATGGGCACCTCACCAGAAAAGTGACATTAATATTTAGTAGATCCTCCTTTTGCAAAAATAATAGCCTCTAGTCGCTTCCTGTAGCTTTTAATGAGTTCCTGGATCCTGGATGAAGGTATTTTTGACCATTCCTCTTTACAAAACAATTCCAGTTCAGTTACGTTTGATGGTCGCCGAGCATGGACAGCCCTCTTCAAATGATCCCACAGATGTTCAATGATATTCAGGTCTGGGGACTGGGATGGCCATTCCAGAACATTGTAATTGTTCCTCTGCATGAATGCCTGAGTAGATTTGGAGCAGTGTTTTGGATCATTGTCTTGCTGAAAGATCCATCCCCTGCGTAACTTCAACTTTGTCACTGATTCTTGAACATTATTGTCAAGAATCTGCTGATACTGAGTGGAATCCATGCATCCCTCAACTTTAACAAGATTCCCGGTGCCGGCATTGGCCACACAGCCCCAAAGCATGATGGAACCTCCACCAAATTTTACTGTGGGTAGCAAGTGTTTTTCTTGGAATGCTGTGTTTTTTTGACGCCATGCATAACGCCTTTTTGTATGACCAAACAACTCAATCTTGGTTTCATCAGTCCACAGGACCTTCTTCCAAAAAGAAATTGGCTTCTCCAAATGTGCTTTTGCATACCTTAGCCGACTCTGTTTGTGGCGTGCTTGCAGAAACGGCTTCTTTCACATCACTCTCCCATACAGCTTCTCCTTGTGCAAAGTGCGTTGTATAGTTGACCGATGCACAGTGACACCATCTGCAGCAAGTTGATGCTGCAGCTCTCTGGAGGTGGTCTGAGGATTGTCCTTGACTGATCTCACCATTCTTCTTCTCTGCCTTTCTGATGTTTTTCTTGGCCTGCCACTTCTGGCCTTAACAAGAACTGTCCCTGTGTTCTTCCATTTCCTTACTATGTTCCTCACAGTGGAAACTGACAGGTTAAATCTCTGAGACAGCTTTTTGTATCCTTCCCCTGAACAACTATGTTGAATAATCTTTGTTTTCAGATCATTTGACAGTTGTTTTGAGGAGCCCATGATGCCACTCTTCAGAGGAGATTCAAACAGGAGAACAACTTGCAAGTGGCCACTTTAAGTAGCTTTTCTCATGATTGCATACACCTGGCTATGAAGTTCAAAGCTCAATGAGGTTACAAAACCAAAAAAAGTGCTTTAGTAAGTCAGTAAAAAGTAGGTAGGAGTATTTAAAACAAGAAAATGATAAGGGTGGCCATACTTATGCACCTGTCAAATTTTGTTTGAATGCAGATTGCACATGTTCTGCTACTACAATAAACCTCATTTCAAGGCAGAAACATTACTGTGTCCAATAGTTATTAGATATATCAAACTGAAATAGCTGTTGCAAAAACACCAATTTTTATCAAACATTAAGCTTAAGATTAATAGGGGTGCCCAAACTTTTTCATATAACTGTAGAAACGGGATGGGGGCTGCGCTGTGCTGTTCTGTGCAGCTCCGACCATGCCTCCCACTGCAGCTTGTAATCAGGACATCAGACCGCCCCCTTCCTCCTGTGTAGTGTGACTGCAGGGCATGCAAGTATCACTGAAGATGTCACTGACAACAGTGACAGAAAACAGGAAAACTGCAGCAGTAAGTTTGTGTGTTCGGGACGGGAGGATTGGTAGCTACCTGCCCACAGTACGAAAGGTTGGGTGGGATTTTGCACACATTTTTCTTTTTTTGCAGCGCTGAGTTCAGCCATTCAAAAAGGGGGCGTGCCGTGCAGGAGAAGAACACTGGCCAATGAGCATCAGATTGATAGAAGAGCTGATTGGCCAGTGCTCCTGTCCTCCTGTACTGCCACCGCCCTCTGAGGGAGAGAGCCTGCAACCAAGCTGCAAGGTTTGCCATATCTACCTGTGTGTGCTCCAAGAGACAGCTAGAGAAGCAGCTCAATTTTCCCATGGTCACATTTCCTGCTCTGGTCACAGCCAGCAGAGAAGGAGAGAGTGGGAAAGTGATGCTGTGAGCAGTAGGAGCTGCACTGTATATCAGCCTCTTGCATGAGAGGAGTGTTTGTGTTGTGTGTGAGGTATCTGTATGTTTGTGTTACGTGTGTGAGGTATCTGTAGTGTTTGTGTTACTTGTGTGTGAGGTATCTGTATGTTATGTGTGTTACGTGTGTGAAGTATCTGTAGTGTGTATGTGAGTTACTTGTGTGTGAGGTATCTGTAGTGTTTGTGTGTTACGTGTGTGAGGTATCTGTACTGTATGTGTGTTACTTGTGTGAGGTATCTGTAGTGTTTGTGTGTTACGTGTGTGAGGTATCTGTACTGTATGTGTGTTACTTGTGTGAGGTATCTGTAGTGTTTGTGTGTTACTTGTGTGAGGTATCTGTAGTGTTTGTGTGTTACGTGTGTGAGGTATCTGTACTGTATGTGTGTTACTTGTGTGAGGTATCTGTAGTGTTTGTGTGTTACTTGTGTGAGGTATCTGTAATGTTTGTGTGTTACTTGTGTGAGGTATCTGTACTGTATGTGTGTTACTTGTGTGAGGTATCTGTAGTGTTTGTGTGTTACTTGTGTGTGAGTTATCTGTAGTGTTTGTGTGTTACTTGTGTGTCAGGTATCTGTAGTGTTTATGTGTGTTACTTGTGTGTGAGGTATCTGTAGTGTTTGTGTTACTTGTGGTGAGGTATCTGTAGTGGTATGTGTGTTACTTGTGTGTGAGGTATCTGTAGTGTGTTATGTGTGTTACTTGTGTGTGAGGTATCTGTAGTGTGTATGTGTGTTACTTGTGTGTGAGGTATCTGTAGTGTTTGTGTGTTACTTGTGTGTGAGGTATCTGTAGTGTTTGTGTGTTACTCGTGTGTGAGGTATCTAGTGTTTGTGTTACGTGTGTGAGGTATCTGTACTGTATTGGTGTTAATTGTGTGTGAGGTATCTGTAGTGTTTGTGTGTTACTTGTGTGTGAGGTATCTGTAGTGTTTGTGAGTCGCACTAAGTACCAGGGCAATGGGGTACTCGGCACCGAGCCCATGAAAGTCTATGGGATTTGTCACTGGCAGTAGGACTCGGTCCGTGGCCCTGGGCGCTCATACAATGGGGGATATTTACAGGGGAATTGTAGATTAGGTAGTTTGTGACGCCACCCGTGGTATCTGATCAATTGGACCAGCGCTGCTATATGGATCTTCACAGGGGATGTTATGGGGCAGCTAGATGGTATGTCTCCCACAGGTGAGACTGGTCCCTGGAAGTCTATGGTGGTGCAGGGTGTAGGTAATAAAGCAGTCTCACACAAGGCAATCTTTTCCATACCTTTACTTGTAGATGTTTCAGGCAGGTCCCGGGAAGCTGGTCGGGGTGGAGAATGCACATTCAGGATAACCGCTGAGCAGGTTAGAGGCCTCCTTTAACTCTATATATGTGTGAGTACAAACTTGCATGAAGTCAAGTTAACTCTGTTAATCTCCAGCTTGTTCAATAGCTGCAACGCCCGGCCGACATTGTGGTAGAGCCTTCTGCTTAATCTGGTGACCAGATATGGTGACCAGATATCGGAAAGAACTAAGTCGTTAGGGCTGATCAGGCCTTGCCCTCTTGTTCTCCCTGACTCCGTTTACGTATCAGCGCTTAGGGCTACCTACTGTGACTTGAAGTCCAGGAGGATTCCGGTGTTTCTTATTACTAGGCATAAAGCACTAGCAACGCTTCGGACCCCGGTGTCCGGTGAATTAGTGCGGGTAATCCGGTACCTGATGCACTAGTCTCTATCTCTCTCTCCACTGTGCCTCTCGTCCTGCTCTTGCTCTTAACATAAGCACAAGTAGCGATGTTGTGAATGCCAGCTTTTCTCCAGAGCTCGCTGAGCAGTTCTCAGTACACTCACTGTTGTAGCTCCTATGATTCCCTTCTTTCTTCCTTTCTCTGACCCTGTCCAGAGCAGCACACAGGTACTCTGTCAACTGTGTAAATGCTGTAGCTCCGAGAGTCACCTTCCTCAGACCCTGTCCAGAGCAGCACACAGGTACTCTGTCAACTGTGTAAATGCTGTAGCTCCAGAGTTACTTTCCTCTTTCCAAAGAATACAGGTAGCTTGTCCTGAGGTACTGTTTCACTTGCTTCAATTGCAGCTCTGACTAGGCTAGAGTGCCTCTCTTGTCCACTCTTACTAGCCTCCACTTCTGTATGAGGTGAGCTACAGGAGCTCTTTCAGATCCCAGTCTTATCTCCTCTCTCTCCAAGACTTGAATTGAATATGAACTTGCACTGTCCTAAGACAGGAAGCTGACTGAACACTGAACTGAATGTGCCCACTCCTCTCCTCCTGCACAGACTGAACTGAACTCTGATTGCTACGTGTCACTACCTTTTATACCCCTAGTGGGTGTGTTGGGAAATATGAGTGACGTGAATGAATATCAAGCCTCACGGTTACCTTCTTGTGCATTTTCCTGGAATTATGTGTGCCTGGCGTAGCTGGGCCACACATCCCCCCTTGGTTAAACACAGCACTCCCGGGCTGTAAAAGAGAAAAGAAAAAACATTTTGTTTTGCATATAACATCAAACAATTTTAACACATCCCTTGCGGGAGGTAAGAATTCTTGAACGTTACAATTTGTACATTAGAAAAATATAAAAGTATCAAAAACACTTTCATAATACAAGACAATATTCTTGTGGAGGACCCGCACCAAACCTCCCACGTGGGTCCTGGGTGGGCTGCAGGACTTCTGACTGCAGACCTCACTCTAGGCCACACCATACGGGTTTTTCTTCAGAGGTAGTTAGATTTTATGTAAAACCAAGATGTATTACCGAAGCGACAAACTATTTACATTGAAAGTTTTTGGGCTGGCACAGTCCACAGCCACGCAGTCTTTGGCATGATAAAACACATTTCACATATCAAGAGAAATCATATTAATACTTTAACTTTCACTTTACCCAACTGGGGTATTCTATGCAGACTATGCAATCATCATCACATTTACGCTTTAGCTTTTTAACTCTGTACCCAGCCGGGTATTCTACTTAATATGTATCATTCAAAATATTAATAAAGTGCAAATCGGCAAAATTTCTTCTTTAAACTTTTTAAATTTTTCAGTTGCAGTAAACCCCTGTCTGGGTCCTACTGATTTTCATCTTTGCTTGAGGTGACATTGACTTTTTCCATCCCTGGAGACAGAATTACACGATGCCCTTGGGTACCCATTACCAGGATATCATGTCCTGCGATGTAGGTTTGAGTCGCTACAGTCTTCATTCTTACTAAGGTCCCATCGGGTGCTTCTGTCATGTAGGACGCAAGTGGCATTGTTGAAGGTGTCGCTGTAACTTGCGATTCAGGACAGGTCGCAGATTGCGATGCAGAACGTGACGTAGACTGCGGTGCAGAGGTGTACGCAGGGTACGATGCTGGACAAGACCTTGGTGTAGAGGAGGGCGCAGGTTGCGATGCAGAACGTGACGTAGATAGAGAGGCGTACGCAGGGGGCGATGCTGGTGCACGGCCTGATGCTGTTGGAGCCCAGGACTGGGACGCTGTGGCATTGTGTACGTTACCGGCGTCGGGGACGGGGTCACTGACGATAGAGACATTTAGGGCATACCATCCCTTTAAACCCCAGTGTCGAGTGTAACTGACTATGTCCCCATTTACCAGATCCCTTCCCGGATGACCGATGGGCAGGTGGGACTCTACATCTCGGCGACTCACAAAGACTCCCGGATATAGGCCCGGCTCATGGATAAAACCCCAGCCTTTGCGGAGTTTGAAGTCCGTTACGCACCCTGACGCCGCGGTTCCCGGAGTGTACCTTTATCACGGCGAACACTCTCCTTGTCGGCGAGGAACTCTTCCAGGTACCGCTGACGGAACTGCTGTATTTCTCTCCTCCTGCTGCCGTTGTCTCTCCTTCTCACGACACAGCTCCTCGTGCTCCACTTTTGCAGCATAGGTGATGTCATCAAGGTACTCCATTTGCTCCCAGTCGATTTCCGACAGTGATGGCTGAGACCCCTCCAGTGTTCCTACCGGGGAACTGCAATCTGCTGCGGCCTCCTGGCCTGGCTAGCACTCCGGAACGGGCAGGACCTCCTCAGCCTCCTTCGCTTCCACCTCTCCATCGGTGGGATCAGGTACAGCACTTTTGGGGGCAGCCTCCGGTTGTCCTTCAGCCTTCTTCAGCAGGGACTTAGGAAAGGCAGGTGATGGCGTTATATCTGTGGGAGAGAACACTGCGTCCCACAGCAGCCGCTGTGTCTGGGCACGCCAGCGTCCCTCGGTCTCCTTCATGTCTGCATGGCGCGGATCATTCTTTTGAGCGCCGCATTCTCCTCTTTTAATTCCAGCATGGTTTGCTGAAGGTCCTGTACTGGGGACGGCTCCGGCACGGGCAGAGGCTCTTCAGGGGAACAGGGCCTGCCTGCCACTGCTCCTCCGCATAGCGTATCCCGTCCTTCCGCCATCTCACTCCAGGCCAGACTGTGTTCTCCATCAGGAACAATCTGGTCCTTTCCGTGGAGGCGGGATTTGCGCTTCCTCCTTTTTGCATAGAAGATGAAGAGGAGGCGGATCTCTCTTGCAGTGGGGCCATTGCGGACGTTGTAATAACACTTTGAGAGGGCGGCCATAGCTTTCGCGCCACAGGGGGGGTACACGCCCACGAATGCACGCCCACCTTCTTCACCAGCGCCTCAGGGCGCGAATATGGCGGTAAAAATGGCGGTATTTGGCGCCAAAAGTGACAAACAGCAAACAGTCTTTTTCTTGCATAAAACAGTCAATATAGGCAACACAGGACTCACAATTTTTGCAAGTTTCGCATCCTGTTCGTGACGCCAGAAGATGAGTCGCACTAAGTACCAGGGCAATGGGGTACTCGGCACCGAGCCCATGAAAGTCTATGGGATTTGTCACTGGCAGCAGGACTCGGTCCGTGGCCCTGGGCGCTCATACAATGGGGGATATTTACAGGGGAATTGTAGATTAGGTAGTTCGTGACGCCACCCGTGGTATCTGATCAATTGGACCAGCGCTGCTATATGGATCTTCACAGGGGATGTTATGGGGCAGCTAGATGGTAGGTCTCCCACAGGTGAGACTGGTCCCTGGAAGTCTATGGTGGTGCAGGGTGTAGGTAATAAAGCAGTCTCACACAAGGCAATCTCTTTCCATACCTTTACTTGTAGATGTTTCAGGCAGGTCCCGGGAAGCTGGTCGGGGTGGAGAATGCACATTCAGGATAACCGCTGAGCAGGTTAGAGGCCTCCTTTAACTCTATATATGTGTGAGTACAAACTTGCATGAAGTCAAGTTAACTCTGTTAATCTCCAGCTTGTTCAATAGCTGCAACGCCCGGCCGACATTGTGGTAGAGCCTTCTGCTTAATCTGGTGACCAGATATGGTGACCAGATATCGGAAAGAACTAAGTCGTTAGGGCTGATCAGGCCTTGCCCGTCTTGTTCTCCCTGACTCCGTTTACGTATCAGCGCTTAGGGCTACCTACTGTGACTTGAAGTCCAGGAGGATTCTGGTGTTTCTTATTACTAGGCATAAAGCACTAGCAACGCTTCGGACCCCGGTGTCCGGTGAATTAGTGCGGGTAATCCGGTACCTGATGCACTAGTCTCTATCTCTCTCTCCACTGTGCCTCTCGTCCTGCTCTTGCTCTTAACATAAGCACAAGTAGCGATGTTGTGAATGCCAGCTTTTCTCCAGAGCTCGCTGAGCAGTTCTCAGTACACTCACTGTTGTAGCTCCTATGATTCCCTTCTTTCTTCCTTTCTCTGACCCTGTCCAGAGCAGCACACAGGTACTCTGTCAACTGTGTAAATGCTGTAGCTCCGAGAGTCACCTTCCTCAGACCCTGTCCAGAGCAGCACACAGGTACTCTGTCAACTGTGTAAATGCTGTAGCTCCGAGAGTTACTTTCCTCTTTCCAAAGAATACAGGTAGCTTGTCCTGAGGTACTGTTTCACTTGCTTCAATTGCAGCTCTGACTAGGCTAGAGTGCCTCTCTTGTCCACTCTTACTAGCCTCCACTTCTGTATGAGGTGAGCTACAGGAGCTCCTTCAGATCCCAGTCTTATCTCCTCTCTCTCCAAGACTTGAATTGAATATGAACTTGCACTGTCCTAAGACAGGAAGCTGACTGAACACTGAACTGAATGTGCCCACTCCTTTCCTCCTGCACAGACTGAACTGAACTCTGATTGCTACGTGTCACTACCTTTTATACCCCTAGTGGGTGTGTTGGGAAATGTGAGTGACGTGAATGAATATCAAGCCTCACGGTTACCTTCTTGTGCATTTTCCTGGAATTATGTGTGCCTGGCGTAGCTGGGCCACACATCTGTGTGTTACTTGTGTGTGAGGTATCTGTAGTGTTTGTGTGTTACTTGTGTGTGAGATATCTGTAGTGTTTGTGTGTTACTTGTGTGTCAGGTATCTGTAGTGTTTGTGTGTTACTTGTGTGTGAGATATCTGTAGTGTTTGTGTGTTACTTGTGTGTCAGGTATCTGTAGTGTTTATGTATGTTACTTGTGTGTCAGGTATCTGTAGTGTTTATGTGTGTTTCTTGTGTGAGGTATCTGTAGTGTATGTGTGTTACTTGTGTGTGAGGTATCTGTAGTGTTTGTGTTACTTGTGTGTGAGGTATCTGTAGTGTGTATGTGTGTTACTTGTGTGTGAGGTATCTGTAGTGTGTATGTGTGTTACTTGTGTGTGAGGTATCTGTAGTGTATTGTGTGTTATTGTGTGTGAGGTATCTGTAGTGTTTGTGTGTTACTCGTGTGTCAGGTATCTAGTGTTTGTGTTACGTGTGTGAGGTATCTGTACTGTATGGGTTGTTACTTCGTGTGTGAGTATCTGTAGTGTTGTGTGTTACTTGTGTGTGAGGTATCTGTAGTGTTTGTGTGTTACTTGTGTGTGAGTATCTGTAGTGTTTGTGTGTTACTTGTGTGTGAGGTATCTGTAGTGTTTGTGTGTTACTTGTGTGTGAGATATCTGTAGTGTTTGTGTGTTACTTGTGTGTCAGGTATCTGTAGTGTTTGTGTGTTACTTGTGTGTGAGATATCTGTAGTGTTTGTGTGTTACTTGTGTGTCAGGTATCTGTAGTGTTTATGTGTGTTTCTTGTGTGAGGTATCTGTAGTGTATGTGTGTTACTTGTGTGTGAGGTATCTGTAGTGTTTGTGTTACTTGTGTGTGAGGTATCTGTAGTGTGAGTATGTGTATGTGTACACCTGTCTAGCATGCATAAGAGGCGTAATGAATCCAGCATCTCTCACTCCAGCACATATCCTCATGAAGCCCTGAATGAACAGCAATGGTCTTGATGAATCAGGGCCATATTAACTGTTGTCTTGCCTTAAAGGGGTTGACCAATATGCAGACAACCCCTTCTCATCCATATGTTTTATTGAGTACAAAAATATCACCTATAGTCACTTTTGGTGCGGGCGCCTTCCAGCGCTGATTGTCTGCAGGGATTACATGACATAACAATGTCTCGTGATACCTGGGAGATCCAGTGCCGACACCGCTGGAATGGTACCAGCACCGAAGATGACTACAGGTGATATTACTATACTGGGGAAACAGAGGTTCAGAAGGAGTTGTTTCAGTAGTGGACAACACTTTTAAAGGGAATTTTTCATGTCAAAAAACTCTGTTAACCTTTAGATATAGGTTTAACCAGCAGGTTATAGCATTCTAAAGACGCACTGCCGCCAGAAGGAACTTAACTTTATTACACTGAGTTCGTCATAGTGGTGTGCCTTTAGTCAGTACATAGTGAGCGGCACTGACTGAGAGCCGGCTCTGTGCTGATGCACTGCTCAGCCGGTTATCAGTCAGTGTCGGGGGTTATGTACTGAGTGGTGACTGAAGCCGCGCTGGCAGCTTCTCTGTGACTGAAAGCTGGAGGCCTCTAGGACGAATAAAGCTCAAATTAACCCCATATTTGTAGGCTTAATAGCATTTGGGATGTGACAGGTTTACTATAAAGTGGTTGTGCCCCAGTGTGTTGAATAAAATACAGTCATGGCCAAAAGTTTTGAGAATGACACAAATATTATATTTTCACATGATCTGCTGCCCTCTGGTTTTTATGTGTGTTTGACAGATGTTTTTATCACAGACAGAAATATAATAATTGCAAACATATGAGTAACAAAAGCTTATATTGACAGTTAGAATGAGTTAATGCAGCAAGTCAATATTTGCAGTGTTGACCCTTCTTCTTCAGGACCTCTGCAATTCTCCCTGGCATGCTCTCAATCAACTTCTGGACCAAATCCTGACTGATAGCAGTCCATTCTTGCACAATCAATGCTTTCATTTTGTCAGAATTTTTAGGTTTTTGCTTGTCCACCCGTCTCTTGATGATTGACCACAAGTTCTCAATGGGATTAAGATCTGGGGAGTTTCCAGGCCATGGACCCAAAATCTCTATGTTTTGTTCCCTGAGCCATTTAGTTATCACCTTTGCTTTATGGCAAGGTGCTCCATCATGCTGGAAAAGGCATTGTTGATTGCCAAACTGCTCTTGGAGGGTTGGGAGAAGTTGCTCTTGGAGGACATTTTGGTACCATTCTTTATTCATGGCTGTGTTTTTAGGCAAGACTGTGAGAGAGCCGATTCCCTTGGCTCAGAAGCAACCCCACACATGAATGGTTTCAGGATGCTTAACAGTTGGCATGAGACAAGACTGGTGGTAGCGCTCACCTTGTCTTCTCCGAATGAGGCGTTTTCCTGATGTCCCAATCGAAAAGGGGATTCATCAGAGAAAATAACTTTACCCCAGTCCTCAGCAGTCCACTGCCTGTACCTTTTGCAGAATATCAGTCTGTCCATGATGTTTTTTCTGGAGAGAAGTGGCTTCTTTGCTGCCCTCCTTGAGACCAGGCCTTGCTCCAAGAGTCTCCGCCTCACAGTGCGTGCAGATGCACTCACACCTACATGCTGCCATCCCTGAGCAAGCTCTGCACTGCTGGTAGCCCGATCCCGCAGCTGAAACACTTTTAAGAGATGGTCCTGGCACTTGCTGGTTTATCTTGGGCGCCCTGGAGCCTTTTTGGCATCAATGGAACCTCTCTCCTTGAAGTTCTTGATGATGCGATAGATTGTTGACTGAGGTGCAATCTTTCTAGCTGCGATACTCTTCCCTGTTAGGCCATTTTTGTGCATTGCAATGATGACTGCACGTGTTTCTTTAGAGATAACCATTGTTAACAGAAGAGAAACAATGATGCCAAGCACCTGCCTCCTTTTAAAGTGTCCAGTGGTGTCATTCTTACTTAATCATGACAGATTGATCTCCAGCCATGTCGTCATCAACACCCACACCTGTGTTAATGGAGCAATCACTGAAAAGAGGTTAGCTGGTCCTTTTAAGGCAGGGCTGCAATGATGTTGAAATGTGTTTTTGGGAGATAAAGTTCATTTTCTAGCCAAATATTGACTTTGCAAGTAATTGCTGTTAAGTTGATCACTCTTTATAACATTCTGGAGTATATGCAAATTGCCATTAGAAAAAGTGAAACAGTAGACTTTGTAAAAATTAATATTTGTGTCATTCTCAAAACTTTTTGGCCATGACTGTACAAGCATACCTACTCCAGGACCAGCGCAGATGTCATGACATTGTTAATGGCTCAAGAGCAGCCCGTTATCAACAAACCATAATACGAAGGCTTCAGACCATCAACGTCCTCTGATAGTCTGCAGCGCTTATGTCATATAAACAATGTCATGAGATTGCTGGGGACACAGTGCTCAAAATGGAGGAGTGTCACTGGTCCAAGTGGTAACAAGGCATTTTTTATTTTATTGTGTACACTAGGAGCATTCAGAGGGGGTTGTCTTCTAGTGAAAAATCTAATTTGGTAACACTAAAAATGATTTTTGTCGGATCAGTGCTGTATTTTTCAGCATATTCTGCAGAGTGATAATAGTCTGCAGGCTGTCTGTATTGAACTGATGTCTCTTCCCCCTATGGCCACGGCAGCTTACATATTTAAAGTGGTTGTTTAACACATTTAATTGGTGTAACAAGTAACGCCAAAGTTGGCACAACCTGTCAGTGTTCTACGATTTGCTTCTACGACACTCGCATGTGGGCAGGTGAATTTTTATTTGTGCCAGGGCTGCTTTTTGGTCCCAGTCCGGCCCTGTCCGCAGCACTTTACATTATAGAGGGGACTTGTACAGACAATAGACATTACAGCATAACAATAAACACATAGATCAAAACAGATACCAAGAGGAATGAGGGCCCTGCTCGCAAGCTTACAATCTATGAGGAAAAAGGGGAGTCAGAAAAGTTGGATGGTAACAATTGCTTTCATTATTCGGACCAGCCATAGTGTAAGAATCAGGTGTTTCTGTAATGCTGCATGAACCAGTTTACAGTCTAAATATGTAACAGAGGGCTATTAAATGCATAAAGCATGTGAGAACATGATGCAAGGAACCTGGTTATGGTAAAAATTTTGAATGGGCCACACAGATATAGTTAGGTTAATGCGTTGAGGCTGTAGGCCAGTCTGAACAAATGCATTTTTAAGGCAAGCTTAAAACTGTGGGATTGGGGATTAATCATATTAACCTGGGTAGTGCATTCCAAAGAATTGGCGCAGCACATGAAAAGTCTTGGTGACGGGAGTGGGAGGTTCTGATTATTGAGGATGGTAACCTCAGATCATTAGCAGAACGGAGGGCACGGGTAGGGTGGTAGGCTGAGATGAGGGAGGAGATGTAGGGAGGTGCTGAGCTATGGAGTGCTTTGTGGGTGAGGTAATAAGTTTATACTGAATTCTGGAATGGATGTGTAACCAGTGTAATGACTGGCACCAGGTAGAGGCATCTGTATAACAATTGGTAAGAAATATGATCCTGGCTGCAGCATTCAGGACAGATTGGAGAGGGGAGAGTTTGGTAAGAGGGAGACCGATTACTAGAGAGTTACAATAGTCCAGACGAGAATGAATAAGAGAATCAGTAAGAGTTTTTGCAGTGTCGAAAGTAAGAAAAGGTCGAATTCTAAAATGTTTTTGAGGTGCAGATAACAAGAGCGAGCCAGTGATCGGATGTGGGGGGGTGAATGAAAGCTTGGAATCAAGTATGACCCCAGACAGCAGGTGTGTTACTGGGGAGTAATCGTGGAACCACACACTGAAATGGCAATGTCGGGCATAGGTAGGTCAGTAGAGGGAGGAAACATGAGTTCAGTTTTTGACAGGTGCAGTTTCAGATAGAGGGAGGACATAATGTTAGAGACAGTGGTAAGACAATCACTGCTGTTTTCTAAAAAGGCAGGCGTGATATCAGAAGAAGTGTATAATTGGGTGTCATCATCATAGAGATGGTCAGAGAGATAGGAGGAGAACCAGGAGAGAATGGTGTCCTTAAAGCAGATGGAGCGGAGCATAGCGAGGAGGAGCTGATGATCCACAGTGTCGAATGCTGCGGAGAGCATGGAGTAATGACCATTAGATTTAGCTGTTAGAAGATCATTAGAGACTTAGAGTGAGGGCTGTTTCAGTAGAGTGTAGAGAGCGGAAACCGGATTGTAGAAGGTCGAGAAGAGAGTTATCTGAGAGATAGCAGATAAGACAGGCATGGACCAGGCATTCCAGGAGTTTAGAGATGAAGGGAAGATTAGAGACAGGTCTATCGTTAGCGGCACAGTTTTGGTCGAGGGATGGGATTTTTAAGTAATGGCTGTATGATGGCATGCTTAAATGAGGAAGGAAAGATACCGGAAGAGAGAGAGAGGTTGAATATTTTTGTTAGGTGAGAGGTGACAGCAGAGGAAAGGGACTGGAAGAGATGTGATGGAATGGGGTCACTGGTGCAAGTGGTAGGGCGAGAAGATGCAAGGAGCCTGATTACTTCTTCTTCTGTGACTGGTTCAAAGTCAGAGAGTGAGCTAGATGCTGTGGGGGAGGGAGGGCAATGCATTGTATGAGGGGATTGGGAGATAATTTCCTGTTGGATATGGTCAATTTTTTCTTTGAAATAATTGGCCAGATCGTCAGCATGGAGATTGGTGTTTGGGGCCTGCCCTCTTGGGTTGAGCAGGGAATGAAAAGTGTCAAAGAGACGTTTCTGGTTATTGGATAGTGAGGTGATGAGAGTGTTGAAATAGGTTTGTTTTGAGAGGTGAAGGGCAGTGTTGTATGTTTTAAGCATAAACTTATAATGGATGAAATCTTTGGGTAGAATGGATTTTCTCCACAGACTTTCAACGCACCTGGAGCAACGCTGTAGGAAACGTGTTTGCAGCGTGTGCCAGGGTTGTCGCCATCTGTGACGACTTGTTCTATGTATAGGAGGTGCAGTTTCATCCAGGGAACTTTGAAGTGTTTCATTGTAATGCTTCAGTGAAGAATCAGAACATGAGAGGGAGGAGATAGGGGCCAATGATGACTGCAAGTTAATCATAAGTTTCTGGGTGTTAATGGCCTGTAGGTTTCTATAAGTGTGGAAAGTGTGGGTGACCTGGGCGGGATGGCAGTTGATAGAGAATGATAGGAGGGTGTGGTCAGAGAGCAGGAGATGGGAGTTTGTGAAATCATCCACTGAGCAAAGACAGAAGAAGACCAAGTCGAGGGAGTTTCCATCTTCGGGGAGTTAGTATTCTGCGAGAGGCCAAAAGAGGAGGTTAGAGATAAAAGGTGAGAAGCAGATGGTGAGAGGGGAAGAGCAATGGGGATGTTAAGGTCTCCCATGATGAGGGTGAGGATTTCACAGGAGAGATAGTGTGGAACCCAGGTGGCAAAGTGATCCAGGAACTGATGGGAGGGGCCCGGAGGACGATACACCACCGCCACTCGTATGGAGAAGGGGATGCAGAGTTTGATAGCATGGACCTCGAAAGAAGGGAAGACAAGTGAGGGAACTTGAAAGGTACATTTGGGTGATAGGGGCGGACAAACGCTTCCACCTGCTCTGTTGCCCAATCTTGGGGTACGAGAGAAGCGTAGCCCACCATATGAAAGAGCAGCAGCGGTGGTGTCTGACTGCTGGATCCAGGTTTCAGTAAGAGCCAGAAGGGTAAGTGAATCAGAAAGGAAGACGTCATGGATGAAGAAGAGTTCACTGGCGGACACAGACAGAAAAGGGCCCCTGTGCAAGAACAATATACGGGCCCTTTCCAGACCAAGATCTCCAAAAAATGCTAATTACAGTTGCTTTGGAGGTAGAAATGGGCCGCCTTACCTTTTGGGTCCCTGTGCGGCTGCACTGGTTGCACCAATGATATGTCTGCCCCTGGGAGAGTTTATTACTCACTGAGCGTGAATTCCGAAGGGCACAGTTTAAAGAGATAAAAGGCATGCAGGGAAAATTAATAAGATTAGAGGGGTTTCTGAATGTAGCAGTTGAGGGGTTTGACTTACTATGACATGGGGTGCCGGGGTTGGGAGAGATGTCTCCTGCAACTAGGAGGAGGATAGAAATAGTGAGCAGATGGTAAAGTGATTTGTGAGAGCGTCTCGTATGTTGGATGGTGCGAATGAATGGATCTGTGCTGTTTAGCAATGTGAAAAGAGCGTGAGTGCTATACACAGGAGAGGAGAGAACAGAGGGGCCGGTATGGATGGAGTTAATGCAAGGGCGATGGATGTGAGTGAATGCAGCAGCCAGGATATAAATTATACAAATGCATATGGTGGTCTTCTACTGATATGTTTAAAACAATTAATATAAAATGACAGAATAGACGTGTTAATGTTTCTCTGGATATTTGAAAGCATAATAAACAGCCCTTTTGGTGAAACAAGAAAGAGACTGAATATGAAAAGCAGGTTCAGAAGGATATTGTGGAGGGCAATGCCAGCAGTCACAATGCAGCTATTTACCAGTGTGTGAAAGGAGCACATTCAGTCAGTTATGTATTAGTTTTGTCTCTCATTATCTGCTATTTCATACGTGACCTTCATTTTGTGCTGTGCTCAATTTGTAAAGCATTTTCACAGTATGATGGCAAGAATTCCCTTGGTGTTTTGTCCCTCAGTGCTGTATGAGGACAGACTCGTGGCTGGAGGCTTTGCAGTGTGCCGGCATCACCAGACAGGGGCAGCAGATACATATTTCACATCTTCTATTGGCATTGCATTGAGTCCACGTATTCCAATGTGTAGGGAAAACATGCAGAACACTGGTAACAAATGGTACCAATACGGATTAATTACACTAACAGATTTCCAACATCTATCACTTGATTACTTTTTTATTAGTTATGTATAGAAACAAACATCTACTTTATAAACTTTACCCTCCACATATTCCAGTGCAAACTGTTTAACTTTCATTACAGTTTCTAATTTGCTTGTTTTTCCTTTGTGAATCTGTCTGCAGAGAACATTCACAGCAGACTGGATGCAATCAGTAGTAAAATTAGGCATTAAATATTGTTACCTGCTGGACTTCGTAGAAGCCATTGTCTTCAGGCCGTTGGCTTGGGGCAAAAATCCATAGTTTTCTTATGTGACTAGGGTTGTCTATTCGTTTTATAAAAGTCTTCAGTCACTTCATGAGACTAAAGACTTCAGAATCTTTGCAGAGCGCGCACCGCAAACTGTCAGGATTCTCAAGTCCTGATGGTGAGAGCCAGTGCTCACGTGATTGCAAGTATGAGATCACATGCCAAGTAGATGTGCAGGGTATTGCTCAATACAAGTAAATGGAGCCAGGCCAAGCACCGTTAGTCAGAATGTGGCAAGAAGTCAGCAAATCGTATATTTGCGGGTATTTGATTGTTCGCTCTTGCGGAACAATGGAGAATCCTGACTGCATGCAGTGCGCACACTGTAAGGAATCAGAAGTCTGCAGTCACAAACAGTGACTGCAGACTTTTCTCAAAAGACTGGACAACCGCTTTAATTGTGATGCGCTCACAGTCACAATTCCACGGTATTTCCGGTTTGAGAGGGTGATCATGTGACTGCACGTAAGAGATCTGCATACTTGTTTATCACATGGCAACTAAATATGTTCAGCTTCTCTCAATTCACGTCTACTGAGAAAATCCAAATGTATCTAGTCAGCACATGACTGAAAATTTGCAAATTCATTTGCAAATTTGCTTTCATACAGTCATGTGACTGCACTATTGCACTGGAACTACAGGAGATCGTGACAGGGTGCACATCACTTGCTGAAATGATTCAGTAATCTACAGTCACTAAGAGTGATTGAAGACTTTCATTTCAAACCTGAACAGCCCCTTTAACCACTTCGCGCCGCAGCCCTTTTTTAGTTTTTGAGCTTCTGATTTTCGCTCCCCTTCTTCCCAGAGCCATAACTTTTTTATTTTCCTGTCAATATGGCCAAGTGAGGGCTTGTTTTTTGCGGGACAAGTTGTACTTTTGAATGACACCATTGGTTTTACCATTATCATTTAACAGGTTAACAGCCGCAGGTTTATTGAAAAAGCCAATAAAATTTCAAAATAAGAAATATCCACCTGATAAATTCTCTGCTGTTGCAACGTTACTTCTCCATTTCTATCTTCAGTCTTTGTGAAAAATGAAGCTTAAGGCCCCTTAATGACCTTTTTGAAAAAATATTGGACAACCCCTTTAAATTACACTGATAGTTTCCATGCTCATTGAAATAAAGTCTGTGAATTAACAATCCAGATAGTATAACTCATAATGTTTTCATAATTTTATATTGGTCTAGAGCAGACCTGGGCAAAGTGCGGCCCGTGGGCCACATCCAGCCCTCTTGGCTGTCTCAGTCCGGCCTGCGGACGGGCTGCACTGTGCCCACCTGCTCTGTCTCCATCTGCACTGACTGCATTGGTGGAGGAGGGGCCTTCGGCCACTTCCTCCACCAATCAGCGTGTGAAACAGCTGATGCGATGACATAATTTCATCGCGTCAGCTGTGTACTGTGGAGAGTCAGCGCATCGGAGACAGGACCAGAAGCAGAGGACCGAGGAACGGGACTAAGGTGAGTATGTATTGTTCTTTTTTTTACGTTTGTATAGGATGTTTGAGTGGGCACAGGGAGGCTATGGGGGCGTTATGCAGCACATGGGGACGCTGTGGTGGAAACATGCAGAGCATGGAGAAGCTGTGAGGGCAACATGAAGCACATGGGCAGGCTGTGGGTGCAACATGCAGCACATGGGGAAGCTGTGGGGGGTGACATGTAGCGCATATGGGGAGGCTGTGGAGGCGACATGCAGTGCATATGGGGAGGCTGTGGGGGCAACATGCAGCACATGGAGAGGCTGTGGGGGTGACATACAGCACTTGGAGAGGCTGTGGGGGGTGACATGCAGCACATGGGGAGGCTGTGATGGCGACATGCAGTGCATATGGGGAGGCTGTGAGGAGCTCCTGTTGTATATGGGGAGGCTATGTGGGGCTCATGCTGTGTATGGAGAGGCTGTGTGGGGCTCATGCAGTGTATAAACTTAATTCTGCTCAATATTATGTGATACAGTTAATATTAATATAATGATCAATAATATACTAATGATAATATATTGATATTATTATTGAGCAGAATTAATTTCAGCCTATTGGTTTGGCCCTCTACAATGGTCACTGTCTCTCATGTGGCCCCTCAGGAAAACGAATTGCCCACCCCTGGTCTAGAAGAAGGAAAAAACCCTATGACACAGATGCTAATAGCTCCTTATTAGGTGAAAAATTAATTTCTGACTCCAGATACGGCAAAAACTCTAGATTTCTTGATCACTGTCCTACCACAGAATCTAGTAGCCATAATCTGTAATATTATATTTTCAAGAAAGTTATTTAGCTCCTCTTTGAACTTGTCTAGTGAATTGACCAGTACATCTTGTTTTGGCAGAGTTCCATAATCTCACTGCTTGCACAGTAAAGAATCTTTGTCTATGATGATGATTAAAAAGTACACAGACTGAAAAAATATAGACTGAAAAAATACAGACTGTAGAGTATGAATGAATAGACAGACTGCAGCTTGTAGTCTATGATAGCCTGCACTCTTTTAATCGAGAGAGACCACAGACTATAGTATACTGCAGCTTATCATACCAAGAAGAATCATTTCAAAACTTGTTTCATATTTAATGTCACCCATAATCTGCACAATTCAAATGTAAAGTAAATATTCTTGGGTAGAAAAGGAAAAAAATAACTAAAATAATATGATGGCATAAATATGCACACTCAAACTAATCAGCATGTCACTTCTAGAATTTATAATTTTTGCCCAGTCTTCCTTGCAGTAATGCTCCAAATCTGTCAGATTGCAGGGTCATCTCTTGTGTACAGCCCTCCTCAGGTACACCACAAATTTTCCATTGGATTTAGTTCTGGACTCGGACTTTGATCTTCTTCTGGTGAAGCCATTCTTTTATTGCTTTTTAACTATTCTTAGGGTCATTGCCATTCTAAGAGGTGAAATTGTTCTTCATCTTCAGCTTTTTAGCACAGGCCTGAAGATTTTGTTGCAAAATTTGCTGATATTTGGAATTCTTCAAAATTACTTCCATCTTGGATAAAGCCTCAATTGTAGTTGTCATAAAACTTCCCCAAAGCATAATGCTGCCTCCACCATGCTTTACTGTGGGCTTTGTGCCAAACACACCTTTTGGAATTATGGTCAAAAAATTCAACCTTGGTCTCATCGGACCATAACAACATTTTTATCCTCAGTTAATGGGGGAAAATGGAGTGTGTAACACCTGATTTACCAAGAGGCGCAAGCCTTTTAATGAATCAGGCAGGTTGCAAAGTGGAGTGGAAATTGGGAAAGATTTGTGGTGAAAGAAAAACTACTATGATCTTGGTGTCACCAAAGCCATGTCCCACGCGTTTCCTTCTCACTTTGTGAGTGCATTCAGAAAATATAGTGAAACTGTCAAAAGGCTAACGAAAAAAAAATTGGTTTGGTACCGTGTTAGGCAGTAGTGCTCTCAGTGGGAGAAGCAAAATAGGAATCTTGTGGGTATGATACCTTTTAATGGCTAACAAAATATAGTTTAAGATATTAGAGGGCGAGCTTTCGAGACTGCTTACGTCTCTTCATCAGGCTGGTATAACAAAATATTTGAAGAAACACAATTATATACAGTGAAAAACACATGGATGGTGTGATACATGGACATTTAAATAAACAAACACTGAAATAAACAAACACTGAGCTTAAAGAGAGAATCCTTAATTAGGTAAGATTAGATAAGTGGTGTGAAAGTTTTATGGACCCCATATGCATGTGAGATCAAAGGACTGGTGGTGTCTCCATTGTTTTTGGAGGAAGTTGCTCAGATTTGGTAATGGGCCATGAATCCTCCTGACAGATTGAGTCCTGTGTGAACAGAATCAAAGATGTTAATGAATTTGCATTCCCAAACCCTGCAATGTTTTTGCGATTGGAAATTGCCTTTCAAAATGACAATTTTCATATTGTCTATGTTGTGCCCTGGACCACAGAAATGTTTAGCCACAGGTAGGTGTTTTTTTTTGTCTGTAATCGTATGGCGATGAGACCTCATCCTTGCTCTCAGTCTCTGTCCTGTTTTTCCAACATAGAGGCAACCCACAGGACATATATTGCATAGAATTAAATATACCACATTAGAGGAGGAACATGTGAATGTCCCGGGGATCTTATAGTTTTGCTGTGTGTTGGGGACTTGGATCTTGTCGTTGGTCTCTATATGACTGCAAGTTTTGCATCTTCTCCTATTGCAAGGAGAGGTCCCTCTTGGTGAATCTGAGGGCATTGAACTTCGGATCATGATGTTTCTTAAATTTGGAGGTTGCCTGTAACACAGCAAGGGGGGTCTTTGAATAATATTTTTAACTGGTCATCCTTGTGTAGTATATGGTGAAGTTTTTTAGCCGTTTTTCTCAGTATTTCAAGCTGTGGGTTGTAGGTCACTACCAGAGGTACACGGTGATTTTCCTCTTTTTTCCTGTATTGAAGTAATTGACTTCTAGGGATCTTTGTGGCCCTAATGATCTGGTCATCAATGGAGGTGGGATGGTAACCTTGAATTAAAAATGACATTTTAAGTTGGGTTAGGTGTTTATCCCTGTCCTTAGGACTGGAACAGATACGGCTGTATCTGAGGGCCTGGCTGTAGACAATGGACTTTTTAATGTGTTTAGGATGGAAGCTGTCCCATCTGAGGTATGTGGGACGGTCAATTGGTTTCCGATACACTGATGTTTGGAACGAACCATTTTGGACTTTTATGGTGGTGTCTAGGAAGTTGATTTTTGTTTTTGAGTGGTCCAATGTCAAGTTTATGGTAGGATGAAATTTGTTGAATTTGTCATGGAAATCTAGAAGTTCTTGTTCGGACTCAGTCCAGATTATTAAGATGTCATCAATGTAACAGAAATAGGCAAATGGTTTGACGGAGCAGGATGTTAAGAAGTCATTTTCCAGTTTAGCCATGAAGAGGTTGGCATACTGGGGTGCCATTTTACTTCCCATAGCGGTGCAAGTGCGTTGTAGATATAGCTCCTCACCGAAAGAGAAAAAGTTGTGTGTGAGGATGAATCTGGTGAGTGTTATTACAAACTCGGAAGGGATCCCATTGGCCTCAAGAAACATTCGGCAGGCAGTTAGTCCATCTTCGTGTGGGATGTTAGAATATAAGGATTCGACATCCATCGTGGCTAAGATGGTGCTGTCGGGAAGGGAACCTATCATGGATAGCTTATTTAGCAGGTCTGTAGTATCCTGTATATAGCTGACTGTCTTCTTTACCAGCGGCTTAAGGATGTTTTCTACCCACCCTAAGATTTCTTCAGTGAGTGTTCCCACCCCTGAGATGATTGGCCTCCCTGGGTTGCCTGGCTTATGAATCTTGGGAAGCATATAGAAAGTTCCCATCCTTGGATTCTCAGGTATTAAGTCCAGAAGGTTTATGGAGTCTGTACACAGACATTTGATGACTCTTTTCAACTCCCTCAGATATTTTGGAGTTGGGTCATCATCCAGTTTGGTGTAGTACTGTATATCCATCAGTTGTCTGTGTACCTCTTTGATGTAGTCGGTTGTATTAAGGAGAACTATGGCACCACCTTTATCCGCAGGCTTAATAGTGATCTCCCTGTTGTTCTTCAGGTCGTAAATGGCCTTTCTTTCCTGCAAACTGATATTAAATGTTTTCTTTGCTTTTTTATCCAATATCGTGGACTGCACCGAATGTCTAAATGTGTAAATATATTGGTCCAAAATGATGTTGCGGCCAGAAGGAGGTGTCCAGTCAGAATTTTTCTTATTCTTTAGTCTGACTTGAGTTTGGCTGCTCAGAAGCCCCAAGTCCTCTTTGACAGAGAAGAACTCCTTCAGTCTAAGTCTCCTGAAGTATTGTTCCATGTCACTACAAAGTTCTGTTTTGTCTAGAGATTTTGTAGGACAGAATGTGAGACCTCTGGAAAGTACATTGAGTTCTAGATTAGTGGGTTTGTAGGATGATAAATTAATAACACAACTGACTTTACCTGTGTCCTTTTGGCGGTTTTGCCACTTGCTGTAGTGTTCAGGAGGAGCTTGACTGTTGCTGGAATATAGTCCTGCTTTCAGTCGAAGTCTGTGGAGTTTCTTTTTCTTGTTGTATATTAGGTACGACTGCAGAGTAGTATAGTAAAGCTGCATTTTCTGCTGTGTGTCACCAGAAATTGTACTCCTTAAGTCTCCAACATCATTTTGGACCAATATATTGACTCATTTAGACATTCGGTGCAGTCCACGATATTGGATAAAAAAGCAAAGAAAACATTTAATATCAGTTTGCAGGAAAGAAAGGCCATTTACAACCTGAAGAACAACAGGGGAGATCACTATTAAGCCTGCGGATAAAGATGGTGCCATAGTTCTCCTTAATACAACCGACTACATCAAAGAGGCACACAGACAACTGATGGATATACAGTACTACACCAAACTGGATGATGACCCATGTGTGTACATGTATTCCCTTTAAAAGTACAATTTTTATTATGATATCTTAAAAAACACCAAACCCAGTGAAGGTATAACTTATCGTTTATACCGATAAAAACTACACTGCCAGATACCCTATAATAGTCCTTATCTGTAGCCTACCTTGCCGTGGAGGTTGGCACCCTAAAAGTAGCGATATGGCGCCCCCACTCAACGTAGGCTCTCCCTAACTCCCCTATTAGTCCCTCCAATAAAGGTGGGAAAACAATTAACAATAGTCAGAGATGAAGGGAGTCTTGGAGCTAAACAGTGTCTGGCAGAAAAACGGATAACACAATGCCTAAATCATGCATCAATAAATCCACATGAATGTGTTATAATCATGCACAGGAATATTGTCCATAGGATCATTAGTAAGAAAAATTGTGTTTCACTGTGCAAGTACAATTGTATCAAAAACCACCTTAATATATCAATATAACAGACATGGCAAAATAATAGCCTATAGTTTCATAAAGGAGTAAAGATTGGGACTTAGCATGAGATAGGTGAACCCCGACGCGTTTCCCCGTTAATGGAAGGGTTCCTCAGGAGGTATGCATGATGTCTGATGCCATAGGGATGATGACATACAGGGCACCATAAGACATGGACTTAAATAACCACCACTGATAGACGCCTTAAGATAGGCCCCACCCCTTACAATCAGGGCGGATTCATGACCAGGTGAGAATGCCGCTAATAATGATAGCATAATACCTCATAGATAACGCTGAAAACGGCTTGTTCCCCTTCATCCTTCCCGCTATACCAGAAGTGCCCATAATGCATTGCGGGATGACAACTTCCGCCTTTCCGTACAGAGGTCAGCTGTGCGCTCCAGATCATGGAACGCATAGAGATGGGAAAGGAAGTAAACGCCATTTACTTCTTATTTTATAAGCGCTTCCAAACCTGAATAGATCAAATCGAATGAGGCTGCAGTGTTATTTATTTTGATGTACACAGCAAATTTTAGTGCTTTATATTAGTAATTTTTGGTACTGGATAATAAAGCGATGGTATAAGATAAACAAGCAGCCAGTATTAGAATGATACCACAGTATATGTCAGCAACATTATTTTCATTCATATTGGAGGTAATTTAGCAGCATAAAGAATAAAAAAAGAAAACAAAAAAATTAGAAAAAAAGCAAACATCGCTTCTTAAATATCCCAATATTTTTTTGCCCACCAATGGGGTCATGCAGATTATGCAAATCGTGGAATGACCACAAAAATCAACCATATCCACAAATAAGTACCAGAAACAGGACGCAATAGGCTTAATCAGATAAATGGAACATATGATAGGGCCTCATTCAAACCCCTCGGACTCAGGGATTGTAACCTGAATATCCACTCAGCCTCACGTTTGAGGATAAGTTTATCCAGATCTCCCCCCCTAATTTTGGGCTTTATTAATTCAATCATTGTGAAAGTAATTTCCGTAAAATATTTATATTCCAGATTTAGGAATAGGGGGTATCCTGATAATGTCCTCAATGGACCTATGAATCATGCTCGCTCCCTAAATAGGGAGACTTTGCTTACTAAGAAAACGCCTCTAAATGACAATTCATCAAATGTGGTTAGGTTGATCGGCACATTTGATGCACAATCCGAAAGGGTCTATGAGGTCATAAAAAAACATTGGGGCATCCTTTTGGCGGATCCAGAGGTCAAAAAATTGATCCCTCCAAAACCAAGTATAACATATAGGAGGGGACGGTCCATTGGGGACCGATTGGTCCATAGTCTTTATCAGAGGCCGGCTAGGGTGGGAACCTGGCTTGATAGAAGACCGGTGGGTTTTTATAAATGTGGTAACTGTTCGAGGTGTAATATGATGACTCCAGGAAAATTATTCTCTAGCGCAGCTAGTGGTAGGATTTACCAGATTAGAGATTTTGGTAACTGTAGATCCTCAGGTTTGGTATATAAAGCTACATGTACCTGTGCTTTGGATTATATTGGTAAAACCAAAAGAGAGCTTAGGGTAAGGGTTGGCGAGCACCGCAATGATATTAAGAATAAGAGGGATACTCCATTAGCTCGCCATATGAATGAAATTCATGGGGGTAGAATTACGGAAATTACTTTCACAATGATTGAATTAATAAAGCCCAAAATTAGGGGGGGAGATCTGGATAAACTTATCCTCAAACGTGAGGCTGAGTGGATATTCAGGTTACAATCCCTGAGTCCGAGGGGTTTGAATGAGGCCCTATCATATGTTCCATTTATCTGATTAAGCCTATTGCGTCCTGTTTCTGGTACTTATTTGTGGATATGGTTGATTTTTGTGGTCATTCCACGATTTGCATAATCTGCATGACCCCATTGGTGGGCAAAAAAATATTGGGATATTTAAGAAGCGATGTTTGCTTTTTTCTAATTTTTTTGTTTTCTTTTTTTATTCTTTATGCTGCTAAATCACCTCCAATATGAATGAAAATAATGTTGCGGATATACTGTGGTATCATTCTAATACTGGCTGCTTGTTTATCTTATACCATCGCTTTATTATCCAGTACCGAAAATTACTAATATAAAGCACTAAAGTTCGCTGTGTACATCAAAATAAATAACACTGCAGCCTGATTCGATTTGATCTATTCAGGTTTGGAAGCGCTTATAAAATAAGAAGTAAATGGCGTTTACTTCCTTTCCCATCTCTATGCGTTCCATGATCTGGAGCGCACAGCTGACCTCTGTACGGAAAGGCGGAAGTTGTCATCCCGCAATGCATTATGGGCACTTCCGGTATAGCGGGAAGGATGAAGGGGAACACGCCGTTTTCAGCGTTATCTATGAGGTATTATGCTATCATTATTAGCGGCATTCTCACCCGGTCATGAATCCGCCCTGATTGTAAGGGGTGGGGCCTATCTTAAGGCGTCTATCAGTGGTGGTTATTTAAGTCCATGTCTTATGGTGCCCTGTATGTCATCATCCCTATGGCATCAGACATCATGCATACCTCCTGAGGAACCGTTCCATTAACGGGGAAACGCGTCGGGGTTCACCTATCTCATGCTAAGTCCCAATTTTTACTCCTTTATGAAACTATAGGCTATTATTTTGCCATGTCTGTTATATTGATATATTAAGGTGGTTTTTGATACAATTGTACTTGCACAGTGAAACACAATTTTTCTTACTAATGATCCTATGGACAATATTCCTGTGCATGATTATAACACATTCATGTGGATTTATTGATGCATGATTTAGGCATTGTGTTATCCGTTTTTCTGCTAGACACTGTTTAGCTCCAAGACTCCCTTCATCTCTGACTATTGTTAATTGTTTTCCCACCTTTATTGGAGGGACTAATAGGGGAGTTAGGGAGAGCCTACGTTGAGTGGGGGCGCCATATCGCTACTTCTTGGGTGCCAACCTCCACGGCAAGGTAGGCTACAGATAAGGACTATTATAGGGTATCTGGCAGTGTAGTTTTTATCGGTATAAACGATAAGTTATACCTTCACTGGGTTTGGTGTTTTTTAAGATATCATAATAAAAATTGTACTTTTAAAGGGAATACATGTACACACATATATATGATTTATTCCGGTTGGAATCTTTTTTTGAATAGTGGATGATGACCCAACTCCAAAATATCTGAGGGAGTTGAAAAGAGTCATCAAATGTCTGTGTACAGACTCCATAAACCTTCTGGACTTAATACCTGAGAATCCAAGGATGGAAACTTTCTATATGCTTCCCAAGATTCATAAGCCAGGCAACCCAGGGAGGCCAATCATCTCAGGGGTGGGAACACTCACTGAAGAAATCTCAGGGTGGGTAGAAAACATCCTTAAGCCGCTGGTAAAGAAGACAGCCAGCTATATACAGGACACTACAGACCTGCTAAATAAGCTATCCACGATAGGTTCCCTCCCCGACAGCACCATCTTAGCCACGATGGATGTCGAATCCTTATATTCTAACATCCCACACGAAGATGGACTAACTGCCTGCCGAATGTTTCTTGAGGCCAATGGATCCCTTCCGAGTCTGTAATAACACTCACCAGATTCATCCTCACACACAACTTTTTCTCTTTCGGTGAGGAGCTATATCTACAACGCACTTGCACCGCTATGGGAAGTAAAATGGCACCCCAGTATGCCAACCTCTTCATGGCTAAACTGGAAAATGACTTCTTAACATCCTGCTCCATCAAACCATTTGCCTATTTCTGTTACATTGATGACATCTTAATAATCTGGACTGAGTCCGAACAAGAACTTCTAGATTTCCATGACAAATTCAACAAATTTCATCCTACCATAAACTTGACATTGGACCACTCAAAAACAAAAATCAACTTCCTAGACACCACCATAAGAGTCCAAAATGGTTCGTTCCAAACATCAGTGTATCAGAAACCAATTGACCGTCCCACATACCTCAGATGGGACAGCTTCCATCCTAAACACATTAAAAAGTCCATTGTCTACAGCCAGGCCCTCAGATACAACCGTATCTGTTCCAGTCCTAAGGACAGGGATAAACACCTAACCCAACTTAAAATGTCATTTTTAATTCAAGGTTACCATCCCACCTCCATTGATGACCAGATCATTAGGGCCACAAAGATCCCTAGAAGTCAATTATTTCAATACAGGAAAAAAGAGGAAAATCACCGTGTACCTCTGGTAGTGACCTACAACCCACAGCTTGAAATACTGAGAAAAACGGCTAAAAAACTTCACCATATACTACACAAGGATGACCAGTTAAAAATATTATTCAAAGACCCCCCTTGCTGTGTTACAGGCAACCTCCAAATTTAAGAAACATCATGATCCGAAGTTCAATGCCCTCAGATTCACCAAGAGGGACCTATCCTTGCAATAGGAGAAGATGCAAAACTTGCAGTCATATAGAGACCAACGACAAGATCCAAGTCCCCAACACACAGCAAAACTATAAGATCCCCGGGACATTCACATGTTCCTCCTCTAATGTGGTATATTTAATTCTATGCAATATATGTCCTGTGGGTGGCCTCTATGTTGGAGAAACAGGACAGAGACTGAGAGCAAGGATGAAGTCTCATCGCCATACGATTACAGACAAAAAAA
Organism: Oophaga sylvatica; assembly: GCA_033576555.1. Taxonomy (NCBI): domain Eukaryota; kingdom Metazoa; phylum Chordata; class Amphibia; order Anura; family Dendrobatidae; genus Oophaga; species Oophaga sylvatica. The sequence goes on along the minus strand of JARQOD010000004.1, from coordinate 331,967,753 downwards.
ACCACCTACCTGTGGCTAAACATTTCTGTGGTCCAGGACACAACATAGACAATATGAAAATTGTTATTTTGAAAGGCAATTTCCAATCGCAAAAACATCGCAGGGTTTGGGAATGCAAATTCATTAACATCTTTGATTCTGTTCACACAGGACTCAATCTGTCAGGAGGATTCATGGCCCATTACCAAATCTGAGCAACTTCCTCCAAAAACAATGGAGACACCACCAGTCCTTTGATCTCAAATGTATATGGGGTCCATAAAACTTTCAAACCACTTATCTAATCTTACCTAATTAAGGATTCTCTCTTTAAGGGCCCGTCTCACATAGCGATATCGCTACCGAGATCGCTGCTGAGTCACTAGTCTTGTGACGCAGCAGCGAGCTCACCAGCGATATCGCTGTGTGTGACATTCAGCGACGATCAGCCCCCCTGCCGGGTATCGCTGATCGTCGCTGAAATGTCAGGACCTTTTTTTGATCGCTGGTTTCCCGCTGACAGGCACGCATCGCTGCGTGTGACAGGCGGGAGACCAGCGATCCGCTGGTAACCAAGATACACAGCGGGTTTCCAGGCGCGGGGCTGTGCCTAGAAACCCGCTGTGTACCTTGGATACCAGCGCCCTGATGCAGGGAGCTGGTATCCAAGGTACACAGTGGGTTTCCAGGCACCGCGCAGCGCTTGGAAACCCGCTGTGTACCTTGGATACCAGCTCCCTGCATCAGGGCGCTGGTATCCAAGGTACACTGCGGGTAACTAAGCGATGTTACCCGCAGTGTCGCTGTGCTGATCGCTGCCTGAGCTGCCCGTTTGGCAGCTCAGCAACGATAATGTAGCGATACACCAGCGATCCTGACAAGTGCATAGCGTTGTCGGGATCGCTGGTGTATCGTTATGTGAGACCCAGCCTTTAAGCTCAGTGTTTGTTTATTTCAGTGTTTGTTTATTTAAATGTCCATGTATCACACCATCCATGTGTTTTTCACTGTATATAATTGTGTTTCTTCAAATATTTTGTTATACCAGCCTGATGAAGAGACGTAAGCAGTCTCGAAAGCTTGCCCTGTAATATCTTAAACTATATTTTGTTAGCCATTAAAAGGTATCATACCCACAAGATTCCTATTTTGCTTCTCCCACTGAGAGCACTCTATATGTTTTTTGTCAAAAGGCTGCAACACACAAAAAGTGAGATACAAACATCAAGAGTGAAAACTAAAATAATCTCATATAGAGTAGAGAGGGAAAGCTACAGAGAACCAAAAGTAAAAAGAGAAACTATAACCTCCCAGAAACCTAACAGTACGGAAAGGAAAAAGGTACTAGGAAGGAAAGTAAACAAGCTAACAGTAGGAATACATCTGGAGCTTCCAATCAAGGTGAACTCCTTAGCTGAATTCATGGAGCTCCTGATCAATCATCCACCAAGAGGTATAGCCAGCAAAGAAGTGCAGGGAAGGGTGAACATATAAATCCCCACAGAGATTGTAATAGGGCAAACCAGAATGGGAAAATGAGAAACATCTGGAGAGAAACAAACCAAGAAGGAAAACAAAGATAATTGAAACCATCAGCATTTGAACAGGGAAGAAAGAGCAATAGCTCAACAGAAAGGACAACTCACCATGTAGCAACAGGTCACTGGATTAAATCCTCAAGCTGAGTCATGACACTTTAACCCCTCTCTGACATTAGACGTACTATCCCGTCCATAAAACCCGTGCCATTCTGACCATGGACGGGATAGTACGTCATAGGCGATTAGCTGCGCTCCCGGAGGGAGCGCAGCTAATCGCCGCCGGGTGTCAGCTGATTATCACAGCTGACACCCGTGACTGTGTACAAGTATTCAAGCAGCTGACAGCACTCGGGAGTTAGCACGGATGCACGTTCAGGTGTTCAAGGATCCAAATGAACAACAGTCCAACGAAAAAATAGGAACAGCATCCAATCCAGGTGAAGTATAACAAGTCTTTATTCAGCCACCATAAAATACGACGTTTCGGCCATTTTCAGGCCTTTATCAAGTATACAAAAACAGGCAAAATGGTGTCCTTAAATGGTGTGGAGGAGCCAATCACCATCCAGGAACCGCCCATAATACAAATAGACATATATACAGAATATACAACGATAATCAATTTAAAACAGTGATCAGAGCTCAGAATAGTGACATCATAGAAAAATACAGCAGTGTTATAATTGTGCATATAATATGCCATAGATTACTCCATATTAACAATATCACCATTTAGTCTGCCAATCGATGATCTGTTACTGCACACTCCCATTCTGGTGCTGCACCAATCATGTACTCACTAGCAGCAGCGTCCTCCATATCCAATCAGTGTCAGTTCAGCAGCGCTTAGTCAGAGCACTTGTCCAATAGCCCACAGGATAACAAATCGGGAGGCACACCTAACTCACTCCCCACTGTGTGGTAAACAAAGGCACATGTTCAGAAGTCATCATAGCAAACGCCCAGTGGATCATGTGAACACCAGCGTCATCAGACACCCAGTCACATGACCGCAAGCATCATCCGAGGTCTAATCACATGATAGTCCCATCATAAGCCTCTATTCTAAGCTGAAAACACTAAAATAGCGCGCGATCACCGGCATCATCCGACACCTGAAAAAAGAACACGCATGCACAATAAACTCTATCATTATTTATATTACTCCAGCTATGTCATCAGGAAACCTGCAGGTCACATGACCGTCAGTATTGGCATAATGTAAGCAAGAGACCGCACATGCGGATCTATATAGAATGGAAGATTAACAATATAGCAGACGCCTAAAGAAATATATAATATCTACAAAATAAATGATGTCATCAGGAACCATTAAGTCACCACTCCGATCACTCCAGATAATAATCCTACGAAAACAACAAACATAAGTAAAATATATATCTAAAAACAAACACAGAATATAGATGCAAAAATTACCTAGCACAAATATGCAAATTATATTCGATATTCAACCCCTTTGGTTGCAATGTCTCCAAAACGGAGATCCACCGGAGTTCTTTCTGTTTAAGCAACTTAGTCCTGTCACCACCTCTCCTGAGGGGTGGAACCCCGTCAATAACTCTAAATCTCAGCTGACTGACCAAGTGTCCACATTCTACAAAGTGCTTAGATACCGGCAGTTCCATCATCTTCGTCCTGATAGTACTTTTGTGTTTACTTATCCTAGCCTTAACTTCCATCGTTGTCTCGCCTATGTACATGAGTCCACACGGACACACGAGCATATAGATTACAAAGCTAGATGTACAAGAGTACCGTTCCTGGATCCGAAAGCGTTGACCCGTGCGTGAGTGGCCAAAACTGTCACCCTTGATCATATTCCCTATTTTACCACTAACAGGGCAATACGTTTGTTTCTCACATCTTCCAATGTTGTCTTCAAGGCTTTCTCCTTGAATTTTCTAAGATCCTTCTCAGGATACATCAGAAGGGGGTATCCTGAGAAGGATCTTAGAAAATTCAAGGAGAAAGCCTTGAAGACAACATTGGAAGATGTGAGAAACAAACGTATTAAGATTTCCCTAAAAGAGTCCCTTTTGTTTCTACCTATTGCCCTGTTAGTGGTAAAATAGGGAATATCTTGAATAAGCATTGGGGTCTATTACATAGAGGTTTACCGGAAGTAGCTGAATTTGCGCACAAGCCATTGCTTTCTTATAGGCGAGGGCGTAATTTGAAAGATAAGTTGGTCAAATCTGACATTGGATCCTCCAAAATATCCAGACAGTTAACTTTGGGCCCTCCAAAAAATGGAAATTTTCCATGTTTGAATTGTGCATGCTGTGGCAATATGATCAAGGGTGACAGTTTTCTTTAGGCGTCTGCTATATTGTTAATCTTCCATTCTATATAGATCCGCATGTGCGGTCTCTTGCTTACATTATGCCAATACTGACGGTCATGTGACCTGCAGGTTTCCTGATGACATAGCTGGAGTAATATAAATAATGATAGAGTTTATTGTGCATGCGTGTTCTTTTTTCAGGTGTCGGATGATGCCGGTGATCGCGCGCTATTTTAGTGTTTTCAGCTTAGAATAGAGGCTTATGATGGGACTATCATGTGATTAGACCTCGGATGATGCTTGCGGTCATGTGACTGGGTGTCTGATGACGCTGGTGTTCACATGATCCACTGGGCGTTTGCTATGATGACTTCTGAACATGTGCCTTTGTTTACCACACAGTGGGGAGTGAGTTAGGTGTGCCTCCCGATTTGTTATCCTGTGGGCTATTGGACAAGTGCTCTGACTAAGCGCTGCTGAACTGACACTGATTGGATATGGAGGACGCTGCTGCTAGTGAGTACATGATTGGTGCAGCACCAGAATGGGAGTGTGCAGTAACAGATCATCGATTGGCAGACTAAATGGTGATATTGTTAATATGGAGTAATCTATGGCATATTATATGCACAATTATAACACTGCTGTATTTTTCTATGATGTCACTATTCTGAGCTCTGATCACTGTTTTAAATTGATTATTGTTGTATATTCTGTATATATGTCTATTTGTATTATGGGCGGTTCCTGGATGGTGATTGGCTCCTCCACACCATTTAAGGACACCATTTTGCCTGTTTTTGTATACTTGATAAAGGCCTGAAAATGGCCGAAACGTCGTATTTTATGGTGGCTGAATAAAGACTTGTTATACTTCACCTGGATTGGATGCTGTTCCTATTTTTTCGTTGGACCCGTGACTGTGTGTCAGGAGCGGTCACGGACCGCTCCCGGCACATTAACCCCTTGCACACCGCGATCAAACATGATCGCGGTGTGCTGGGGGCACAGGGGAGGATCGCGCAGGGTGGGGGCTCCCTGCGCGCCCCCCTGAGACCCTCAGAGCAGCGCGATGTGATCGCGCTGCTCTGAGGGCTTCCTCCCTCCCAGGACCCGGATCCAAGATGGCGCTGGGGTCCTGGAGGGAGGCGGCTTCCTCAGTGCCTGCCGAGAGCAGGCATGAGGAAGCGTCCTGCACTGCCTGTCACATCGCTGGTGTGACAGAGTGCTGTGCACACTGTCACACCAGCGATCTGATGAAATACAGTGATGTCCCACCCTGGGACAAAGTAAAAATGTAAAAAAAAGTAAAAATAAACATGTGTAAAAAAAAATCCAAAAAAAAAAAAAATATTCCCCAATAAATTCATTACTTATTGTAAATAAAAAAATAAAACAATAAAAGTACACATATATGGTATCGCCGCGTCCGTAACGACCCCCCCTATAAAACTGTCCCACTAGTTAACCCCTTTTGTGAACCCCTTAAAAAATAAAAAATAAAAACGAAGCAAAAAATCAGTGCTTTATCATCATACCGCTGAACAAAAAGTGGAATAACACGCGATCAAAAAGACGGATATAAATAAACATGGTACCGCTGAAAACGTCATCTTGTCCGCAAAAACGAGCCATCACACAGCATCATAAGCAAAAAAATAAAAAGTTATAGCTCGCAGAATAAAGCGATGCAAAAATAATATATTTTTTATATAAAATTGTTTTTATTCTATAAAAGCGCCAAAACATAAAAAAATGATATAAATGAGGTATCGCCATAATCGTACTGACCCGAAGAATAAAACTGCTTTATCGATTTTACCACACGCGGAACAATAAAAACGCCTCACCCAAAAGAAATTCATGAATTGCTGATTTTTGTTCATTCTAACCTCCCAAAAATCGAAATAAAAAGCGATCAAAAAATGTCACGTGCTCAAAAATGGTACCAATAAAAGCGTCACCTCGTCCCGCAAAAATTAAGACCTCACATGACTCTGTGGGCCAAAATATGCAAAAATTATAGCTCTCAAAATGTGGCGATGCAAAAAACTACTTTTTGCAATAAAAAGCGTCTTTTAGCGTGACAGCTGCCAATCATAAAAACCGCTATAAATAGTAAATCAAACCCCCCTTTATCACCCCCTTAGTTAGGGAAAAATAATAAAATAAAAAAAATGTATTTATTTCCATTTTCCCATTAGGGTTAGGGTTAGGGTTTCGGCTAAAGTTAGGGTTAGGGTTGGCGCTAAAGTTAGGATTAGGGTTAGAGTTAGGATTAGGGTTAGGGTTGGGATTAGGGTTGGGACTAGAGTTAGGGGTGTGTTGGGGTTAGGGTTGGAGTTAGAATTGGGGGGTTTCCGCTGTTTAGGCACATCAGGGGCTCTCCAAATGTGACATGGCGTCTGATCTCCATTCCAGCCAATTCTGCGTTGAAAAAGTCAAACGGTGTTCCTTCACTTCTGAGCTCTGCCATGCGTCCAAACAGTAGTTTATCCCCACATATGGGGTATCAGCGTACTCTGGACCCCAAGAGTTATTGTGAAATTTGTCCTATTTCTTCTGTTACCCTTGGGAAAATAAAAAACTGGGGGCGAAAATATTATTTTTGTAAAAAAAATAAGATTTTTTTGTTTTTACGGCTGTACATTATCAACTTCTGTGAAGCACTTGGGCTTCATAGCGCTCACCACACATCTAAATAAGTTCCTTGTGGGGTCTATTTTCCAAAATGGGGTCACTTGTTGGGGATTTCCACTGTTTAGGCGCATCAGGGGCTCTCCAAATGCGACATGACGCCCCAGACCATTCCATCAAAGTCTGCAATCCAAAACGTCACTACTTCCCTTTCCGAGCCCTGACATGCGCCCATACAGTAGTTTTCTCCCACATATTGGGTATCAGCGTACTCAGGACAAATTGGACAACAACTTTTGGGGTCCAATTTCTCCTGTTACCCTTGTGAAAATAAAATATTGGGGGCGAAAAAATCATTTTTGTAAAAAAAAAAAGGATTTTTTATTTTTACGGCTGTGCGTTATAAACTTCTGTGAAGCACTTCGGGGTTCAAAGTGCTCACCACACATCTAGATAAGTTCCTTGTGGGGTCTATTTTCCAAAATGGGGTCACTTGTGGGGGGTTTCCACTGTTTAGGCGTATCAGGGGCTCTCCAAATGCGACATGACGCCCCAGACCATTCCATCAAAGTCTGCAATCCAAAACGTCACTACTTCCCTTCCGAGCCCTGACGTGCACCCATACAGTAGTTTTCTCCTACATATTGGGTATCAGCGTACTCAGGACAAATTGGACAACAACTTTTGGGTTCCAATTTCTTCTGTTACCCTTGTGAAAATAAAATATTGGGGGCGAAAAAATCATTTTTGTAAAAAAAAAAAGGATTTTTTATTTTAAGGCTGTACGTTATAAACTTTAGTGAAACACCTGGGGGTTCAAAGTTCTCACCACACATCTAGATAAGTTCCTTGAGGGGTCTAGTTTCCAAAATGGTGTCATTTGTGGGGGGTTTCCACTGTTTAGGCAGATCAGGAGCTCTCCAAACACGACATGGCGTCCAGCCAATTCTGCGTTGAAAAAGTGAGACGGCGCTCCTTCCCTTCCAAACTCTGCCATGCACCCAAACAGTGGTATACCCCCACATATGGGGTATCAGTGTACTCAGGACAAATTGCACAATAACTTTTGGAGTCTTGTTACCCTTGGAAAAATAAAAATTCGGGTGAAAAGATCATTTTTGTGGAAAAAATATGATTTTTAAATTTTACGGCTCTACGTTATAAACTTGTGTGAAGCACTTGAGGGTTCAAATTGCTCACCAAAGATCTAGATAAGTTCCTTAGGGGGTCTAGTTTCCCAAATGGGGTCATTTGTGGGGGGTTTCCACTGTTTAGGCACATCAGGGGCTCTCCAAATGCAACATGGCATCCAATCTCAATTCCAGCCAATTTTGGTTGGAAAAAGTCAAATGGTGCTCCTTCCCTTCCGAGCTCTGCCGTGCGCCCAAACAGTGGTTCCCCCCCACATATGGGGCATCAGCGTACTCAGGACAAATTGGACAACAACTTATGTCGTCCAATTTCTCCTGATACCCTTGGGAAAATAAAAAATTAGTGACTAAAAATAATTTTTGTGGGAAAAAAATAGGATTTTTTATTTTCATGCCGGGCATTATAAACTTGTGTGAAGCACTTGGGGGTTCAAAGTGCTCACCAAAGATCTAGATAAGTTCCTTAGGGGGTCTAGTTTCCAAAATGGGGTCACTTGTGGGGGATTTCCACTGTTTAGGCTCATCTGGGGCACTGCAAACGGAACATGACCCCCATCAACGTCTGCATTCCAAAACGTTACTACTTCCTTTCCAAGCCCTGCCGTGCACCCAAACAGTTTTACACCCCCACATATGGGGTATCAGCGTACTCAGGACAAATTGGACAACAACTTTTGTGGTCCAATTTCCTTGGGAAAATTCAAAAATTTAGGACTAAAAAATCATTTTTGTGGAATTTTTTTTTTTTTTTTTCACACCCAGGCATTATAAACTTTTGTGAAACACTTGGGGGTTCAAAGTGCTCACAACAGATCTAGATAAGTACCTTAGGGGGTCTAGTTTCCAAAATGGTGTCACTTGTGGGGGGTTTCCACTGTTTAGGCGCATCAGAGGTTCTCCAAGCGCGACATGGCGTCCAATCTCAACTCCAGCCAATTTTAGTTTGAAAAAGTCAAACGGCGCTCCTTCCCTTACGAGCTCTGCCGTGTGCCCAAACAGTGGTTTTCCCCCACATATGGGGTATTGGCGTACTCAGGAGAAATTGCATAACAACCTTATCTGTCCATTTTCTCCTTTTACCCTTGTGAAAATAAAAAAAAAGTTTGTAAAAGATCATTTTTGTGGCTAAAAAGTTAAATATTCATTTTTTCCTTCCACGTTGCTTTAGTTCCTGTGAAGCACCTGAAGGGTTAATAAACTTCTTGAATGTGGTTTTGAGTACCTTGAGGGGTGCAGTTTTTAGAATGGTGTCACTTTTGGGTATTTTCTGTCATGTAGACCCTCAAAGTGACTTCAAATGTGAGGTGGTCCCTAAAAAAAATGGCTTTGTAAATTTTGTTGTAAAAATGAGAAATCGCTGGTCAACTTTTAACCCTTATAACTTCCTAACAAAAAAAATTTTGATTCCAAAATTGTGCTGATGTAAAGTAGACATGTGGGAAATGTTATTTCTTAACTATTTTGTGTTACATATTTCTCTGTTTTAAGGGAATAAAAATTCAAAGTTTGAAAATTGCTAAATTTTCAAAATTTTCGCCATATTTGCGTATCTTTCAAAAATAAACGCAAGTTATATGGAAGAAATTTTACCACTAACATGAAGTACAATATGTCACGAGAAAACAGTCTCAGAATCGCGAAGATCCGTTGAAGCGTTCCGGAGTTATAACCTCATAAAGAGACAGTGGTCAGAATTGTAAAAATTGTCCCGGTCATTAACGTGCAAACCACCCTTGGGGGTGAAGGGGTTAATGATTTGAGGCCAAAGATTGCAGATTGTTGTTCATGGCAGCCTACAATGCATGAAAGAGTACACAGACTATAAACTGCACTTTATGGAAGAGTGTTTGAGCAGAAGCACAGAATACAGGCTGTTGTTTATGGCAGCCTAAAGTATGCAACTGAGAAAATAGGCTGGGGACTGAAATAAATCATATACATGCTGGTAAGCTGAAGGGAAAATAGAAGAATATCTGATTTTCCTTCTACAAAACAATTGTTACTGTTCCAAAACTTCAATACGTTAAACATATTGCATGTTTAAAGGTGAATCTATATTTTAAGTAGTGGTAGAATGTTTGTTGCATAACAAGTTCATTATAAATTTATTAAAGCGGAATATTAACACTACAATGTCGTTTCGACAAACCTGTCACACAATGCAAAAATATTAATGTCGTAAAATGGTCAAGAGAATACTTACACAACCTTTGTGGCAGTGATAGTGATGAAGATCCAATTCATCTCATCTGCTGTCACTAATTTTCTTTAACTGCAACCTCTGGGATATTGGGAGATGTGCGTAGGTAGCAAATAATAAGATACATGAGTCTTCAAAGACCAAATAAATAAAGCAGCAAAACAAAGCAGTCGTTTTGGAAATTACATTGTTATGCATGGCTGAAATTCCAGCCTCTAATTCCAGATTGATTTATTCACACGTCTAGGAATAGTGCATGTTTTAGGCATGTATTTTAATTGATTGAAGAAGAAAATATAGATACCGTAAGTAAAGAGGTGGACTGGGAAGAGAATACAAGGTAATAAATAACTGCGTATTCTGACATGAAATAAAATCACTTTATCAAAAATATATTTATAGAATGGAAGAACAGCGTGGCAGGCACAGACAGTATGGGGCCCCTGGGCAAGAACCGAATTTAGGCCCACTGTTCTCCAATATCTCATCAGAGAGTGCTCCCTTATGAATCTCTAGCAATTTCTTACTAATTGTGCACCATTGAATTCTATAACTGTTTTTTAAAGAGATGGTTTGAAACACAAATTAATTTTTAGCCTAAATACCTATCTATTTAATGCAATAATCTATTTTCTAATATACTTTTATTAAAAAGTCCCTGTCACTACCTCACTACACTAGCTGCTTTATTTATAGTTTTTCACTACTTTTTGATGATGCTTAGTGTTGAGCGATACTTCCCGATATCAAGAAGTATCGGATCGGATTGGATCGGACCGATACCCAAAAAGTATTGGGTATCGCCGATTCCGATACCGGAAACCTAATGCAAGTCAATGGGACAGAAATATCGTAATTAAAATAACCCCTTTCTTTCCTTGTAAAGACTAGATATACACACATAGAATACATATATATATATATATATATACATGTCATTGTGACATATATATATACATATATTTATAGTTCATACACTTCTACATAGTAAAATAGCCGCTAATTCAATTGCCGGGCAATGCCGCCTTTTGTGAAATTACGGAACCACCCGACATGAAATGACACATGGTTTACATAGAGTTAACCATGTCATTTCATGCAGTTTGATATATTGTTTTCACTAACAACTACATGAGTGTATGTGTGCAAAATTTCACACATGTAGGGGTTAATTAAAGGTGTAAATTCGTTGCAAAAAAACACATTTTTTTTCTACGAATTTACACCTTTAATTAACCCCTACATATGTGAAATTTTGCACACATACACTCATGTAATTGTTAGTGAAAACCATATATCAAACTACATGAAATGACATGGTTAACTCTATGTAAACCATGTGTCATTTCATGTCGGGTCTGTAATTTCACAAAAGCCGGCAATTGAATTAGCGGCTATTATACTATGTACTGTAGAAGTGTATGTACTATAAATATATATATATATATATATATGTATATATATGTGTCACAATGACATGTATACATATATATGAGGTGTAAAATTATATACACTATTTTCTCAACCAGACAGACAAAGCCAGCGAGTGGGGGCAGATAATAATAGCCCAGAGAGGGACCATTATTTTTGGGCCCCCCCGGCTACTAACATCTGCCCCAGACACCCCAGAAAAGGCAAATCTATAATTAGATTCGCCCTTTCTGGCACTTAGCCCGTCTATTCCCATTGCCCTGTAGCGATGGCGAATGGGTTAATAATGGGTTAAAACCACCTTGCTAATGAAAGGTGACTTTAAGCCAGGTTAATAATTGAGAGCTGTCAATTAGACAACTATCAATTATTAATCCTATTGTATGAAATAAAAAAAAACGCACACACACTAATGAAAAATCATTTTAATGTAATAAATACACAGTTTTTGACCATATTTTATTGTACTGGTAATCCTCGATTTCCTTGTTCTCCTGTAATAAAAATAAAATAATAAAGCAACATTATTCTTACCTATCCGACGCACAGTCAGGTCCCCCGATGTAATCCTTGTGAAAGGTTTAACGTTTACTGCAGGGACCGCAGCTAATGCTGCCAGCCTCGCAGTAAACCCCCAAATGAATCATCTCTCCTGGCTGACAGGAGAGGAACTGGTTAGCTGGGAAGCATAATTGATTGCTTCGCACTTTCACTTCAGGTCAGCCAGGGACTCCGCACAGCATCAGTGACGTCAGAGGGAATCCCGGCTGACCTGAAGTGAACTGATTAACAAAAATAGGGGATCCCCTCGAAAAAAAAATGGCGTGGGGTCCCCCCTATTTTTGTTAACCAGCCTGATGAAGCAGTCTACTGAGGCCTGGTATTTAAGGCTGTTAAGTATCCAAGATCCATGAACCTTGCAAGCCTAATAATACCAGGCCACAGCAGTCTGCTTATCTTGGCTGGTTAACAAAAATAAGGGATCCCCTCGAAAAAAAATGGCGTGGGGTCCCCCCTATTTTTGTTAACCAGCCGGATGAAGCAGACTACTGAGGCCTGGTATTTCAGGCTGGTAAGGATCCAATATCCATGAACCTTGCAAGCCTGATAATACCAGGCCACAGCAGTCTGCTTAGCTTGGCTGGTTAACAAAAATAGGGGATCCTCTCGAAAAAAAAATGGCGTGGGGGTCCCCCTATGTTTGTTAACCAGCCAAGTAAAAAGCAGACTGCTGCGTCCTGGTATTAAAAGACTGTCAAGGCCCATGGATTTTGGCCCTCAGCAGCCTAAAAATACCAGGCTGCAGCAGCCCCACAATTGGTGCATCCAAAGATGCGCCAATTGTGGCACTTTACCCGGCTCTTCCCACTTGCCCTGTAGCGGTGGCAAGTGGGGTAATAAGGGGTTAATGTCACCTTTGATTGAACGGTTGACAATAAGTCCGGTTAATAATGGAGAGGCGTCAATAAGACACCGATCCATTATTAATCATAAAGTTTGTAAATTTTTTAAAAAAGACACAGCCAGAATAAAATCTTTTAATGAAATAATACACAACACAGTTTTCATTATTTTTATTGTACTCTCATCCTGCAATGTCATCGATCTCCTGTAAAAAAACAAAAATAACAAACCAACACAAATACTCCCTGTCCGACGCAGTCCAAAATAACGAGTGTCCCACGACGAGTCCAGCTCTGCTACATCTGGATGCCAGGCTGAGCCTGACATCCAGACACAGCAGAGCTGCTTACCATAGGAGTTTCCCCGGTGGTGACATCATCCGGACTGCTTTACGGGCCAGCTGTCGCGAGAGTACAGCTGGCCGAGATTACCCAGTACCCGGCAGTCACGTGCAGTTATCGCGAGAAGCTGCACGTGACCGCCTGGGAGAGGGAAATGGCCGGCCATCCAGGACGTGACCACCGGGGATCTTCTGCCAGGTAAGTGCTGAGTCCTGACTCCTGACAGACCCCACCGACACTGACAGTGACACTTTCGGGAAGTTCCTGTGTCACGTACTTCCTTCTGTGACACATGAACTTCCCATAGACTTAACAGGAAAATTCCGATTCCAGTATCCGATATGCAAAAAATATCGGATCTCAGAATCGGAATTCCGATACAGCGAATATTGGCCAATACCAATATTTGCGGTATCGGAATGCTCAACACTAATGATGCTTCATTTGAGAACCCTTAGTGCCTGCTAAGATACTGGAGCGAAGCATCATCAGGGGGCAAAGGCTGCTATCGCTGTCACAGCGTCCATACCCTCTCTAAAACAAAGCATCACCATTGACCACTGTTTCTGTCTCAACACGCACCACAATTGTGGGTTACCAGGGCAATGGGGTACTCAGAGCCGAGCCCGTAGAAGTCTATGGGGTTGTCACAGGTAGCGGTGGCTCGGTCTGTGGCCCTGGCGGTCAGGCGTATGTTGGGGGGGTATATTTACAGGGGATAGATATATTTACAGTTCGTGACGCCACCTGTAGTCTTCTGGTAATTTGTACCAGCGCTGCTGTAGATCTCTGAGGGGATGGTGAGGCAGCTAGATGTCGGGTCCCCTACAGGTGGGACTCTTCCCTCAGGTCGATGGTTATGGTGGGGTTGTGCAGGCATGCAATTAAATAACTCAGTCTCACACCGTCAGCGTCTTTCCATACCTTTTACTTGTAAGATGGTAAGGCAGGTCCCAGGGAGGCTGATCCAATGGAGAATGTGTTTTGAGATAGCAGCTGGACAAGTTAGGGGCCTCCTTTACTTTCACAATGATGAATCCAACCAGCATAAAGCGTAGTTCCCTCTATAAACTCCAGCTATTTCAAAGCTGTACTGCCGGTCAGTTTTGTGGTTGGAGGCCTTCCTATGAGAGAGCTGAGTTCCTATTCTTGCTGATCAGGCTCAAGGTTCTCACTCCCCTGACCCCAGTTACGTACCGACACTCCAGGGCTGCTTTCTGTTACCTAAGGTCCAGTAAGCCTCTGGGTTTTCTACCACCATGCGTGAAGCTATAGTGGTGCTTCGGTCTCCAGTGACCGGTGACAACGTGCAGGACTTCTCCAATCCTATAGCACTCAAAATTCCTACCACTGTGCCTTTCGCCTTGTCCACGCTTGTAGCATAAGCATTCCTCACTTCAAAGGTTATAAAAGTCAGTCCCTTTCTTAACTTCTTTCTTGAGCTTGTTGCCAGAATCTCAGTAATCTTCTAGGCAGGGCACGTCTCTGAACCTTCACCGTCCTTGGGACAGGAGACTGAAGTATCTCTGCAACTCACTTCCCTCTTCTTAATAGAATGTCTCAGTCTGTCTATCAGTGGGGCACAGCTCTGACCAGGCTGAGGTGAACTGGCTCACCTGTACTGGCCTCCACTTTTGAACTGCACACAGATTGCACTCAGCTTGCTGCTGACTGACTAGACCTCTGAATCACCATAAATGCTGCATGTCACAAGACTTTATACCTGTGGGCGTGTCTAAGTGTGTGTTGGAATGAATGTTCATTGAGCATTAAACTGCTATCTCTCCACACATTCTCCAGGGTACTGCGTGTGCCTTCACACCAGGGCTACACATTCCCCCATGGTAAAAGACAGCACTCCCGGGCTGTAAAATACAAAGAGACAGAAATTTTGTTTATGCATTAACATTAACTCGTCCCATCCGGGAGGTAAGGATTTCTTGAACGTTGCAAACAAAACATTAAATATAGAAAAATACAAAATATTAAATATACATTTTCATATAATAAACGGCAATATTCTTGTGAAGGACCCGCACCAAACCTTCAACGTGGGTCCTGGGTGGGCTGAAGGACATAGGAATGCAGACCTCACTCAGTGCCACACCACACGGGTTTTATTATTCAGAGGTAGTTGTGGTGATTTTATGTAAAACCAAGATAATGCACAAGGTGCAACTATATACAAAATCAGTTCTTGGGCTGGCTCAGTCCTCAGCCTCGAAGTCCATTGTAAAACACGATAAGAAAAAGACACAGATATAAATACATTTCTAATATGCATTAAATTTTCAACTTTTTACTTTGGTACCCAGCCGGGCATTCTACTAAATATAGAAAAAATAGAAATTATCTCTAGCAAAAGTGCAAAATTGGCAAAAATTCTCAAACTTTTTACAACATTACATATGGTAGACCCCTGTCGGATCTTACCGGTTTTTCTTACTGTTTAATTATTTCAACTACATTTTCCACCCCGGGGGCTGGAATAATGCGATGGTCCCTAGATCCCATGACAAAACAAGCGTGACCTGCTATCAGAGTCTGGGTCGCCACAGTTCTGTAGAACCTCTAGGGGCGCAACGGGTGCTTTCACTTTATGAGACGCTGTCTGCGTTACGGTAATAGCCACTTGCTCTTGCGATGCAAATAGTTGCTGTGCGCGTCGTCGTGTAAACTGTTGCTTGAGATTTGGAATGAATCGCAGGTTGCGATGTAGTAGGATAACAAGTTAGTGAAGAGTATACAGGTGTTGCCTCCATTTGCGAGGAGCCTACAGGGGGCGTCGCCGGGGCACGGTCTGATGCTGTTTGAGCTGGGACGGGGACGCTGCGGTAGTGGTGACGTTACCGCGTCGGGGACGGGTCACGGACGATTGTGACTTAAGGGCATCCATCCCTTCATACCCCAGGCCGTGTATAATTGACAATGTCTCCATTAATTAGGTCCCTCCCGGGATGGCCTTGCGGTAGGTGGGATTCTACATCACGTCTGCTGACAAAGACCCCTGGGTAGAGGCCCGGTTCTCTGATGAAGCCCCAGCCCTTCCGGAGCTGGAACTCTGTCACACACCCCTGCCGCCGCGGTTCCCTCAGAGTACCTTTTTCTCTAACGGACTCTTTCCTTGTCCGATCAGCTCTGCTTGCTGCCGCTGTCGGTTGCGCTGACTTCCCGCTCTTCCTCCTGCTGGCGTGCTGCTTCTCCTCGCGACGCTGCCACTCACGTTCCCATGGCGGTGTAGGCGACGTCATCCAGGCGCGCCATCTCGTCCCAGTCCACGTTGGTAACGACGGACAGGACCCCTCTGGTGTCCTGCCGGGGATCGATCATCTGCTGCGGCCTCCTGGCCGGGCGGGCGTTCCGGAACTGGCGGTACCTCCTCAACCTCCTTCGCCTCCACCGCTTCACCGGTGGGATCAGGATCGGTACTTTCGGGGGCAGCTCCGGTTGCTCCTTTGCCTTGGGCAGCAGAAGTTTTGGATAACTCCAGACGTTGGGGGTCGTCGAGGGGAGAGAACACCGCGTCCCACAGCCGCCGCTGCTCCTGGGTCGCCGGCGTCTCTCGATCTCTTCAAATCCAGATTGGTGCTGGACCATCTTTTTCAGTCGTGCATTCTCCTCTTTAATTTCCAGCAATGCTTGCTGCAGGTGCAGGACCACGAATGGTTCTGGTGCTGGTGGCAGCTTTGCTGGGGAACGGGGCCTGCCTTCCTCCGCTTCCTGCTCGGTGCACACGTCCTGCTTCCATGATGTTCCAGCGCGTTCTCTCTTCTTTTTTCGAAACGTCCGGTCTTTCGTGGAGGCGGGGTTTGCGTCTCCTCCTCTTCGCAGGGAAGGTGAGAGGAGGCGGACCTCCTTTGCTGTAGGGCAGGGATCGCATATTGTAATAGCACTTTGAGAGGGCAGGCATTCTCTTCGCGCCACAGGGGGGTACACGCCCACGAAGGTACACCCACCTTCTTCTCCAGCGCCTGAGGGCGCGAATATGGCGACAAAGATGGCGATTTTTGGCGCCAAAAGTGCAAACAGGTCCTTTTTCACAAAAACAACTCCATAGGCAACACAGGGCTCGCAATTTTGCGAGTTCGTACCTGTTCGTGACGCCAATTGTCTCGACCACGCACCACAATTGTGGGTTACCAGGGCAATGGGGTACTCAGAGCCGAGCCCGTAGAAGTCTATGGGGTTGTCCAGGTAGCGGTGGCTCGGTCTGTGGCCCTGGCGGTCAGGCGTATGTTGGGGGGTATATTTACAGGGGATAGATATATTTACAGTTCGTGACGCCACCTGTAGTCTTCTGGTAATTTGTACCAGCGCTGCTGTAATCTCTGGGGGATGGGAGGCGCTAGATGTCGGGTCCCCACAGGTGGGACTCTTTCCCTCAGGTCGATGGTTATGGTGGGGTTTGCAGGCATGAAAATTAAATAACTCGTCTCACCCGTCAGCGTCTTTCCTACCTTTTTTGTAAGATGGAAGGAGGCCCCGGGGGGTTTCCTGGAAATGTTTTTTGAGTAGCATGGAAAGTTAGGGCCTTTTTTACTTTCACAATATGAATCCAACCGCTAAAGCGTAGTTCCTCTATAAACCCCAGCTATTTCAAAGCTGTATGCCGGTAGTTTTGTGGTTGGAGTTCCTTGAGAGAGTGAGTTTTTTCTTGTGATCGGCTAAAGGGTTCTCACTCCCCTGCCCCCCAAATTCGCCGAACCCCAGGGGTGCTTTCTGTTCCCCAAGGCCAGTAAGCCCCCTTGGGTTTTCTAACCTGCGTGAAAATTGTTTTGGGCTTCGGTTCCCGGACCGGGACACGTGCGGACTTCTCCATCCATAGCACCAAAATTCCTACCCCCGTCCCCTTTGCCTTGCACGCTTGTGCATAAACATTTTTCATTCAAGGTTAAAAAGCATCCCTTTTTTTAACTTTTTTGACTTTTTGCCGAATCTCGAATTTTAGGCAGGAGTACGTCTTGAACCTTCAACGTCTTGGGACAGGAGACTGAAGTATCTCGAAACTACTTCCCTCTTTAATAGAATTCTCGTTGTCTATCGGGGGACGCCTGACCCCGGGAGGTGAACTGGCCACCTGTAAGGGGCCCCACTTTTGAACTGCACACAGATTGCACTCAGCTCTGCTGCGATGACTAACCTTGAACACCCCCAAAAGCTGCATGTCAAAAATTTTACCTGTGGGGGTCTGTGTGTGTTGGAAGATTTATTGGCATTAAACTGCTACTCCCACACATTTCCAGGGTACTGGGTCCTTTTCACCAGGGGGACACATTTCAGCAGCTGGCTCTCCGCCTGGCATGATCATTATCAATTTAATGTGTCGTAATTTTTTTCCCCCGTGCAACATGACGGAAGTGTGCCTCTGGCCGTTCTGTAAAGTGCAACCACATGGCAACGTCGTACATTTGTAAGAAGAGAAGAGCGAGCGAGACCAGCGCTACCCAAGTATGAAGAAAATTAATTTGCATTTCAGCCAACCTTTAAAATACATTTCATAGAACTAGGAAACTATTTAAGGTGGCAAGGTGCTTCGACCTGCCGCAAATGCACCAAGGATGTCCACCCCTTGGAAAAACATGGAACCTTCAATATTAATTTTTTTTTTTT
>JARQOD010000004.1:331731864-331949054 GCA_033576555.1 Oophaga sylvatica | reverse complement strand
GTTTTGAGGGGGGGATTTTTGGAAAAATTTAAAAATTAAAACCCAAAACTTTTGTCCCCCCCTATTCCCGGGGTTTTTCTGTTGAGGCTCTCCCTTGAAGAATGTTATCACAAGGTCGTGAATTTCCCTCACTTTTAATGGGTTCCCCAAGGGAAAATTTTGGGATTTGGTTATTGAAAAATTTTTGCCTTCTCCGGGGGTTTTGGGGGTTACCCTGGTTAAAATTGCACAACCCTGTACTGGAGGGTCTACCAATGAAATTAAGCCCGGGGACCCTTTTGTTATGACAAGTTTTAACGGGCGTTTGGTGTGGAAAAAGGGGGAATTCCCTTTACCTATTGGGATTTTGGAAAAGTTTTTTTCTGAGAAAAATCCAGTTTTTGGGCCTCTCCATAGAACTATGATTGTACTATTAAATTTGTCCTGAGCGACTTTTCCCTAAAAGTGTTTTTTTAATCTTACCTTCCTGAGGAAAGGCTTTGGAGGAATACAACGAAAGCTTGGCCGGGGGTCAATTAGACCTTCCGTCTCTTGTGGCTGTTGATTTTTTTTTTGTTAAAAAAAGGACGGGGTTTACCCCTTGTC
Organism: Oophaga sylvatica; assembly: GCA_033576555.1. NCBI lineage: Eukaryota > Metazoa > Chordata > Amphibia > Anura > Dendrobatidae > Oophaga > Oophaga sylvatica. The sequence continues at coordinate 331,948,469 of JARQOD010000004.1, read as the reverse complement.
TGGTTTCTGAGAGTAAAAAATTATTGTACCCAACCCTTTACCCACTCCCATGATCCTGTTTTGTTAACCAGTTAGTGGGGGCCAAGTGGTTCTCTAAAATTGATCTTCAGGGGGCATACAATTTGTTGCACATGAAGGAGGGTGACGAATGGAAGACTGCTTTTAACACTCCTGTGGGTCATTTTGAGAATCTGGTTATGCCTTTTGGTCTTACCAATGCTCCTGCATTTTTTCAGAATCTTATTAATGACATCCTTAGACCTTTGATCGGCAAAAATGTGGTTGTGTATTTGGATGACATTTTGATTTATTCGCCGGATCCGGAGTCTTATTGGCGGAGCGTACGTGAGGTATTACAGTTATTAATTGACAATTCGCTTTTTGCTAAGCTAGAGAATTGTGAGTTCGCTGTACAGAGAATTAGTTTTTTGGGCTACATTATCTCCAGCGAAGGTTTTGAGATGGACCCGGTGAAAGTTCAAGCTGTGCAGGAATGGCCTAAGTTTTTGGGTTTCGCCAATTATTATAGAAAATTCATTAAAATTTTTTCTATTATTGTCAAACCACTGACCGATCTCACCAGGAAAGGTGCTAATGCGGTTCAGTGGACTACTGAGGCCATTGAAGCTTTTGTGTTTCTAAAGGAGAGGTTCAGCTCTGCTCCCATCCTTATGCAGCCTGATGTGACTAAACCGTTTTTGGTTGAGGTTGATGCTTCTTCTGTGGGGGTCGGCGCGGTGTTGACTCTGGAAAACAGGGATGGAGTACATCCCTGTGCCTTTTTTCAGAAAAGACTGAACTGAATTACGATATTGGTAATAGGGAATTGTTGGCTATTAAACTCGCATTTGAACACTGGCGTCATCTCTTGGAAGGTGCTGAATTTCCTTTCAGGTTTTCACTGATCATAAAAATCTGATCTATCTTGATGCTGCCAAACACTTGAATGCCCGTCAAGCTAGGTGGGCACTGTTTTTCTCGCGGTTTAATTTTTACGTTACTTTCATCACAGGTACTAAGAATGTTAAATCTGATGCTTTGTCTCGCAGCTTTTCTCCCATGGTCGGTGCTGAGGAGGAGGAGAACATTTTACAAGAAGGGGTTGTGATTGCTGCTTTGGACTCTGTGTTGGAAGATGAGATTCTTAAAGCACAGGAGAATGCCCCATCTAACACTCCCTATGGGAGGTTGTTTGTGCCTGGGACCTTTAGGAGAGATTTGTTTGTTGAGTGTCATGAGTCTCGGTTGGCAGGTCATCCTGGAATCTCTGAGACCAAGAGACTTGTGGGTCGCAGTTTTTGGTGGCCTAGATGGCAGAAGGAAGTCATTAAGTGGGTGCGTCAATGCACTGTGTGCTAGATCTAAGTCTTCACATACTCTTACTGCGGGGTTGCTTTGCCCTCTGGAGGTTCCCAGTGCACCTTGGACACATTTGGCTATGGACTTTATTACTGACCTTCCCCCCTCTGAGGGTTTCATTGTCATCTAGGTGGTCGTGGACCGTTTTAGCAAGATGTGTCACTTGGTTCCATTTATCAAACTGCCCTGCGCTAAGACTCTCGCTAAGGCCTTTGTCAAGGAAATTGTCAGACTACATGGCGTTCCTACTGATATTGTTTCTGATAGGGGACCTCAGTTCGTGGCTCATTTTTGGCACGCCTTTTGTGACAGGTTGGGAGTTCATTTGTCGTTTTCATCCGGATATCATCCTGAGTCTAATGGCCAGACAGAAAGGAAAAACCAGGATGTTGAGCAGTTCTTGCGTTGTTTTGTGGCAGACAATCAAGAGGGGTGGTCGGAGTTTCTGCCATTTGCTGAATTTGCTCTTAACAACCATACATCCTTTTCTGCTGGTTGTTCGCCTTTTTTTTGTTGTACTGGGAGACATCCGTCGTTTGGATCATTCTCCAAATTGGTATCGGCCGTGCCTGAAGAGGAGAATTTTTCCGGTGATTTGGAGAGAGTTTGGACAGATGTGCGTGTTAATCTTCAGGAGGCTAACAGAAAATCTAAAAGGTACTTTGATAGGAAACGGCAAGAGGTTTTGTTTGCTATTGGTGACATGGTTTGGTTGTCCTCTAAGAATCTGCGGTTGAGGATTCCTTCTAAAAAATTGGGTCCCAAGTTTGTAGGGCCCTTTAAGGTGCTTCAGGTTGCTAACCAATTTGCTGTTAGGTTGGAGGTTCCTACCTCCTGGAAGATTAATCCGGTGTTTCATGTTTCTCTGTTGAAAAGAGCTGATGTGTCGGATGGAGACGCCTCTGCCACTGTTCCCCCGGTGGTGGAGGACGGGGAATATGAAATTTCCCGCATCCTAAATTCTAGACGGTATAGAGGGAGTTTGCAGTATCTCGTCGCTTGGAAGGGTTTCGGACCCGAGGATAACTCATGGATGAGGGCGGATGATGTTTCTGCGTCCAGACTTGTCAGAGCGTTTCAAAAGAGGTTTCCGGATAAGCCTGGGCCTAGGGGATCCGGAGGATCCTCTTAGAAGGGGGGGTACTGTTAGAACTCTTCTGTTAGGTTTTTTCTATTTTGCTGGTCACATGACCTTTTTTGCCTATTTAATCCTGCTCCGCCCTTCTGGCTTTGCTGGACTTCATTGTAATTTCTACTCTTAAGCTAGCCAGGTGCTTTGTTACCTTACTCAGTCAGTTTTGCTTGGTCTTCGGACCTCTATTTTCTATGTTGGTTTTTTTCTCTTTTACTGCTACAACTTCTGTTAGGAGGTATCCATCTTTCTCCCAGTCCCTAGTTCTTGTAGGGATCCCTTCCTCGCATCTATAGGTCTTCGTACAGACTAGCTGAGGACTTTAGCGGGTCTGATCGCAGGATCAGGTTCCCCATTACATTGTAGGGATCTAGCTTAGTTCAATCGTAGGGACAGATCTCCCTTCTTTCCTTAGTGCTTGTAGCAGAATATAACAAAGAGAATGCCAAGAGTGTACAAAGCAGTCATCAAAGCAAAAGGTGGCTACTTTGAAGAACCTAGAATATAAGACATATTTTCAGTTCTTTCACACTTTTTTGTTAAGTATACAATTCCACATGTGTTAATTCATAGTTTTGATGCCTTCAGTGTGAATGTACAATTTTCATAGTCATGAAAATACAGAAAAATCTTGAAATGAGAAGGTGTGTCCAAACTTTTAGTCTTTACTGTATATATATATATATATAATATATATATATATATACTGTATATATGTAATAGGCAGCAGCAGACAGTAATGGAATGGACCCTCTTGATGTATGCAATGAAGTATGCCACATACAATGCCTGCCTGACTAGCAGTGACATCTATATACCCAAGTACACTCCCTGCCTACCTAGCACTGCAATCTATATACCCCATAATTAGTCCTTGGAAGCACTGTTAATTTAGCTGGATTTGTGTATTCAATTATGGTATACCCACACTAACTTTGAAACCTCCCAAATCTGACCCTATCTTGGCAGCCACTCTCCCTACACTATCTGATTCCGGAGCTGAATGTGATGAGCTGGGCGGTGCCAAGTCTGATATAGACCTGATGACGCTGTGGGGCCAGTCAATCATTGTAATGCCACAACCAACATGGCTGCAGCGTTACAGTATATGGCAGACAATCCCTACATGTTGAATGGCGCTCTAAAGAGCACCAATTATGCAGGGCGGGGACCTGAACTCCCGCCGAACAATCCCAGAAATGGTCGACACTCACTGAACACCGCGAGTACAGTGATGCTCGGGCGAGCACCAAGCATTACCGAGTATGCTCGCTCATCACTACTTGCGATTAGTGTTGAGCGATACTGCTCGATATCTAAAAATATCGGATCGGAATGGTATCGCCGATATCACTAAATATCGTCGATATCCGATTCCGATACCGGAAGTCCAATGTAAGTCTATGGGAACCAAATATCGACATTAAAAAAAACCATTCTTGCCTTCTTGGTTAATTGTACATGAAGGAAAACAACAAAGACTAATCTAGAATGTATTGGGGGAGGTTGAGGAGGCAATAAAGGCATACATGTTTAACCCAATGCATTGGAATAGCATTAATATATATTTTTTTGGAAATACGTTTGGATTGACTAACAAATTGACAATGTTGTTAACCTTTTTTCTATTTTGGCAAATATGTATGTTTCACAACTTCCATGCTCTTCACCTTTTTAACTTTTGCCAGTGCCACACTTTCTCCTTCATAATCTTCAGCAGCAGCATCATCTTTCTCATCAAATTATTCTTCATCTTCACCTTCTTAATCTTCTTCTTAAACTTCTTGCTATTCATGTTTTTGTTTACATTACTCATATTGTTATTATTAAACTAATTAATCTTCTTCATATTCAAATTCTTCATCTTCTTCCTCTTCATCTTCTTCATCATATTCTTATTTGTGACAGAGATTCCTGTACTTGTAATCTGTCAAAGTATGAATTGTTCATCCTTCCGTTCTTGCTGTCACAAAAGATTTAAATTACAACAGTATTTGTCCGTGTTCAGTTTAGCCTGCAGCAGCAGGCATTTTCCAGGGGCACCACGAGGAGGAACGGACTCACCCCCATACACTGCTTAGTCTTCTTCTGCTTAGAATTTAGAGCATATATTTTGCTCTTCATTTTGGTCTTATACTTCATGTTCTTCTGCTTTTTGATCTTCTGCTTATTGTTCTTCTGTCTCTTGTTCTGTATTTTGTAGTTTGTCTTAACCTTCTTTGTCCTGTTGGTGATCTTCTTCTGGGTAATCTTTTATTTTTTCTTTGTGATGGTGTTCAGGCTGGTTGGCTTCATGCTCGTCGTCCTTGTTGTCGTCATCTTCTTCTGGGTGGTCTTTAAGGTCGTCTAATTTCCGAGAAACAGCTGACGTTACTGGAACCCTGACGGGTATCAGATGGAGCAAGAGACAATGGAAGTAACGAGGACCAGCTGACTGTGCTGGAACCCGGACGGGTAGCAGAAGGAAAAGAGGCAATGTCACAACCGAGTACCAGCTGACGTTACTGTGACACGGTTACTAAGCAGGAGGTACCTGTGCTCCAAAGCTATACCAAGGACCAGCAGACGTTGCTGGAACTCGGATACGGAGATGGAGGCACCTAGGCCAAAGGCACTGGGGAGAACCAGTTGACGGTACTAGACCCCGGACGGGTAGCAGAAGGAAAAGAGGCAATGTCACAACCGAGTACCAGCTGACGTTACTGTGACACGGTTACTAAGCAGGAGGTACCTGTGCTCCAAAGCACTACCAAGGACCAGCAGACGTTGGTGGAACTCGGATACGGAGATGGAGGCACCTAGGCCAAAGGCACTGGGGAGAACCAGTTGACGGTACTGGACCCGGACGGGTAGCAGAAGGAAAAGAGGCAATGTCACAACCGAGTACCAGCTGACGTTACTGTGACACGGTTACTAAGCAGGAGGTACCTGTGCTCCAAAGCACTACCAAGGACCAGCAGACGTTGGTGGAACTCGGATACGGAGATGGAGGCACCTAGGCCAAAGGCACTGGGGAGAACCAGTTGACGGTACTGGACCCCGGACGGGTAGAAGAACGCACCCATGAAAATGTAAGTTGACAGGACGCAAGCCGTCCGCAGTTACCGAATCACACAGTCCTACAGTGGGTGCTTGTCCTATTGTCACAATGGAAACCGCCTTTATTTACATAACCCACAGCACACATAGGAATCACCTAAACTGCAGGCACCATAGAGTCGGCTAACCCGAATGCAACACGACAGCACAACTTATTGGAGGATAACTGACGTTCACACTGCCAGGAAACAGCTGTCGTGCTGTAACCAGGCTGGCCAGGAGTCAGTACCCCTGTCATGGAAATATATATGTATTCCATATATTCAAAGTATATTCACATATATGTATTCACAGTTCACAGTTAGATAGATCTCACTTGCTAAAAAAAACCTTGTGCTCACATATTTCTAGGCCAGCTATAATCAGTCGTTTTAAAGAAATCTGGCCTCCATAAGGCCTTCATAAGGCCTTCGTAAAGGAACAAATGCATGAAGTACAAAAAGTCCTATTAGATATCTGTTGTTTACATTATAGTTATGCAAGACAACTAGGTCACAAGAATATAAACAATAATTCTGCAACTTCAGCTCTTTTAATCATGATTATCATAATTATCATATTTACACTAGAACAGCCAATAATCTAGCAGCTTTTAATTGTATGTTAATTGACTAACCAGCCCTTTTTGTAAACGTATAAAACCTTGAATGAATAATAAATGTATGTCTTTGACGAACTGTTATACTGACACTTTCGTGTGGACAGTCCTCATTTCGTTCTGAGCGCTCAAGAAGACATTATATAGAGATTTGGACATGGCAAGCAGCAAACACAGAAGGATATTTTTATCCTAATTAAATTTCCATATCACCCCTGCCAATTACTTACGAGCAACAAATGGCGGTGTTGTAGCCCAGGGAGTAGAGTTCAGGTGGTAGAAAGATGAACATAACAGGAGACATGGAAAACGTTGCCAAACAGTTATTTAATCTGAAAACGGACAGGCAAATTCAGGTGAGATCCATGCCTTGTTCATTTTCAGAAAAGTAAGCCGGTCTACATTCTCTGAGGATAGTCGCATGCGACGGTCTGTTACTACACCACCTGCAGCACTAAAGACACGCTCAGATAATACACTGGCAGCAGGGCAAGCCAGCACCTCCAATGCATACTGGCTAAGCTCTGGCCATGTATCCAACTTAGAGACCCAAAATTTGAAAGGGGAAGAGGCATCTGGGAGTACACTTAGAGGGAAAGCCAAGTAGTCTGTCACCATCTTACGGAAACGTTTCTTCCTGGTGACTGGAGCCGTCTCGGATGGTGTAGACCTTGCTGGCGCTGTCACAAAACTTTGCCACATTTGTAACATACAGTTCTTGCCCTGTGCAGAGGCGCTGCTTCTGCTCCCTCTTGTTGTAGAGGTGTCTACACTGCCTCGACGCACAGAGCTGCTTTGTAAAGCAGTAGCAGCAGCAGCAGCTCTCTCGGCAGGAATGTACAACAGTATGGATTGCACCAGTGTGTCTTGGTACTCCTGCATTTTACGGTCCCGGTTCACCGGTGCGATGAGGGTTTGTAAGTTGTCCCGGTAGCGAGGGTCTAGGAGGGTGTACACCCAATAATCTGACGTGCTGAGAATGTGGGCGATGCGGCGGTCGTTTCTCAGGCACTGAAGCATGAAATCAACCATGTGCTGCAGACTCCCAACTGGCCAACAAAGGCTGTCCTCTGGAAGAGGCGTCATCTCTGTCTCCTCTGCATCACCCCACCCTCGCTCTACATACTGACTAGAGCGTTGTGTACCTCCCTCTGTAGGGATTTCTTCCTCCTCCATTGACTCCTCCTCCTCCTCATCCTCCTCACAAAGTGAGCCCTGCCCAGCCCTTTGTGAGGAACCACGTTGCGCTGACTGTCCTGAAGGTAATTGAATTTGTGACTCCTCATCCTCCACCTCTTCCAAAACCTCTTCCTTTAGTGCTTTCAGTGATTTCTGAAGCAGGCAGATAAGGGGGACAGTCATGCTGACTAGTGCATCATCTGCACTCGCCATCCGCGTTGAGACATCAAACGCACGCAAAACGTCGCAGATGTCCTTCATAGAGGCCCACTCAGTAGTGGTGAAGTGTGAACGGCGCAAATTGCGAGTTGATTGCGCCTGTTGCAGATGATACTCCATTACTGCTGGCTGCTGCTCACACAACCGCTCCAACATATGTAACGTGGAATTCCACCTGGTGGGTACGTCACATATGATGCGATGTTCAGGAAGGCGAAATCTGACTTGCAGAGCTGCAATGCGCGATCTGGCCATGCTGGAACGTCGCAAGTGAGCGCACTCTAGGCGGACCTTGTGCAGCAGTGCATCAAGATCCGGATAGTCCCTCAAAAAACTCTGCACGACCAAGTTGAGCACATGTGCCAGACATGGTATGTGAGTGAGGTTGCCAAGGCCCAGAGCTGCCACCAGATTTCGGCCATTGTCACACACTACCAAGCCTGGCTGGAGATTAGCTGACAAAAACCACACGTCGCTCTCCTGCTTGATGGCATCCCAGAGCTCCTGTGCTGTGTGGCTTCGATTCCCCATGGGAATTAATTTCAGTACGGCCTGTTGACGTTTGGCCACGGCTGTGCTCATATCGGTCGCAACAGGTAAGCGTTCACGGGTCCATGTGGAGGTATACCGTGACGGCTCGTGCAGCGATGATTCTGAGGAACTGGAGTAGGAGGAGGAATCAATGTGCACAGCCTGGATTCCTGCAATCCTTGGAGTTGGCAGAACACGTACAGCGCCACTGGCAAGATCTGTACCCGGCTCCACAACATTGACCCAATGGGCAGTGAGGGAAAGGTATCGTCCCTGGCCATGGGTACTGGTCCACGCATCGGTGGTCAGGTGGACCCTGCTACTGACGGCGTTTAGTAGCGCATGTTTAATGTTTCCCTCGACATGTTTTTGCAGAGCAGGGACAGCTTGCCTGCTGAAATAAAATCGGCTTGGCACATTATATTGTGGGACTGCCAATGCCATAAAGTTCCTGAAACTGTCAGTCTCCACCAGCCTGAATGACAGCATTTCAAGGGACAGGAGTTTTGCAAGGCCAGCATTCAGAGCCTGTGCTCGTGGATGGTTTGCCGAGTATGGCCGTCTTTTATCCCATGCCTGTGTTACCGATGGCTGTTTTTTGTTCTGGGAGTGTGACGATGACTGTGAACTTGCTGCAGTGGGTGGAATAACAGTTTGTCTATGGACAACAGTGACCGAGGTTCTTCCATGGAGATCCTGTGAGGAAGCCGAACCAGGTGTGTGAGAGCTGGAGGTAGAGGCTCGAACATGACCTAAAGATGTAGGTGCTGCTTTGGTTGGCCTACATCTCCAGTGTGTCTTTGGAACTCAGCTACGTGCTTTGTCCGTACATGTTTCCACATATTTGTGGTATTCAGGTTCCTGATATTTTTACCTCTTTTAACTTTTTGCTTACACAGCTTGCATTGAACATAGCAAATATCATCTAAAAGTCTGTCAAAAAAGGATCACGCAGTGCAAGTCATGGGAGCGCCAATTTTGACATTTCTAAGAGAACTGCTCCCAACAGGTGCTAAACTGGAGGCTACAGGCAAGCGAGTCTGCAGCCTACCTCTCCCTCCTCTTTGTACCGTTGGGACAATCTCTTCCTCAGAGCTGCTCCCACCACCTTCCTGTTGCTCACGCCATGTTGGGTCTCGGACTTCATCATCTCCACTACCCTCTTCCAACACCTGCTGCTGTTGGATGGTCTGGGCAGCACCATGCTCCACAAAACCTGGCACCTGAGTCTCATCATCATCATAAGATGCGTTCTGCGGTGTGCTGTCCATCGGCACTGGCTCACCCGCCTCTTCAGATTGAGAGAGACACAGCTGTTGCGCATCACTGCATACTCCCTCTTCTTCAAATTGCAGAATGCTGCTTGCCTGTGCCCTTGTTTGCGAGCCAACAGATTCTGAGAACAGAAGCAGAGACTCAGCTGACTCCTGTACAGAACTCTCTGACTGCCTGGCCAATTTGACAGGCGGTGAACAGACAGATGGTTGCTCAACAGTGTTGTGTTCCTGAGAGGAGGTGGAAGGAATTGAAGTCGATGCATTGGCTGCCATCCAACCAACAACGGCTTCAATTTGTTCTTCCAGCAGCAGGGGGGCACGCCGAGCTCCTACCAAAGTGCGCATAAAGGAACGTTCATGGGTAAAACTGGTGGATGCTGTATCACTGAGGGCGGCAGCAGCCACAGAATCCCCACGTCCTCTCCCTGCTGAAACTCCACGGCCACGACCACGTGCCTTACTCACTGACTTCTTCATCTTGGTAGATTGATAAAGAAAGTCAGAAAAGTTATAAGGCCTAAGTGTGGTTATTACGCAGAGACTGAAGTGAACACTGAAACACAACTGTTCACAATCTGTGAAAGGCTACTCCTTTGTCTACTTCTATAGTGTTTGCAACCAATGTATTGTATACGGATGGAAGCGCGTCACACTAATAGATTATATTTTAAATGGAATGGAGCAGAACCAATTGGAGATAAATGAAAAGGATGAGCCACTGAGACACGCTCAGCAGAGTACAAGCAGCAGTGCTTGAACAAGTAACTGGAGCGTGATGTGCACTCAAAAAATAAAAAACACAGACTGAAGTGAACACTGAAACACAACTGTTCACAATCTGTGAAAGGCTACTCCTTTGTCTACTTCTATAGTGTTTGCAACCAATGTATTGTATACGGATGGAAGCGCGTCACACTAATAGATTATATTTTAAATGGAATGGAGCAGAACCAATTGGAGATAAATGAAAAGGATGAGGCACTGAGACACGCTCAGCAGAGTACAAGCAGCAGTGCTTGAACAAGTAACTGGAGCGTGATGTGCACTCAAAAAATAAAAAACACAGACTGAAGTGAACACTGAAACACAACTGTTCACAATCTGTGAAAGGCTACTCCTTTGTCTACTTCTATAGTGTTTGCAACCAATGTATTGGATACGGATGGAAGCGCGTCACACTAATAGATTATATTTTAAATGGAATGGAGCAGAACCAATTGGAGATAAATGAAAAGGATGAGGCACTGAGACACGCTCAGCAGAGTACAAGCAGCAGTGCTTGAACAAGTAACTGGAGCGTGATGTGCACTCAAAAAATAAAAAAACACAGACTGAAGTGAACACTGAAACACAACTGTTCACAATCTGTGAAAGGCTACTCCTTTGTCTACTTCTATAGTGTTTGCAACCAATGTATTGTATACGGATGGAAGCGCGTCACACTAATAGATTATATTTTAAATGGAATGGAGCAGAACCAATTGGAGATAAATGTAAAGGATGAGGCACTGAGACACGCTCAGCAGAGTACAAGCAGCAGTGCTTGAACAAGTAACTGGAGCGTGATGTGCACTCAAAAAATAAAAACACTGACTGAAGTGAACACTGAAACACAACTGTTCACAATCTGTGAAAGGCTACTCCTTTGTCTACTTCTATAGTGTTTGCAACCAATGTATTGTATACGGATGGAAGCGCGTCACACTAATAGATTATATTTTAAATGGAATGGAGCAGAACCAATTGGAGATAAATGAAAAGGATGAGCCACTGAGACATGCTCAGCAGAGTACAAGCAGCAGTGCTTGAACAAGTAACTGGAGCGTGATGTGCACTCAAAAAATAAAAAACACAGACTGAAGTGAACACTGAAACACAACTGTTCACAATCTGTGAAAGGCTACTCCTTTGTCTACTTCTATAGTGTTTGCAACCAATGTATTGGATACGGATGGAAGCGCGTCACACTAATAGTTAAATTGCATGGAGCTGCAAGAATTACACTGAAGGAAAAAAAAAAGAGTCTGTGAGTGACATGTGCAGATGCCTACAGACAGCGTTGCATGCAGAGCAAACTGCAGCGTCACCTGCACTCACACACACCTTGCAGAGCTGTTAAAACAACACTGCAGGCAAAAGGAAGCTTTACACAGCGGTTGGTGCTAGCCTGCCTACAGCACAGTACACTAAATCGCAATCTCTAACTGTCCCTCAGAGTCAGCACAGCAGCGTTCTGTCCCTTACTGAATTCACAGCACAGTGACGCTAAAATGGCGGCGGCGGCGCCTTTTATAGTGCATTCTGACATCATTTCAGCATCCAATCACAGCCATGCCATTAGTTAACATGACCGCAGCAGTACAGGATGTGCCCACACTTCTTAGGATTCCTCATTGGCTGACTAAAATCACATTGCCTCGCAAAGAATTATGGGAACTTCCGATTCCGGTATCCGATAAGACGAAAATATCGAAACGAATTATCGAAAGGCCGATAGAGCTAATATCGGCCGATACCCGATATTTGCAGTATCGTATCGCTCAACACTAACCCCGACGCATGTTTTGCTGCACTTCCTCAGGGGGTGTTTCAAGGAGGGGGAAGTCAGCACTTTAAATATACAATGATGTCAAATGGAAAGCTAAGGCTAGGTTCACATTTGCGTATATGTGCGCAGCGTATCATCTGCATATGCAAACACATGCAAAAATGCATGCAAACGCATGTTTACACAGTGTTTTTTTATCTGCATCATCTTCCGCATGACGCCAAAAAACACTGCATGTGCATGCATTTGTATGCGTTTTTTGCATGCGTTTGCGTTGTTTATGCGCATGCGTTCTATATGACAGACACCAAAAGGGTGTGTCTCAAGAAGAACGCATGCGTATCAAATGCAACCATACGCATGTCCTTGCGTACCAATGCATTCCCATAGACAGTAATGTGTTGTTTTGAGCATTCATCCGCATGTACATGACTGCGCATTTTAACGGATTTTTGATGCTTCAAAAAAATGCAACATATCGGGTTCGCCGGACACCGCCGCATACCGCGAAATGACGCATGCATACGTGTTTGCATGTGAACGCATGTCTCTGTGTACACTATGTTAAAGATATATAAGCATGACGCATGCGGATCTATGCAAATGAAGCGCTGCGCACACAGACGCAAGTGTTAAACCATCCTAAGTACAGTAGTTGGTCACCTGATCATATTATTGCAGTGAGTGTTCACATTGTATGATGCCCCAGTTCTGCCTTCCTTTGAACATGTGACTTCTGGCCTGTGGAATGCAAGAGAGCCGTGTCACCCTGTTAACTTTATATAACGCCACGTGGTCACAACCACGGTGGCCGAAATCCCTGAAGTCTTAAGTGCAGATGGAAAGCACATGCGCACCACCAACACAATAAGCAGGACCTATATGCGGGGATAAAGTGTTGGAATTTATAATATCTAAAAGACTGCCATAATCTGGGATATGTGTTTTATTTAGCATATGGGTGAATGCTTGTTTCCAAAGCTTTTTATATATGCTCAACTGACAGTGAGATTACATCGATAAATGATTTAACTGGGACAATGTTGCTATTTAAAGTGACAGGGTACTCTATGGGAATTGTTGCTACAAGTTGCAGTTTTTTTGCAAACTCATTATACAAATCATATTTACTGCGTCAAAGTTATATTATTTAGAAACAGTGATATTGTTTAAAATGACAGTGCAAGGTATAGTGATTACAGATAAAATTGGTACTATTCAATTTTCTCCATATACAGACATTGGTCATTCTATTGACTAATTGGGTGATAGCGTTATGAATAGAAAATTGCCGGGCATAATTGGTTATATGTTGAATAATCGAGAAGTAATCTAAATTCCAGTATGAAAGTGACTGTGCAAATAATATAAAAAGAGTGCTAAAAAAATACGAATAAAGACATAAAAGTGACAGAACATTAAAGTGAGAAGATATGTCATTTCTATATAGTAATGGGAACAATATATAACTTGTTAGTGTTCTTTACGCCATAAGAAGTGAAGTGCATATAGGATAATGGAAACAAAAGGTCAAAAGGTTAACAAGTCAATAGCATTTTTGCAATATAAATCACACCAATCAAAAGTCCCTATTTATCATATAGTGATAGCCCAATGTATACAGAAGAAAGGTAGAGTGTTATTTTTTTTCTAAACATTAAACAAAGACATAAGGGCCAAAGCCTCAATATCAGGGATAATTGGATAATTGGAGATGAAGATTAATATTCAGATGTGAGTATTGCCCAAAGAACATATTTTACACAAACTAAAATTACGAAATCTTACACCCATACATCTTGCTTACTAGATTATGTCCCTATTTACTAATGGTCAAAGTACAAAAATTACCGTATATATAATAATAAACATAATCTCTATATTTAGTGATGCATAGCATTCATGGGTAATTGACATCAAAATAGTTCTCCAGGATATTTGATGGAGACAATATGAATTTTCTCCAGCTATTGTTATTCCATGGTCATCAATACATAGTTATTATTAAGGTTGAAGGAAGACTTTAAGTCCATCTAGTTCAACCCATATCCTATCCTAACCTGCCCTAACATGTTGATCCAGAGGAAGGCAAAAAAAAGACCCAAGTGGCAACAGTAAGCTTCACATTGGGGAAAAAAATTCCTTCCCGACTCCACATACGGCAATCAGACTAGCTCCCTGGATCAACGCTGTATCTAGGAAACTAGTGAATATAGCCTGTAATATTATACTTTTCAAGAAAGGCATACAGTCCCTTCTTAAATTTTAGTAAGGAATCACTCATTACAACATTAGACGGCAGAGAGTTCCATAGTCTCACTGCTCTTACAGTAAAGAATCTGCGTCTGTGATTATGGCTAAACCTTCTTTCCTCCAGACGTAGAGGATGCCCCCTTGTCCCCGTCACAGGTCTAAGAGTAAAAAGATCATTAGAAAGGTCTTTGTACTGTCCCCTCATATATTTATACATTGTAATAAGATCACCCCTAAGCCTTCGTTTTTCCAAACTAAACAACCCCAAGTGTAATAACCTGTCCTGGTATTGCAGACCCCCCCAGTTCTCTAATAACCTTGGTCGCTCTTCTCTGCACCCGCTCCAGTTCAGCTATGTCTTTCTTATACACCGGAGACCAGAACTGCACACAGTATTCTAAGTGTGGTCGCACCAGTGACTTGTATAGAGGTAAAATTATGTTCTCCTCATGAGCATCTATGCCTCTTTTAATGCATCCCATTATTTTATTTGCCTTGGCAGCAGCTGCCTGACATTGGCCACTAAATGTGAGTTTGTCGTCCACCCATACACCCAGGTCTTTTTCAGTGACAGTTTTGCCCAGTGTTTTACAATTAAGCACATAATTATACATCTTGTTTGTTCTACCCAAGTGCATGACCTTACATTTATCCCCATTAAAGCTCATTTGCCATTTATCAGCCCAAGCTTCTAGTTTACATAAATCCTCCTGTAATATAAAATTATCCTCCTCTGTATTTATTACCCTGCAGAGTTTAGTGTCATCTGCAAATATTGAAATACTACTCTGTATGCCCCCTACAAGGTCATTAATAAATATGTTAAAGAGAAGCGGCCCCAATACTGACCCCTGTGGTACCCCACTGCTAACCGTGACCCAGTCCGAGTGTGCTCCATTAATAACCACCCTTTGTTTCCTATCCATGAGCCAGTTCTTAACCCACTTACACATATTTTGCCCTATCCTCATTGTTCTCATTTTATGTATCAACCTTTTGTGTGGCACTGTATCAAAAGCTTTTGAGAAGTCCATGAACACCACGTCCACTGCATTCCCTTGGTCCAGTCCTGAACTTACCCCCTCATAAAAGCTTATCAGATTAGTCTGACAAGAACGGTCCCTCGTAAACCAAAGCTGATACTGTGTCATGAGGTTATTCAGCCTCAGATACTCCAATATAGTATCCCTTAAAAAACCCTCCAGGATTTTACCCACAGTAGATGTTAAGCTCGCTGGCCTATAATTCCCAGGTTCAGTTTTTGCCCCCTTTTTGAATATTGGCACCACATTTGCTATACGCCAGTCCTGTGGTACAGACCCCGTTATTATGGAGTCTTTAAAGATTAAAAATAATGGTTTATCTATAACTGTACTTAATTCCTGCAGTACTCAAGGGTGTATCCCATCCGGGCCCGGGGATTTGTCAACTTTAGTGATTTTTAGACGCCGCTGTACTTCCTGCTGGGTTAAGCAGGTGGCATTTAATGGAGAAATTTTTTTATCACTGATCATGTTATCTGTCATGGGATTTTCTTGTGTAAATACAGTTGAAAAAAAGTCATTTAGCATACTGGCTTTTTCCTCATCCTCAGCCACCATTTCACCCAGACTATTTTTAAGGGGACCAACACTATCATTTTTTAGTTTCTTGCTATTTATGTAGTTAAATAATATTTTGGGATTATTTTTACCTTCTCTGGCAATGAGTCTCTCTGCCTCAATCTTTGCTGCCTTGATTTGCTTTTTACAGAATTTATTCAGTCTTCTGTATTTATTTAATGCCTCATCACTACCTACTTGCTTTAATCCCCTAAACCCCATATGTCAAAGTCAAGGCCCGCGGGCCATATCCGGCCCGCGAATTGATTATCTATGGCCCCCTGGATGATATTTAATTACTATTAGATCCGGCCCGCAGGCCACAGCCGCCTGCTGGTGTTTTGCACGCACCAACCAGGGCCGGCGTCAGCACCCGGCACACCCGGGCAAGTGCCGGGGCCCTGAGCAGGCGGGGGGGCCCACTCGCAGTCTGGCACCCCCCCGCCCGTTAGCGGAGGAGAGCGGTGTCAGCGCCGCCACTGTGCCCCCCCCGCTTGCTTCAGGGCCCCGGATCAGCTGGCACAATACTTACCTCTCCCATGCCTCCGCTGCCGCAGCTCCGGGCTCCAGGGGGCGCCGGCGCTTCCTCTCACAGCAGGCCGCTGAATGACGTCATCATTCAGCGGCCGGCTGTGGCACAGAGCGCGCGGACGTCGGACAGGTAAGACGTGTGTGTGTATGTCTCTGTGTGTGTCTGTGTGTATGTAGTGCGGTGCTTTGTGTGTGTGTGTGTGTGTATAAGTATGTGAGAGAGTGCTTGTGTGCTGTCTGTGTGTGATGATGGGCAGGCATTGCTGATAATGGGGAGGCATTGATGATGATGATTGGGAGAAGATGATAATGGGCAGGCATTGCTGATAATGGGGAGGCATTGATGATGATGATGGGGAGAAGATGATAATGGGCAGGCATTGCTGATAATGGGGAGGCATTGGTGATGATGGGGAGAAGATGATGATAATGGGCAGGCATTGCTGATAATGGGAGGCATTTATGATGGGGAGAAGATGATAATGGGCAGGCATTGCTGATAATGGGGAGGTATTGATGATGATGATGGGGAGAAGATGATAATGGGCAGGCATTGCTGATAATGGGAGGCATTGGTGATGATGAGGAGAAGATGATGATAATGGGCAGGCATTGCTGATAATGGGGAGGCATTGATGATGATGATGGGGAGAAGATGATAATGGGCAGGCATTGCTGATAATGGGGAGGCATTGGTGATGATGGGGAGAAGATGATGATAATGGGCAGGCATTGATGATGGGGAGAAGATGATGATGGGCAGGCATTGATGATGATGGGGAGGAGATGATGATGGGCAGTCATTGCTGATAATGGGGAGGCATTGATGATGATGGGGAGAAGATGATGATAATGGGCAGGCATTGATGATAATGGGCAGGCATTGATGATGGGAGAAGATGATGATGGGCAGGCATTGATGATGATGGGGAGGAGATGATGATGATGGGCAGGCATTGATGATAATGGGGAGGCCATGATGATGATGGGGAGGCAATGATGATGATAATGGGGAGTCTTTCCACAGCGCCCTTTCCTGAGCTGTAACAGTGCAGAACGCAGTACAGCGCAGAGGAGAGCTCCATATTTTGTATGGAGCATTATATGGGGACCAGTATCCTGTATGGAGCATTATATGGGGACCAGTATCCTGTATGGAGCATTATATTGGGTCCAGTATCCTGTATGGAGCATTATATTGGGTCCAGTATTCTGTATGGAGCATTATATGGGGGGTGACATCCTGCATGGGGTATTATATGGGTGATGAGGGGGAGACTGTGGTGCCCATAATATTGTATGGAGGACTGTACTGTCCAGTCTGTACTGTGCGCTGTGAGGATTTGGCGGTTTTTGAGCTATTGTACAATTTACAATAGATATCACTCATGTAATGTAAGAAGAGAAGTATTTGGCATTGTACTGTACCCATATTTCTCTGCTGTATCTGTGCATCATGAATCGTGGTCTGTGTTAAAGGGGCCCAGTGAGGCTCTTTCGCCCGGGGCCCATAAAAACCTGGAGCCGGCCCTGGCACCAACACTACATTTCCCACAATGCAGCGGTAGCAGGGCCGGCGTCAGTCCGGCCCTCGGCTTGTAGCAAATTTGTTTTTTTGGCCCTCGGTGTGTTTGACTTTGACATCCCTGCCCTAAACGCTTTCTTTTTGTCCCTTATTGCGCCCCTTACAGCTCTATTTAGCCATAGTGGTTTCCTCCTAATTCTAGCATGTTTATTCCCATAGGGTATATACTGTGCACAGGTCCTATTCAGGATGCTAATAAACATCTCCCATTTTCTTTGTGTATTTTTATGTCTCAGGATATCGTCCCAGTTTATTGCACCAAGATCATCTCTCATCCGTTGGAAATTTGCCTTCCTGAAGTTTAGTGTCCTTGTAACTAGTGTTGAGCGATACTGCTCGATATCTAAAAATATCGGATCGGAATGGTATCGCCGATATCACTAAATATAAGCGATATCCGATTCCGATACCGGAAGTCCAATGAAAGTCTATGGGAACCAAATATCGACATTAAAAAAAACCCATTCTTGCCTTGTTGGTTAATTGTACATGAAGGAAAACAACAAAGAGTAATGTAGAATGTATTGGGGGAGGTTGAGGAGGGCAATAAAGGCATACATGTTTAACCCAATGCATTGGAATAGCATTAATATATATTTTTTTGGAAATACGTTTGGATTGACGAACAAATTGACAATGTTGTTAACCTTTTTTCTATTTTGGCAAATATGTATGTTTCACAACTTCCATGCTCTTCACCTTTTTAACTTTTGCCAGTGCCACACTTTCTCCTTCATAATCTTCAGCAGCATCATCTTTCTCATCAAATTATTCTTCATCTTCACCTTCTTAATCTTCTTCTTAAACTTCTTGCTATTCATGTTTTTGTTTACATTACTCATATTGTTATTATTAAATATTAATCTCTTCATATTCAAATTCTTCATCTTCTTCCTCTTCATCTTCTTCATCATATTCTTATTTGTGACAGAGATTCCTGTACTTGTAATCTGTCAAAGTATGAATTGTTCATCCTTCCGTTCTTGCTGTCACAAAAGATTTAAATTACAACAGTATTTGTCCGTGTTCAGTTTAGAATGCAGCAGCAGGCATTTTCCAGGGGCACCACGAGGAGGAACGGACTCACCCCCATACACTGCTTAGTCTTCTTCTGCTTAGAATTTAGAGCATATATTTTGCTCTTCATTTTGGTCTTATACTTCATGTTCTTCTGCTTTTTGATCTTCTGCTTATTGTTCTTCTGTCTCTTGTTCTGTATCTTGTAGTTTGTCTTAACCTTCTTTGTCCTGTTGGTGATCTTCTTCTGGGTAATCTTTTATTTTTTCTTTGTGATGGTGTTCAGGCTGGTTGGCTTCATGCTCGTCGTCCTTGTTGTCGTCATCTTCTTCTGGGTGGTCTTTAAGGTCGTCTAATTTCCGAGAACCAGCTGACGTTACTGGAACCCGGACGGGTATCAGATGGAGCAAGAGACAATGGAAGTAACGAGGACCAGCTGACTGTGCTGGAACCCGGAGGGGCAGCAGAAGGAAAAGAGGCAATGTCACAACCGAGTACCAGCTGACGTTACTGTGACACGGTTACTAAGCAGGAGGTACCTGTGCTCCAAAGCACTACCAAGGACCAGCAGACGTTGGTGGAACTCGGATACGGAGATGGAGGCACCTAGGCCAAAGGCACTGGGGAGAACCAGTTGACGGTACTGGACCCCGGACGGGTAGCAGAAGGAAAAGAGGCAATGTCACAACCGAGTATCAGCTGACGTTACTGTGACACGGTTACTAAGCAGGAGGTACCTGTGCTCCAAAGCACTACCAAGGACCAGCAGACGTTGGTGGAACTCGGATACGGAGATGGAGGCACCTAGGCCAAAGGCACTGGGGAGAACCAGTTGACGGTACTGGACCCCGGACGGGTAGCAGAAGGAAAAGAGGCAATGTCACAACCGAGTACCAGCTGACGTTACTGTGACACGGTTACTAAGCAGGAGGTACCTGTGCTCCAAAGCACTACCAAGGACCAGCAGGCGTTGGTGGAACTCGGATACGGAGATGGAGGCACCTAGGCCAAAGGCACTGGGGAGAACCAGTTGACGGTACTGGACCCCGGACGGGTAGCAGAACGCACCCATGAAAATGTAAGTTGACAGGACGCAAGCCGTCCGCAGTTACCGAATCACACAGTCCTACAGTGGGTGCTTGTCCTATTGTCACAATGGAAACAGCCTTTATTTACATATCCCACAGCACACATAGGAATCACCTAAACTGCAGGCACCATAGAGTCGGCTAACCCGAATGCAACACGACAGCACAACTTATTGGAGGATAATTGACGTTCACACTGCCAGGAAACAGCTGTCGTGCTGTAACCAGGCTGGCCAGGAGTCAGTACCCCTGCCAATTACTTACGAGCAACAAATGGCGGTGTTGTAGCCCAGGGAGTAGAGTTCAGGTGGTAGAAAGATGAACATAACAGGAGACATGGAAAACGTTGCCAAACAGTTATTTAATCTGAAAACGGACAGGCAAATTCAGGTGAGATCCATGCCTTGTTCATTTTCAGAAAAGTAAGCCGGTCTACATTCTCTGAGGATAGTCGCATGCGACGGTCTGTTACTACACCACCTGCAGCACTAAAGAGCGCTCAGATAATACACTGGCAGCAGGGCAAGCCAGCACCTCCAATGCATACTGGCTAAGCTCTGGCCATGTATCCAACTTAGAGACCCAAAATTTGAAAGGGGAAGAGGCATCTGGGAGTACACTTAGAGGGAAAGCCAAGTAGTCTGTCACCATCTTACGGAAACGTTTCTTCCTGGTGACTGGAGCCGTCTCGGATGGTGTAGACCTTGCTGGCGCTGTCACAAAACTTTGCCACATTTGTAACATACAGTTCTTGCCCTGTGCAGAGGCGCTGCTTGTGCTCCCTCTTGTTGTAGAGGTGTCTACACTGCCTCGACGCACAGAGCTGCTTTGTAAAGCAGTAGCAGCAGCAGCAGCAGCTCTCTCGGCTGGAATGTACAACAGTATGGATTGCACCAGTGTGTCTTGGTACTCCTGCATTTTACGGTCCCGGTTCACCGGTGTGATGAGGGTTTGTAAGTTGTCCCGGTAGCGAGGGTCTAGGAGGGTGTACACCCAATAATCTGACGTGGTGAGAATGTGGGCGATGCGGCGGTCGTTTCTCAGGCACTGAAGCATGAAATCAACCATGTGCTGCAGACTCCCAACTGGCCAACAAAGGCTGTCCTCTGGAAGAGGCGTCATCTCTGCCTCACCCCACCCTCGCTCTACATACTGACTAGAGCGTTGTGTACCTCCCTCTGTAGGGATTTCTTCCTCCTCCATTGACTCCTCCTCCTCATCCTCCTCACAAAGTGAGCCCTGCCCAGCCCTTTGTGAGGAACCACGTTGCGCTGACTGTCCTGAAGGTAATTGAATTTGTGACTCCTCATCCTCCACCTCTTCCAAAACCTCTTCCTTTAGTGCTTTCAGTGATTTCTGAAGCAGGCAGATAAGGTGGACAGTCATGCTAAATAGTGCATCATCTGCACTCGCCATCCGCGTTGAGACATCAAACGCACGCAAAACATCGCAGATGTCCTTCATAGAGGCCCACTCAGTAGTGGTGAAGTGTGAACGGCGCAAATTGCGAGTTGATTGCGCCTGTTGCAGCTGATACTCCATTACTGCTGGCTGCTGCTCACACAACCGCTCCAACATATGTAACGTGGAATTCCACCTGGTGGGTAGGTCACATATGATGCGATGTTCAGGAAGGCGAAATCTGACTTGCAGAGCTGCAATGCGCGATCTGGCCATGCTGGAACGTCGCAAGTGAGCGCACTCTAGGCGGACCTTGTGCAGCAGTGCATCAAATCCGGATAGTCCCTCAAAAAACTCTGCACGACCAAGTTGAGCACATGTGCCAGACATGGTATGTGAGTGAGGTTGCCAAGGCCCAGAGCTGCCACCAGATTTCGGCCATTGTCACACACTACCAAGCCTGGCTGGAGATTAGCTGACAAAAACCACACGTCGCTCTCCTGCTTGATGGCATCCCAGAGCTCCTGCGCTGTGTGGCTTCGATTCCCCATGGAAATTAATTTCAGGACGGCCTGTTGACGTTTGGCCACGGCTGTGCTCATATCGGTCGCAACAGGTAAGCGTTCACGCGTTCATGTGGAGGTATACCGTGACGGCTCGTGCAGCGATGATTCTGAGGAACTGGAGTAGGAGGAGGAATCAATGTGTACAGACTGGATTCCTGCAATCCTTGGAGTTGGCAGAACACGTACAGCGCCACTGGCAAGATCTGTACCCGGCTCCACAACATTGACCCAATGGGCAGTGAGGGAAAGGTACCGTCCCTGGCCATGGGTACTGGTCCACGCATCAGTGGTCAGGTGGACCCTGCTACTGACGGCGTTTAGTAGCGCATGTTTAATGTTTCCCTCGACATGTTTTTGCAGAGCAAGGACGGCTTGCCTGCTGAAATAAAATCGGCTTGGCACATTATATTGTGGGACTGCCAATGCCATTAAGTTCCTGAAACTGTCAGTCTCCACCAGCCTGAATGACAGCATTTCAATGGACAGGAGTTTTGCAATGCCAGCATTCAGAGCCTGTGCTCGTGGATGGTTTGCCGAGTGTGGCCGTCTTTTATCCCATGCCTGTGGTACCGATGGCTGTTTTGTGGTCTGGGAGTGTGACGATGACTGTGAACTTGCTGCTGTGGGTGGAATAACAGTTTGTCTATGGACAACAGTGACCGAGGTTCTTCCATGGAGATCCTGTGAGGAAGCCGAACCAGGTGTGTGTGAGCTGGAGGTAGAGGCTCCAACACGACCTGAAGATGTAGGTGCTGCTGTAGGTTGGCCTACATCTCCAGTGTGTCTTTGTAACTCAGCTACGTGCTTTGTCCGTACATGTTTCCACATATTTGTGGTATTCAGGTTACTGATATTTTTACCTCTTTTAACTTTTTGCTTACACAGCTTGCATTGAACATAGCAAATATCATCTACAAGTCTGTCAAAAAAGGACCACGCAGTGCAAGTCATGGGAGCGCCAATTTTGACATTTCTAAGAGAACTGCTCCCAACAGGTGCCAAACTGGAGGCTACAGGCAAGCGAGTCTGCAGCCTACCTCTCCCTCCTCTTTGTACCGTTGGGACAATCTCTTCCTCAGAGCTGCTCCACCACCTTCCTGTTGCTCACGCCATGTTGGGTCTCGGACTTCATCATCTCCACTACCCTCTTCCAACACCTGCTGCTGTTGGATGGTCTGGGCAGCACCATGCTCCACAAAACCTGGCACCTGAGTCTCATCATCATCATGAGATGCGTTCTGCGGTGTGCTGTCCATCGGCACTGGCTCACCCGCCTCTTCAGATTGAGAAAGACACAGCTGTTGCGCATCACTGCATACTCCCTCTTCTTCAAATTGCAGAATGCTGCTTGCCTGTGCCCGTGTTTGCGAGCCAACAGATTCTGAGAACAGAAGCAGAGACTCAGCTGGCTCCTGTACAGAACTCTCTGACTGCCTGGCCAATTTGACAGGCGGTGAACAGACAGATGGTTGCTCAACAGTGTTGTTGCTCCTGAGAGGAGGTGGAAGGAATTGAAGTCGATGCATTGGCTGCCATCCAACCAACAACGGCTTCAATTTGTTCTTCCCGCAGCAGGGGGGCACGCCGAGCTCCTACCAAAGTGCGCATAAAGGAAAGGCTCACGGGGATAAATGGTGGATGCTGTGTCACTGAGGGCGGCAGCAGCCACAGAATCCCCACGTCCTCTCCCTGCTGAAACTCCACGGCCACGACCACGTGCCTTACTCACTGACTTCTTCATCTTGGTAGATTGATAAAGAAAGTCAGAAAAGTTATAAGGCCTAAGTGTGGTTATTACGCAGAGACTGAAGTGAACACTGAAACACAACTGTTCACAATCTGTGAAAGGCTACTCCTTTGTCTACTTCTATAGTGTTTGCAACCAATGTATTGGATACGGATGGAAGCGCGTCACACTAATAGATTATATTTATTTTAAATGGAATGGAGCAGAACCAATTGGAGAGAAATGAAAAGGATGAGGCACTGAGACACGCTCAGCAGAGTACAAGCAGCAGTGCTTGAACAAGTAACTGGAGCATGATGTGCACTCAAAAAATAAAAAACACAGACTGAAGTGAACACTGAAACACAACTGTTCACAATCTGTGAAAGGCTACTCCTTTGTCTACTTCTATGGTGTTTGCAACCAATGTATTGGATAAGGATGGAAGCGCGTCACACTAATAGATTATATTTATTTTAAATGTAATGGAGCATAACCAATTGGAGAGAAATGAAAAGGATGAGGCACTGAGACACGCTCAGCAGAGTACAAGCAGCAGTGCTTGAACAAGTAACTGGCGCGTGATGTGCACTCAAAAAATAAAAAACACAGACTGAAGTGAACACTGAAACACAACTGTTCACAATCTGTGAAAGGCTACTCCTTTGTCTACTTCTATAGTGTTTGCAACCAATGTATTGGATACGGATGGAAGCGCGTCACACTAATAGATTATATTTATTTTAAATGGAATGGAGCAGAACCAATTGGAGAGAAATGAAAAGGATGAGGCACTGAGACATGCTCAGCAGAGTACAAGCAGCAGTGCTTGAACAAGTAACTGGAGCGTGATGTGCACTCAAAAAATAAAAAACACAGACTGAAGTGAACACTGAAACACAACTGTTCACAATCTGTGAAAGGCTACTCCTTTGTCTACTTCTATAGTTTTGCAACCAATGTATTGGATACGGATGGAAGCGCGTCACACTAATAGATTATATTTATTTTAAATGGAATGGAGCAGAACCAATTGGAGAGAAATGAAAAGGATGAGGCACTGAGACACGCTCAGCAGAGTACAAGCAGCAGTGCTTGAACAAGTAACTGGAGCGTGATGTGCACTCAAAAAATAAAAAACACAGACTGAAGTGAACACTGAAACACAACTGTTCACAATCTGTGAAAGGCTACTCCTTTGTCTACTTCTATAGTGTTTGCAACCAATGTATTGTATACGGATGGAAGCGCGTCACACTAAAATTTAAATTGCATGGAGGAGCAAGAATTACACTGAAGAAAAAAAAAAGAGTCTGTGAGTGACACGTGCAGATGCCTACAGACAGCGTTGCATGCAGAGCAAACTGCAGCGTCACCTGCACTCACACACACCTTGCAGAGCTGTTAAAACAACACTGCAGGCAAAAGGAAGCTTTACACAGCGGTTGGTGCTAGCCTGCCTAAAGCACACTACACTAAATCGCAATCTCTAACTGTCCCTCAGAGTCAGCACAGCAGTGTTCTGTCCCTAACTGAATTCACAGCACAGTGACGCTAACATGGCGGCGGCACCTTTTATAGTGCATTCTGACATCATTTCAGCATCCAATCACAGCCATGCCATTAGTTAACATGACCGCAGCAGTACAGGATGTGCCCACACTTCTTAGGATTCCTCATTGGCTGACTAAAATCACATTGCCTCCCAAAGAATTATGGGAACTTCCGATTCCGGTATACGATATATGGAAAATATCGAAACAAAGTATCGAAAGGCCGATAGAGCTAATATCGGCCGATACCCGATACTTGCGGTATCGTATCGCTCAACACTACTTGTAACCCCTCGACTACACATCTTATTAAAGGATACATGAAAGCTTATTATTTTGTGATCACTATTACCCAAGTGACCACCAACCCTTATATTTGATATGCGGTCTGGCCTGTTGGATAATATTAGGTCTAGCAGTGCCCCTCCTCTTGTTGGGTCCTGAACTAGTTGTGAAAGGTAATTGTCTCTCATAGTTGCCAAAAACTTATTACCTTTGCTGGAACTACAGGTTTCTGTTCCCCAATGTATTTCAGGGTAGTTGCTGCTTCATCTATTTGCTTTACGAGGATATTCTCTGTTGCTTCCATTATTTTAGGAGACTTATAACAAACCCCTATCAGTAATTTATTATTTTTACCCCCTCCCCTAATCTCCACCCACAGAGACTCTAGATCTTCATTAGATTCACAGATATCACGCAGGATGGGTTTTAAGGATGATTTTACTTATAAACACACACCCCCACCTCGCATATATTTAAAGGTCATTTCTAAACAGACTATAGCCCTGTAAATTAACCGCCCAGTCGTGGCTCTCATCCAGCCAGGTCTCAGATATCCCCACCATGTCATAATTATGTTCCAACAAAATGAATTCTAATTCCGCCATTTTGTTGGTGAGGCTTCTAGCATTAGTATACATGCACTTTATGTATCTCTCTGAACCTCTATTCTTTCTTAAATTATTAACTGTTCTAAGCCCACCCCCAATTTCATTATTTGTGCCCAGGTCTCTATCTGCACTGCCTTCCCCTCCAATAAAATGAATACCCTCCCCCTAGTCCCTAGTTTAAAGACTCCTCCAACCTTCTAGCCATTTTCTCCCCCAGCACAGCTGCACCCTCCCCATTGAGGTGCAGCCCGTCCCTAGCATAGAACCTGTAGTCAACTGAGAAGTCGGCCCAGTTCTCCAGGAACCCAAACCCCTCCTTCCTACACCAATTCTTGAGCCACTTATTAACCTCCCTAATCTCCCGTTGCCTCTCTGGTGTGGCACGTGGTACAGGCAGTATTTCAGAAAATACCACGTTGGAGGTCCTTGCTTTAGGCTATGTGCAGACGGTGCGGATTCTGCTGAGGAATTTTCCGCGCAGATTTTGGTAAATCCGCAGGTAAAATGACCTGGGTTTTACCTGTGGATTTACTGCGGATTTGATGCGGATTTGCCACGTTTTTTGTGCGGATTTCCCCTGCGTTTTCAGACCTGTGGATTTCTAGTTAGAGCAGGTCTGACAACGCTGCGGAACTGCACAAAAGAAGTGACATGCTGCGGATTTAAATCCACACCAAATCCGCGTGGAAAAATCCACTGCGTTTTTTTTTCCATTGAATCTAATGCTACTGTACATCACTTGCAGTTCTGCTGCGGATCTGCAGCGGAAAATCCGCTGTGGATCCGCAGCAGAATCCGCAACGTGTGCACATAGCCTTAAGCTTGCAGCCTAATTCCCTGAAATCGTCTTTAAGGACCTTCCACCTACCTCTAACTTTGTCATTTGTGCCAATGTGCACCTTGACCGCTGGGTCCTCACCAGCCCCTCCCAGTAATCTGTCAACCCGATCAGCGATGTGTCGGACTCGAGCGCCAGGTAGGCAGCACACTGTTCGACGATCCCTGTCTTTGTGACAGATTGCCCTATCTGTTCCCCTAATAATTGAGTCCCCCACTACCAGCACCTATCTGGCCTGCCCTGCTCTCTTAATTCCCCCCTTACTCGAGCAGACACTCCCCCGGATTTCAGAGGACGTGCCTGGCTGCAGCAGTGCTACCCCTGTGCTGACAACCCCCTCATCTGCCAACTTTGCAAACTTATTGGGTGTGCCAGATCAGGACTAACCTCCCTGTTGCTCTTCCCTCTACCCCGCTTTCTAACTGTCACCCAGCTTCCTACTTCAGTGTCCTGCAGCTCCACCCTAGCATCCCCCCCCTCATCTATCCCATTGAGCGTCTGCTCAGTGAGCAGAAGACTCCTTTCCATATTGTCTATGGATCTCAGTGTTGCCAGCTGCACATTTAGATCCAGGATCTGGGCTTCCAAATGCACAACGTGCTCACATCTCGCACAGCAGTATGCACCCTCGACCGGCTGTTCAAGGACTGTATACATGTGGTAAGATGTACACTGGATGGCATTGGCAATAGTGGAGCACATATCTAATGGGGATTTCACCAGACAGCAAAGATTAGTAAAAATAAATCAAAAGTATTACTAAAATATAACAGCAATTCAGTAAATCCTCCCTTGGAAACTCCCTGAATCCAAAGTCACTGAATCTCAAGTCACACTTACCACCGTTCGCACTTGCGCACCGGTCACACTCAGCTCGCTCACACTCGCTGAAGCAGAAGATTTAAAAAGATTTATTTTTTTTCTCCTTCAACAGCAAATCACTCTGCTGCTCAAAAGCACTTAAAAAAAAAGGAGATAGTATGAATTGGGTTCTTTTTTTATGAGCATGCTGGTATCCCCCCAAGATTTCTCCACCAGTCTAACACCTGAAGATCAGATCCTCCTCCATCAGGCACATCCCTCCCAGGAAACTCCAACACCTTTTCACATCGGCATCCCTAATATCGTCAGGTATTGAGTCCATTATCAACCAGATGACCTTCTGCATGATGCATGGCCTTCTGAAGCAGAAATGATGTAATAAGTAGAAGGCATAAAATACGGATAAAATTCATACTAGAAACATTCCCCCACCCATGACTACCTCTTTATGTTTTTAGTAATGCACTAAATCCCAAATTTCCATTGAGCACGTTGGGTACAATTGTTTTTAGTCTAAAAATCCATTTGCTTTTGGTTTGGGCAAGTTTCCTACTTAAATCACCACCCCTATGTCCCATAGATACAAAATTAATACCTTTTATCTTTAGAAGGCTAGAATTATTTTTTTTGGTGGTATTGATGGAAATGCCTCGGTAGAGTTTTTAATTGCATCACATCTTCTGCTGTTTTCCCTTTCTTAATGTCCCTCACATGTTCTCTAAGGCCAGTTTCACATTAGCGTTTGAGTCCGCAGGGTGGTGCTGTGGACTTCTTTCCTTAGCTCTGCCTACTTCCGCATGCGTCCTGCGTACCTATCTTTAACATTGCGAACGCAGGAACATGCGTTGTATGCGGTGGAGTCCATGTGCGGCGTTTTGGAAAGAAGTCTGCAGCACCACACTGCGGACTCAAACACTAATGTGAACCTAGCCTAACTTGGGTTCTCAGTTCACTTGTGGTTAATCCTTTGTAAAATATTTTGCACAGACGTTCTGCATAATATATCTCCTTTAGATGTGCAGGTAAGATGTCTGTTGAGATAAGACTTGGTGCCATCAGAGTTTTTAAAGTCTTTTGCTTTTACCATGTTAGAACAAGCCTTGCAATGCCCACAGGGATAGACTCCTGTGATGTTCAGCCATATTCAGGTATTATTTGCTCCTGTATGGTCATAATGACAGTGTACAAGAATATCCTTTAAATTCTTTGATCACCAAGCTGTAATTAAGGGGGCTGGAGGTAAGATTTTTTCAGAATAGAGTCCATTTGTAAGACACCCCAATATTTTTTAACAATATCCGCAAATTCAAAACACTGGTTATTAGAGATGAGCGACTTTGCCTCCGGGAGGGTCGAGTCGGGTATCGGTCAGCTCGACTTTTCCAAAAGTCGAGTCGAACGAAGTCGGCCGACTATCGGCCGGGTTTCGTCAACAGTCGGAGACCCGACCCCAATGCAAGTCAATGGGGAATAAAAGTCGGCAGTGAGTGGAGGACAGTAAACACACCTACAGTGCCCATTTCAATGCCAACGACATCAATTCTTATTACTTAAGCTTGTCAACCTTAATTTACTTTATCATTCACAGAGAAAAGCGGTCGGCACTGCTGATACCACCTGTGCCATCAGACAGATTCTGCAGGAGCTGCAGCTGGCTCCAAATTCCAAAACCCACAGGTGCTAATCCAAAAACAAGGAATCCAAATACAGCACAGAAGAGAGAGATTTACCCGGTGAGTGCTTTCCATCTCTCTCTAATGTGCTGTATCTTAATTTACTTTATAATAATAGTAACGCATTGAAAACTGGGGGTTATTTGGCTAAAGTTGTGGGGGGGGGGGCACAGGGGTGGCTCCAGGTTTTCGTGGGCCCCGGGTGAAAGAGTCTCAGTGGGCCCCTTCAACACATACCACAATTCATGATGCTCCGCTATGGCAGAGAATTATAGGTATAGTACAATGCCAAATACTTCACTTCTTACATTACATGAGTGATATCTATTGTAAATTCTACAATAGCTCAAAAACCTGACAGTATAGTCCTCCATACAGTATTATGGGCACCACATAGTGCGCCATACAGAATAATGAGCCCCATATATTGCTCCATACAGAATGGGCTCCATATAATGCTCCATACAGAATAGGCCCCATATGTGCTCCATATGATGCTCCATATATAAAGGGCCCTATATGATGCCCCATCAATAATGAACCCCATATGATGCTCTAGTATATGATGGGCCCCATATATGATGCTCCAGTGTATGATGAGCCCAATATAATGCTCCAAATATAATGGTCCCCATTTATAATGCTCCATATATAATGGGCCCCATATGATGCTCCAGTGTATAATGGGCCCCCCTATATGATGATACAGTGTACGATGGGCCCCATTTATAATGCTCCAGTGTATGATGGGCCCCATATATAATGCTTCAGTGTATAATGGGCTCTATCTATGTTGCTCAAGTGTATGATGGGCCCCATATTTTATTCTCCAGTGTATAATGCTCCCCATATATTGATCCAAACATTAAAAAAATGAACTACCTCTCCTCGCTGGGCACTGCTCTACTCTGGACTCCTCAGCATTGCCATCTTCCAGCTTTCTGCACTGTGACTGTTCAGGCAGAGGCGCACAGACGTGACCTGAAAGTCACTGTCAGGAAACGCGAAAGACGTCACAGCAGTGGAGCAAGGGAGAGGTAAGTATTGCAAGTGCTGGGGCCCTGAGCAAGCAGGGGGGCCCACTGGTTGGCGCTGACACTAGCACAGGGCACCACATAGTACGCCCGTGTCTCTGACGGCGAGTGGGCCCCCCACCTGCTCAGGGCTCCGCCACTTTCCCAGGTGCGCCAGGTGCTGACGCTGGCCCTGGGGGGTACAGCCCAGTTAGGGAGGTAGAAAAACTGGCATATGTTGAGGTGTAGGCTGGACATTCAGCAGCTGCAAATGGAGGAATTGCAGAAGTCGGAGGAACAGGAGGACAAAGCGAGCCATTTTGCTGGCAACCTATGTGTCATCAGGGGAAGGTGGTACAAAATCCTTTGAAACCCAGGCATGGTTCATTTTAATGAAGGTGAGATCACCAACATTTTGGGTCAACAGCCGGGTCCTTCTTTTTGTCAGGATAGATCCAGCAGCACTGAAGACTCTTTCTGATAGCACACTACCAGCAGGGCAAGCGAGCTCCTGTAAGGCATATTGTGCCAATTCAGGCCAGGTGTCCAGTTTACAGGCCCAGTAGTCAAAGGGGAATGAACTGTGAGGGAGAACATCGATAGGGAGGAGAGGTAATTTTGAACCATAGTTGACAACTGCTGTCTCCTGTCTGTTGCAATCGATTCAGTATTACCTGTCGTGTGAGCGGTACTCGAGAAATCAGTCCACAACATGGTAATGAAACTCCTGTCTCCAACGCCACTTCAGCTGTGTGCACCACGAACACCTCTTCCATGTTGCCCAGTATGGCTCATGGTAGAACCTGCACTGCTGCTGTGTGCTGGGAATGCCAGTTTACCAGAGTTGCTTGTTTGTTTGCCAATATTAGCTCTAGGTTCTCCTGTGGCATGATGTTCTGTAATTTGCCTTAATAGCATGGATCGAGGATGCTGGCCAACCAGTAGTCATCCTCCATAATTTTGGCAATGCGGGGGTACCTTTTTAGAATCCGCAAGAAATAATCACACATGTGGGCCAATGTTCCAGGTGTCAGTGATGCATTGCCAGTGGTGGGTGGAGGAGCACTTTCTGCCAAATCCTCATCCCTACAGTCATGCACAAACCCCTGACCTCGGCAAGCAAACATTTTCTCTTGCCCCTGAGAAGCATCCTCCTCCCCAAAATAATCATCCCCCTCATCCTCCTCCTCCTTTTCTTCCTCCACCTTGTCCAGGACAGTTCCCTAAGCAGACAATGCCTGACTGTCATCAAGGCTTCCCTCCTCCTCCTTCGCTGCAGACGCCTGATCCTTAATGTGCATCAAAGTTTGCATGAGCAGACGCATAAGTTGGATGCTCATGCTTATGATGGCATCGTCTGCGCTTACCAGCCGTGTGCATTCCTCAAAACACTGAAGGACTTTACAGAGGTCTTTCAGCTTTGACCACTGCACACCCGACAACTCGATGTCTGCCCTCAAACTGCCTGCCCGTGTATCCTCCCACAAATGCATTACAGCCTGACTCTGTTCGCACAGCCTCTCAGCCTCTCAACCAAGGAGTTCCACCTTGTTGCAACGTCTATGATTAGGCGGTGCTTGGGGAGTATGCAGCCTCTGCATACGACTGGAGTCTACGGGCGAGCGACGGATGTGCGAGCACAGTCTTCGCACCTTATGGAGCAGGGCTGGTAACTCCTGATAATTATTTATGAAGCACTGCACCACCAGGTTCAAGGTGTGAGCCAGGCAAGGTATGTGTCTGAGTTTGCCAGGGCTATGGCCATTGGCCACCACAAAATTACATCCGTTATCACTGACTAACTTGCCTGGCTCAAGATGTAGACTGCCCAGCCATGACTCAGTTTCTCACTGCAAGTAGTCGGCCAGTATCTCCGCGGTGTGTCTGTTGTCAC
The DNA here is from genome assembly GCA_033576555.1 of Oophaga sylvatica. NCBI lineage: Eukaryota > Metazoa > Chordata > Amphibia > Anura > Dendrobatidae > Oophaga > Oophaga sylvatica. Next base: position 331,916,073 of record JARQOD010000004.1, on the reverse strand, counting down.
GCAAAGACATCATCTTTAAAACAGGATGCTGATGCTTACCACTAGCTGTTCGATAGTGGGACACGTCGTGTGCAACACTGGCAGCTGCGGATGGAGTGCTCATGCGATTGCGCTCTGTCGACGAGCTTTCGCTTCTGGAGGAGGAGGGTCGAACGCCTACAGCCAACTGTTCCCTTTACCGTGGACTAGGCAGCACTGTCCCACCACCGCTGTCCCCTGTGGACCCTGCATCCACCAGATTCACCCAGTGTGCAGTGATGGACACGTAACGGCCCTGGCCATGCCTACTGGCCCATGCATCTGTTGTGAGGTGCACCTTTCCACTCACTAATTGTTTGAGTGCATGGACAACGCGGTCTTTCACATGCAGGTGGAAGGCAGGGATGGCTCTTCTAGAAAAGACGTGCAGACTGGGTAGGTCATAGCGTGGGAAAGCGTAGGCCATGAGCTCTCGGAACGCTGCGCTTTCAACCAAACGGAAGGGCATCATCTCTAATGAGATCAGTTTGGCAATGTAGGCGTTGAAAGCCAGTGAGGTTTTGTCATCAGTCCACGCTTGCAAGTGCATGGTGTTTACATGTCTAAGCATGCAACTGGTATTCAAATGTCTGAGATTTTTCCCTCGGTTAAAGGTCCTTCCGCACTTCTTACAGATAACCTTTGCCTCATCAATAGGATTTTGGTCAAAAAAGAGCCACACTGCACTCTTCCTACTATGAGAAAACTTTTCAGGGCTTGCACGGTGTGCTAATTTGACCGTCTGGCCAAGCTGTCCTGCAACTCTTTTTGTTTTTTTAACATGTTTTTGGACTGCTACGGGCCTGCCAGATAACCGCAGCTGCAATATTGATGCCTGCTGCGGATCCTCCTCCTCTTCTGAGCTATTGCCAGTGGCACCCTCTTCCCCCAATGGATGCCAATCCGGGTCAACAACTGGGTCATCCATCACCTCCTCTTCAATTTCATCTGCACCTTCCTCTATGTCACAGTGTAAGGTGGTATAGAATGCTGGAAGGGCACCTGAGTTTCATCAGGGTCAGAATCTGGCTCAGTAGACTGCGAGGGCAATGCAGTGCTCTGGGTGAATTTAACAGCAGAATCATATAGCAGTGGCTGTGCATCAGTGCACTCCATGTCATATTCATCTTGGACTGGGGAATTCAGGATTTCACGTGATAAATTAGGCATAGTATGTGAAAAGAGCTCCAGGGAGTAATCTGAAGTGTGGCCTGCCGCATCCTTCACTTTTGGTGGGGGTGAAGGACACAAGGAAAGGTGTTGTTCCTGACAAAGAGCCTGTACTGACGACTCAGTGCTTGCATTTTTTGAAACTTCAGAAGAGGAGGCGATAGAACTGGAGGCTGTTTCAGCAATCTAAGCCAAAACCTGTTCCTGATGCTCCGGCTTTAAAAGTGGTTTACCTACTCCCAGAAAAGGGAGACTTCCAGGCCTTCTGGAGCCAGATGATGACGCAGGCTCAACACCTCCTGCCTTAGGTGCTATTGTGCTTTTGGCACTACCAGCAGATGTACCACCACCACCATCAGTACCAGCTGCCATCCCCGACCATGTCCGTGGCCTCTTCCACCATGCTTCCTCATGTTTGGGAAAATGTACCAAAAATACCAGCAGATATATGGTACTGTATGAGGAGCGTACAGCTGTATACGGTGTAGGGAAATATTTAAATCTCCGTATATATTTCCGGAGTCACACACAGACGCTCTCTCAGTATGGATTTCACCGTAATAGAAAGAGCAGATATACGGTACTGTATCATAAGCGTACAGTTGTATACGGTGTAGGGTAAAATTTCAATCTCCGTATATATTTCCGTAGTCAGACACAGACTCTCATTCAGTATGGATTTGGCCGTAATAAAAATAGCAGAAATACGGTACTGTATCAGAAGAGGGTAGCTGTATACGGTGTAGGGGAAAATTTCAATCTCCGTATATATTTCTGGAGACACACACAGACGCTTACTCAGTATGGATTTGTCCGTAAAACCAGCAGATATACGGTACTGTATGAAGAGCGTACAGCTGTATACGGTGTAGGGGAAAATTTTAATCTCCGCATTTATTTCCGGAGTCACACACAGACGCTCACTCAGTATGGATTTGACCGTAATACCAGCAGATATATGGTACTGTATCAGAAGATACCAGGTGCATATAGTGTAGGAGAAAATTGAAATCTCTGTATATATTTCGGGAGTCACACACAGATAGTCAGCATGTATTTGTCCATGATACCAGCCGGTACACGGTAGTGTGTGAGGAGCGTACAGCTCTATACGGTGCGGGAAAAAATGAACGCTCGGTAACTGTGCAGAAAAAAAGAATAAAAGTATTAGTGCTGTGTAAAAAGCAGTCTGCACAGCAGTGTACACACAGCAATACAGCTATCAGGCAGCCTAATAACCAGCGCTGCTGCACACAAGAAAATCCTCCCCTGTCACCTCACACTAACTGTACAGCACAATTGCTACCTGCACAACCACAGTAGAACTTCTATCTTTACAGCCCTAACTCTCTCCCTACTGATTAACAGCAACCTCTCCCTACTGTGAAGATCGCCAGAAGTAAAATGGAGGTTGGCGGTCAGGGCTTTTATAGACACTATGACGCCCCCCAAAGCAAGTCAATCACTGCAATGCCCTTCTCTACGATGGTGGTGGACGCTGCATATGTCATCTCATTGCCCACAGTATACGTCCTTGCTCATTGGCTGAAAAAAGCACCAGCAAGCATTCTGTGAAATACGACTTTGGTGCTCATTTCGACGACCGCATGGCCGACCATATGCTATGGTCGGGTTTCGGTTGACGAAACTCGACTTTGGCTAAAGTCGGTGACTTTTGTATCTGACCGACCTGCTTCGCTCAACTCTACTGGTTATTATATCTAGCTATTAAAAATACTTAGTTATTGGTTTCCTCCTTGTATTTCTTTAGATTTTTGCATAAATTGTCATTTCTTGTGGATCGTCTACCTCTTAAATATACCTTACTGATCTGTCTGAGGCTATATCCTTTTTCTCCAAATCTCCATTGGAGATTTGATGATTGGGTCTCAAATGATTGTTCATTAGGACAAATCCTTTTGAATCTTAGGCATTGTCCTATGGGGATACCACAAATAAGGGCGGGTGAGAAGAATCTGCACGTAACAGCAAATTAGTCAAAGTTGGTTTCCTAAATGCATCGGTATAGATATTGCCAATGGGTGTCATATGGAACTGAATGTCCAGGAAATCTAGGTTTCTGCCTGTAAGAAAAGTCCTTACTGAGAGCTGGAAGAGCCAGGAAAAATATGTAGATAATCCTCTTATCAAGCTGAGACTGAAGTTTTTTCGGAGATTTCGCAGCAGAACAATTTCATGGAAAGTCAGTGAGACAAAGCATGCAGGTATGAACAGTAGTCCAGAAAGACAAAGTGATGCTGGGATATCTGGCGACGGTCTGGCCATAGCATGGCCCTGGTGTGGCATGGCGGCATAATGGCGATGTTCTGGCCCTGAACAACAGTAACAAGGGCTTTTTATAAATGGTTTAGACAAAGAAAGCACATTCCACAAAAAGGGGGTATACATGATAACATCATACTGAGGAGAAAAACATATTCAAGAACAAAGCAATGGTTAAATGTAATGACTTTGAGGCTCTTTTCCCCAAACCCCATTAAAACTCATAAATCTCCATGTTCCTTTTAGCCACTGTCATTAATTACATTACATCTTAATCCTGCCCCACAATTCTTGCTATATTGACAATTATATATGTCTGTTTTCAATATCAATACAACAAATACACTTATTTATTACCAAATGTTACCCTGTTCCAATTATTTAATTGACAATGCATCTGATCCAATTAACCTGTGTGCATGCTAACTATACCTGCTATTGGTCATGATCTCATCTTGTGTCTCGAATCTGTCTCTGGATTTCAGAATTACATCTTATTAGCTTTTTAGAAGCTGTATTAGTTAGTTTATAACTTTGCACAAGATGGCTGCTAGAGCCAACATGGCTGTTAAATATATTATGGCTAACCATTCTCTTACACTGCCTCTCTTGAAGGAAGCTTGATGTTTACATTGTTGTTGATGAGTCTAGTCATTAATGCTTCCTAGATAAACCATTGTCGATGTAAAACGGATCCAATGGTGTATCATCTCTGTACCTGTTATTAGTTCTCTGGTAAATATTTGTCTCTTCTAGTCTCCCCAAAATAGATTTGCGTACAAGGGTGTGCATGAGGTACCCATGGCAGTCCCCTGTAATTGTAAGATTTTTTTTCATTAAAAATGAAGCAATTATGTGCGAAGATGAATTCCAATAGTACAATTAGCAATACATTCATAGCTTGTTCAATGTTACTTGATCTTAAGAGGAAATCAACTTAAGTCTATCTTTGTGTTTAATAGAGGTATATAATGCCTCCACATCTGCCATAACCATTACCATATTTTCGTTAAGTGCATATGATGTAATATATGCAGTGCGGCAGATGTGTCTTTTATATACGATGGTAAGGTTGCCACTAGCAATTTTAAAGAAAAGTCAATACACATACAAGTTCACACAGACCTTCATTTCCAGCAACTATGGGTCTTTAGGGTGGATCTTGTGGATTTTCGGGGATTTTCCAGATAAACGGTTGGCAGACATGGATTCTTAGCTCAGATGGTATCAACCATTTTCTTCGAGATGATTCCTTGCTCAAATGCTTTTTCCAGTATATGTAATAATTCCATCTGAAAAGAGACAAGGGGAATGGCAGGTAATTTCTTGTAGCAAACTGGCCAACAAGTTATTGAATAACACAGTTTTTCATACAAGTCGCTATGCCATATGACCAAATTATTGTCTTTGTTGTCTGGTTTGAATACCACATCATACCAAATCTGCATTTCCTCCAAAGCTGTTTGCTCACTCATATGATATATACATATCTCAGATTATGGTAGACTTTTATATATTATAAATTCCAACACTTTTTTCCCACATATAAGTCCATGCTTATTGCATTGGTAGTGTGCATGCGCCATCTCCCCACACTTCAGACTTCAGGTATTCCAGCCACTGTGGCTGTGAGAGCATGGCAACTTATAAGAGTGACACAGAACACTTGCATTCAGCAGGCCGGAATCTGGAAGTCACATCTTCAAAAGAAGGCGGAGCTGGAGCATCACTTGTGGTGAATACTCACTGCAATAATATGATGTTTAGGTGACCTACAACTTAATTTTCCACTGGACACCAATGTATATTTAAGGTACTGATTGTTAGGGTTCGAGTTCCCAATGCTGCACAAGGGGAATCTCGAGCAATTCCCGCTGTGGTCCCCCATCCATCTCCGTCCGCAGTGGAACCTGCTCAGCAGAGACATTGGTCCCAGCGTCTTGCCCGGTCTAATACTGTGCAGAGACTTGCTGCTCCCTCTCCTGGATCTTCGGTTATAACCAGTGCTGGAGCAGGCAGATTTGGGACTAAGTCCTCTGTTTCTTCTTCTGAGCATGCCCAGGGCAAGATCTCCCATTGGAGATCAGGGGTCACATGCTCAGATACAGCTACGACTCCTATTGGTCCTCCAGTAACGTCCTGTAGCTGTTTGTGATCTGAAGCAGCTTTCTATTGGTCCTTTCTGGAAGGTCTTCTACTCATGGCTGCTATAAAAGGTTGGCATAACCGCACGGCATGCGCTAGTATCAAACCTTTATGTGCTTTGCGCCAGTATGGTCATGCATGTGTGTGGTTAGGGCAGCTGAAATAAGCCATTACAATACCGACCTAATCGGTGAGGAGCTTGGTATGCTAGCTGGTCAGGGTCAGTGTCTTAGATGCCTTTTAGAATACCGGCTATACACGCATAGATAGCGCATGACCACTTCCTATGTTCGCTTAGCAGTCAACTGTGTACCTGGACACAGTAGGGTTTCTCAGTGGCTCTGTGACGCAACAGGGTTCGCTTTAAAAGGCTAGTCAGCGCCCTAGCGTTTTACTTTGCGGCTCACTGAAGCTAAGTGAGTTCGCACTTATCGCCATATAGCACTGCGGCATTCCCGCTAGCGGCTCTGTGGATTAACAGAGTTCGCACTAATTGCCACAGCGCGCTACGGCGTTTATTTTTGCGACTCTGCGGGATAACAGAGTTCGCTAGTGAGACTGAATATGTGCTGCTAACATAAGGACAACTTTTTTGATTTATGTCTTGTTAATCTTTTTGCAACAGATAATCCAATCACGCTATTGAACCACTATAGGTTTAAAGGCCAGATAGTTATCTTGGCGGACAAAAGCGTCTCATATTTTTTATGCAAATTGCCTCTTCAGAGAAAAAGAGGACTTGAACTCTATAGTGCCACCTGTTGAAAGTAGCACTATAGAATTGATGTCCTCTTTTTCTCTGAAGAGGCAATTTGCATATTAAATTTCCCAGAAGAGCACCGCGAATAAGCCTCCTTACTTTGACAAACCAGAGCCGGTATGTCACTCTCCACAATGAGAAACCTTACCCCTTAAACCTCATATTTTTTACACAGAGTGCCTCCACTGCTTTTAATGATATCTCTCTTGGACAATGATGAGTTGATAAAAAGATGGATGGAAGTGGCATGGACCTGTTCTTTTAATTTTATCCAGATTATTAATGAAAAAAATACACAATCCTTACAAGCAGTGGATGAAGAGATTGAAAAAATCCAAAAAAGTATGCTTAAAGACAAACCGTCTGACAACCTTGACAAATGTTCAAAAAAAAGTGGATAAAGATTTGAAAAAGTAAGAGAAGGATATCAGCCAGGGTAAGATCAAAAAATTTTTTTCTAGAGACATGGCTGACTGTGAGAGCCAAAAATTACATTGCAGGCAATATAGAAGATCTCCTGGTGAACGGCGTTATAATCTATCCCCTATCAGAACAAAAGAGAAACAACATTCGTGGCAGTTATCGGACCAAGGTAATCATTCTCTCTTAACAAATCCCTCACTAATATGCAACTCAATGTTTTGAAAAAGGATTGTCTTTCTGTCTATCTGGAGCCTTAGGCCGGCGTCACACTGGCGAGTTTGATGCAAGTAAGTCGCACGACTTTCTCGCATCAACACCCGGCACGGCCGCCCGCTCTCGGAGCCGAGTGTGCGGCTGCATGTATTTCTATGCAGCCCCACACTCGGCTCTGAGAGCGGGCGGCCGTGCCGGGTGTTGATGCGAGAAAGTCGTGCGCCTTACTCGCATCAAACTCGCCAGTGTAACGCCGGCCTTAGATCCATTTCTGACCATAAAGTACATCCATCTGTTCATCATAAAAATAATCGTAAAAAAATTGCATTATAAACTTCAGACTTATTTACAACCAAGGAAGAGCAGCAAGCATTGGCTATTCTTGAATCTTTAATTGAAGAAAACACCATCCAAACAGAGGTAAGTAACTTCCCTATGCAACTGTAAATTTACCTATTATTTAACCCCTTCACGGCATGCACCATACATGTACTGCGCAAGTCGTGTCCCTCCCTTTGATGTAGGCTCCGACATGAGCCCACATCTTTCCTGGCACAAGCCAGCTGTTTTGAACAGCTAACATGCGCCCATAACATCTGTGGGTGGAATCGCGATCAATCTCTGACAGTGGCATTTAATGCGATCGCGCCGGAAGCACATCACTAATCCCGCCCATCAGTGACCCCGTCACATGATCGTGGGTCACCGATGGCATGACAACCAGAGGTGGTCAGAGCTCATAGCAAGTGAGCATTTCTGCTGCACCCAGGTAATCTGATCATCGCCCGTGTGTAGCAGAGGCGATCAAGTTATCGCAGTTTCTAGTTTCCCATGGAGACTATTGAAGCAAGTAAAAAGTAAAAAAAATGTTTTTAAAAATATTAAAAAAAAAAAAAAAAGTTCAAATCACTCCCCTTTCGCCCCATTTGAAATAAAACAATTAAAAAAAAATGCACATATTTGGTATCGCAGCATTCAGAATCACCCAATCTATCAAGCTATAAAAATAATTAATCCAATCGGTAAACGCATAGCGAAAAAAAAATCAAAACGCCAGAATTACTTTTTTTTGATCTCCACAACATTACATTAAAATGCAATAACGGGCGATCAAAAGATCATATCTGCACCAAAATGGTATAATTTAAAAGCATTAAAAGCATCAGCTCGGCATGCAAAAAATAAGCCCTCACCCAACCCCAGATCACAAAAAATGGAAACGCTACGGATAATGGCGCTTTTTTTTTTTAACAAACTTTAGATTTTTTTTCACCATTTAAATAAAAAACAATATATAGATGTATGGTATCTACAAACTCATAATGACCTGAAGATTCATAATGGCATGTCAGTTTTAGCATTTGGTGAACATGGTAAAGAAAAAAATGCAAAAAACATTTTTTTCCTGTTTTCGAGTACACGACATGGTAAAACCAATGGTGTCATTCAAAAGTATAACTCGTCCCACATAAAACAAGCTCACACATGGCCATATTGATTGAAAAATAAAAAAGTTATGGCTCTGGGAAGTAGGGGAGCGAAACAGAGAAATGCAAAAATGATAAAAAAGGCTGCAGCATGAAGGGGTTAAATTAGGTTGCTTTTACTTATATTGTGTTTTGCGTGCGTTTTTTTAGCATGAATTTTTATTGCGTTTTTGATAATGTGGTTTTTGTCTCTTGTTGGTATGATGTAATTTAAATAATTCTGCTTAATTTTTTAAACTTCTTGGTATTTGGCTTTGACAAAACTTTACTGACACACTTTGATGTTGTGTTTTTGATGTGCTTCCGTACATAAAGTGCATGTGCCATTTTAACCTGTGAATTAACGCACCTAATGCACGCCTATGGGGAAATTCCACAAAGAAAATGTAGCTTATCTGGAAGAGAAATTGACATGATGCGGATTTGAAAGACGCACCACAAGTCAATTTACGCTATGTTAAAAGGAGATTTCTATAACTCCCAACCACTTTGCTGAAACTGTAAGGTTCTGCAGTTTTGACTCAACAAAAATATGCAGAATCAAAAATGCATAAAAAGCTCATTGTGAGAACGTAACCTTAGGCCGGGGTCACATGGCTATTGATTCGCTCATGTGACAGAATTGGGCTAATAATACTCGATTAAAACTCTCGCATGAGAAAATTGTATCTCAGGTGCGGAGAAGAGATAGAACTTAATTTCTCCACCTTCTCCATTCTCTGTGTCCACAGTAATGGGACTGCATTTGGATGTCATCCAAGTGGAGACCAATGTTTCACAAGCACCCAGAGATTATTATGGGTGCGTGTAATCTGATTATCGGATGCACTCACAGCATGCTGCAATCTTATTCTCATGCCGAATTGACGTGAGAAAAAAAGTCGCAGATCCGCACTTTCCCACTGTATAACAATGGGCCTGCGATTCGATAAAACATCAGATAGTTCTCAGCTGCATTATACGCTCGTGTGATGGAGCCCTTAGGCCGGGATCACACATGTGACGAAAACGTCCGACGCTCGCATGTGGAATCCCAGCTCTGGCGCTGGCACTCGGGAGTGGAGTGTGCAGCTGCATATAACTACATGCAGCCGCTCGCTCCACTCCTGAGTGCCGGCGCCAGAGCTGGGATTTCACATGCGAGCGTCGGACGTTTTCGTCGTACGTGTGATCCCGGCCTTAGGAGAGGCCTGGAACTGGAGGGAGGAAGCGAACCAGTGATTGAGTTGTGTAGCCAACATGAGGGGTGTGGTGATCATATTCTTTGTTTTTGTTTTTTTTTGTGCTTTGGGATCTTGCGAGGCATCATAATGTAATATACAGCTTGTAACAGTAATTTGATTCACATCAAATACATTTAGATGCATCAATTTCCCACCCATATTTGAGCAAATTTGGCTAATCAAATTTCAGCAGAGTTATATATGGTGTATCATTGGAGGGGAAGCCAGGATAACTTCCAAAGGAACCCATTTATTGTGGATTGAATTACTGGCATAACTGGATCCCCTATGAAATCACATATTTTCCTCATTTATATTAATAATGTTTATGTTTATTTTCATATTAAATAATAAATGGATAAATACTTTGGATGACTAAAATGGTAAATCAGATCAGAAAAGACCCAATAAATTACGTATATTTTTTTCTGATAAGTTTGTGATGTTTACCTTAATGGCTTCACAAAACAATATACAGAAAACTCTTGCATTTCTTAGATGGACTATTTCCTATCTTAGATATATCTTGGAGTCTACAGACATGAATTATGCATGCAAGAAAAAGGAAGAGTTACTAACAGACAGGGGCGTACATAGAAATCATGGGGCCCCATAGCAAAAGTCTGAATGGGGCCCCCCCCCAAAAAAAAAAAACAGGTGCTCTTAACTCCCACACACACACACACACACACACACCTGCAGTGCATGCAGGGCCCCCTACACCCTCCACAGTGCGTGCAGCCGGGCCCCCCTCCCTAAGGTGCAAAGTGCAGTCAGAGCCATTGTAAATGTAAAGTGCCAGCACAGTGAGGGGACACATTTAACAAAAAAAATCGACCCCCAGCCAGGCTCACCATCTTGTGTGTGCAGTGGCGTAGCAACTGTTTGTGGGGCCCAGGGCGGCTGAAAAATTTGCAGCCCCTTTGGTCATTGATAATCCTGAAGCATTCACCATTACAACCAAAAAAAGGCTCAAAGTAAATACCTTTCACCTGTAAAATCAGCATGGCAAAAATACACACTGCAAAGCAGCAACACACAGTATGGACTTGTGTTTATGATGTGCTTTATCCTCCTTGGACAAAAAGGACTTCTTTAGGCTTGGCTCACATTTACACAGTGCAGTCTGCTGGACAAATATGTCTGAATTGCAAAAAAAAAATGGTATTCAGACGTATATGGAGGCATACACAAACCATAATGGGCAACACGTAGTGTAAAAAAAATGTTCTTCTGACTATGTTTTGCCCTGATCACGTTGTATTGTGGGAAAAAAACATAATTGACCAAAGGTACGCGTTTTTAATGTGGGGTGAAAAAAAGTTTATTCCTCTGGACACCTCCTCACAGAACTGATGCCAAAATGGAGTGGGATGGGACTGTTGACACCAGTAAAACTGGATGGAAAAAAAAATTATTCTTTTTAAGTAAAAAAACATATAGAGACAAAGATGGAAGTACGATATCTATCAAATGTACTTGTTTAAATTCGTAGGTTGATGCATGGCATACGTTTTAATGTATACGTCCAACGCATTAAGTCTGCAGGCGTATAAATGTGAACCTAGCCTGACGGAACATGCTGCATAGTGTGCTCCGATGTAAGAAGTGTGGTACCTAATCTGACAGCAGGTACAAGCAATGCCCATCATTCATGGCATCATATAAGACAGGTAGACGGATGTCATATCTTTGTATATGAAATGATTGGAATATGTAAGCTATGCAAAGTTCCAACATGTGTACAAACTACAAGACACATTTTATCAGAGGTAAGGTGACACAGAAATGCACACAATATCTTCCATAACATCTGCAGAACTTCCACTCTCAGGCACCTCATGAGCTCAGCACGCCCCATGTAATTGCTGTCTCCCAGGTGCATGCCTCTGGGGTGAAGGAGCAGAATAAATTAGTAACATTTATTGGCTGCACCATGATTTCCAGGGCATTGCACATTTTTAGTATTGCATGACATGCATTGTTGCACACCTTGACAGTGAAGTTGGTGGTGGGACATAGACTGGACATGGTCTTACCTACAGCTAGGAAGCATCATCCTGCCTGGTGGTGGTACAGGGTTAAATCACATGAAACCAGCTCTAATGGAGAAGCATTGTGAGGAGTACAGAAGGTGGCTGCAGTGCATGCAGGGCCCCCCTCCTCCACAGTGCATGCAGTCAGGCCCCCCTCCCTCCACAGTGCATGCAGGGCCCCCCTCCTCCACAGTGCATGCAGGGCCCCCCTCCTCCACCCTTCACAGTGCCTGCAATCAGGACCCCCTCACTCCCTAAGGTGCAAAGTGCAGCCAGAGGCTAGCCATTGTAAATATAAAGTGCCAGCACAGTGAGGGGACACATTCAACAAAAAAAATCCACCCCATACCTCAGTCAGCAGGACTCACCGACTTGTGTATCTCTCCCTAAGTGAAACTTATGAATGTTTTCTGCTTCCTGTGATGCACGTGTCTCTGGCTGCAGGCTGGCTTTCTTATGCAAATGCAGCCAGAGACTTAAGCCAACTGCTGACCAGGAGACAACAAGGAAAGGGGACCTTCAAGGGGTTTACAGTGTCCGGCCGTCGCTTATATTTAATTAAAGGAGATAGTACTGTGTCAGCACAGCACAGCTGCCAAACGACAGCGGCCGTCGTGGGCCTCCTCACCTGTCTGGGCCCCATAGCAGCTGCTTAGTCTGCTCTATTCACGGAACGCCACTGCTAACAGATAAGAGGACAGTTAAGGAAAAGTCACGCAGAGGCTGTCAGGAAAGGACAGAGAAGGAACTGGCAACAACAAGCAAATGACAGGATCCACTTGGCAGGTATGACAGGCAGATGCGTAGCTCAGGGAGGTAGAAAGACCTAACCTCATTAGATAAGGGATGACAAACTTCCTGATAATATATAATGAAAAAAGATCAATTGTGCAGGACATCCAAGTAATTTATTATATAGGACTATGCACTATTGATATAATGACCTTTAGTGACTTTATGAATACTATTTTAGTCTCTCCAACAGCTTTGACTGTTATGTATGGGTAGCTGAGGAGAAAAAGCAAAAAACAGTAATACACCAGAGAGGCTGGAACCTATTGGATTGCAGTAACCTGAACTAATCACACAACTAGAGGTAGCCATGGAGCGTTCCTACGTTGATCCTAGACGCCTCGTCACAGCCTGAGAGATAACTACACCTAAAGGCAAAAAGAGGAAAGCTATCTGCCCCGGAGCAGATCCCCAAAGAAAATAGGAAGCCCCCAAACATGTAATGGCGGTTAGACAAGAATAAGCACGGACACAGACAGAAAATAGAATGAGCAAACGCTGGGGCCCAATCTGTCTAGACAGAAAAGTACAGGAAAGGATTCTCACTGCAATCCAAAAAAACCCCTAAAGAATACCAACTCTTCTGATTGCAAAAACACCTGAGATCACACAATCTCTACCACCTAAATCAGATCTCTGGTGTAACAAAACTAAGCCGCAGCCACTGAAAAAACAGGAAAAAGCAAATGAACAAATAACAGTGGCTTCAGATAAACTGAGAGGAGCACAGGCCCCCGGAGGGGACCCGGCTGACCTCCACAAAGTGCAGGGAACTATGCAAAAAGCAAGCATAAAAATAAAAGCAGAAAATATCTTATCTGAAAGCAGAAGATGCAGGCAATACTCAGCAAACTTCCAAATGAACCAGGAACCACAATTGAGACAAGAACAATTGATCACCGGGACCATCATGGGAGGGAACCTCCCTTATATCAGTCCAGTCCGTGATCCCAGATAGCCATTCCTCGCTGTGAGGTTCAGTACTGTCTGCAACCACCAGAGGGAGCCTCTGCTCAGAAACCATCTCCAGCACATTCATAGCATTTGACTAGTTCAAAACCAGGCCATTTTCACTTATCCCTGACCAGGCACATTTTGGCATTTTTTTCGTATATGCAGTTTAAAGAGCTATAAAACATTTTCTCAAAGGAATATTCAAATAATGTTTGCATCTTTATTTTTCTTGACAGGTGGGGCCTAATTTTTATGTTTTTTTCACTCTCTTTTATTTTTTACCAATATTTTACTTGCTTAGATCATGCCATTACCATTGGACAACTCACACTCTAAATTTCCTATCAGAGTGGAGGAAACCAATATAAACATGGGGAAAACATACAAACTCATTGTAGATGTTTGTCCTAGATTATTTGAATCCAGGACCCCAGCCCTGGTTGCAGTGCTAAATACTGAGCCACCATGCTGCCCACCAATTGGGCTATATCTATCTATATCGGTGGGAAAATAAAGAAAGTATCGCAACCAAAAACTGATTTTTCCCAATGCACCAAAAATTGCAGTGCAAAATTATTGGAAAGAAAAGAAAAAAACTGCTAAGAGGACATATGAAAATATTTTAAGAAAGTTTATTAATGATATTACAATATTTCACAAATATATAAAATATGTGGTAGGAAGAGAAATGACTAAAATATATGTAGGGATAAAAATAGAGATAAATCCATAACAATGATCAGGGAATACCTATAAAGAAAGGCAAATACAAGTCTCCCTGGAGCTAGTCTCCTAATTAGCAATGGTAGATATATAGACCACAGATGGTAAGTAGGGATGAGCGAACATGCTTGGTGATACTCAGATATCACTTGAGAGTCTGCAGCTGGAGGGTAGGTTGGCGGCTCTTGAGCGCACAACCTCATCTGTGGATATTACCGCAGTCGCTGATCAGGCTGCTAGCGCAGCGGCGACCTTATCCCATATCCCGCTTCCAGACAAGTTTTCTGGTGACAGTAAACATTGTCGGGGATTCGTAAGCCAGTGCTCTATCCAGCTCGAGCTTCTGGCTGCACATTTTCCCACGGAGCGGGCACAAGTGGGTTTCATAGTTTCACTTCTGTCGGCAGAGTGTTGGAATGAGCAACACCGCTGTGGGAGCACGACGATCATGTGGTGCGGAATGCTCCTCGGTTTCTGGAGGCTCTTAGAAAGGTCTTTTTAGGCCCTCAGGTCACCCATGATATGGCGCTCCAACTGCTGGCAATGTCACAGGGTTCGTCCATGGTCAGTCAGTTTTCGGTCCAATTCCGGACACTGGCCTCCGAGTTAGAGTGGCCGGAAAAGTCCTCATTCCGGTATACTTGAGAGGTCTGGCTGATCATGTAAAGGATGCTTTGGCCACCAGGGAGATTCCTGCCTCACTGGAGAAGCTTATCTCCATCTCTACCCGCATCGACCTCCGTTTTCACGAGCGGAGGTTGGAGCGGGCCCAGTGTAGGCAGAGGTTTCGGCTGGCTCCCACCTTTGCCAAACCTCTGGAATCCCCCGTTCAGGTGTCCGACCCCAAGGAGACCATGGAGGCTACTCGTGTTGGACCTAAGTGTCAGGCCGCTCGAGCTTCCGTGGTCTGTAGTGTGTGCCAGCAGCAGGGGCATTATGCCAACCAATGTCCACAGCGGTTGCGCAAACGGCAGTGTCCAGTAAGCATGAGAGCAGGGTCACTGGATGCAACGGCTTTTGTTTCGAAAGTGCTTCTTAAAGGGACAATTACCATAGATCCATCCACCCTTCCAGTCAAGCTCTGTGTGGATTCTGGGGCAGAGGGAAATTTTGTGTCTTCCACCTTTGAGTCTCGCCACAACATACCTTACGTCCGTGTATAGACTATAGGGGTCTAAACGCTATCACCATGAAAAATAAATACCCTTTGCCGCTGATCTCTGAGCTCTTTGATAGACTTCGGGAGCAAGGGTATTTACCAAGTTAGATCTGCGGGGTGTGTATAATCTGATTCGCATCCGTGAGGGGGACGAATGGAAGACGGCATTCAATACCAGGGACGGGCATTATGAATACTTGGTGATGCCCTTTGGGCTTTGTAATGCTCCAGCCGTCTTCCAAAACTTTGTAAATGACATCTTCCGGGATATGCTCGCCACCTCTGTGGTAGTCTATCTGGACGACATTCTCATCATTTCTCCAGATATAGATTCCCATCGGAGAGATGTCTGCAAGGTTTTCGACCTCTTGCGGGCAAATTCCCTATATGCAAAATTGGAGAAGTGCGTGTTTGAGCAGGCAGGAGTCTTTACCTTTCCTAGGCTATATCATCTCCGCCCAGGGATTGGCTATGGATCCTGCCAAACTACAGGCGGTAATGAATTGGCAAGAACCCCACTCTCTTAAAGCAGTGCAACGTTTTATGAGGTTCATTAACTACTATCGCAAATTCATTCCCCACTTCTCTACTCTCGTAGCTCCCTTGGTAGCCCTCACCAAGAAGGGAGCCTGTTACACCCGGTCCCAGCGCTGCCTCTGCACTCCGTTCTGCTCACTCACCTGTTCCTCGGGCTGTCCCTCTGCGGCGGTCTGTGCGTGGGCTGGGGTCTCCTGTCCCATCTGCTCTCCGGCGTCCTGAGTCCTTCTCCACTTCCTGGCACGCTGCTGGCAGGCCTCCAGACAGTCGGCTTAGGACGCGAGGCCGCGCCCACCGCCTCTCTTAAAGGGGCAGCGTGCATCTTTTGAAATAGCTAATTATCCAATGGCTGCGCACTCAGTACTATATCTGGTCACTCCACCATTATGGAGTGCCGGAGCAACGTGTTCTATCATTGCTACATCCGGTTCTGTGCCTGTTCTGTCTGCGCTGCGTCTGCAGTCTCTGTGCTTCGCTGATACTGTTTGTCTCCTCAGATCATTGCTAACCCGTATCTGGCTAATCTGGACAATCTCGGCTATTACTGGCGCAAGTGTCATCCCGTTCCGCCATCAGCCATCTGTACCCTGGACCGTGACAAAGTCACTGAAGCCAGCCTTCTACCATCCGTTCTGGACCAGGACCTTACTCTTCTCCGTCAAGAACTTTCCACGGACTCTGTAAATACTTGTTACCCTTTTGGTCCCTCTGGGACAGCTGCCACGTGTCCGGGTCTAACTGGAGGTAGCACCTGTGTCCTCCGGGTATTCCATTCTGGTCCTGTTCGAGGGCCTTACTACGGGTACCCGGGGCTCACTAGTTACGCCCCCTTCTGGAGCCCCCCGGACCGCGGTCTCGAGGTTCCACATTAAAAAATAAAAACGAATGTGAACTTCACCACCTCTGCCTCCGCTTCCATTCATTACAGATTGCTCCGGCCATGGAACCCGCTGGATCCCAGAGACCTCCGACCACGGATCTGTGCCAGGAGGTGGCCCGTTTGGTAGTTCAACAGGACAAGATCACGACTTATCTACTCAGCTTGTCTACCCGCATGGATTCCCTAGGGTCCTCGTCTGCACCTGACTCTTCTATCAATAATCAGGTACCAGTTCCCATGGCAAATCAAGGTCCCCGTCTGGCGGCTCCTACCCGTTTCCAGGGTGATCCTACTCTGTGTCGGGGTTTCCTCAATCAGTGCACTCTACACTTCGAAATCTTGGGGCATATGTTTGCTTCTGACCGAGCCAAGGTGGGCTTCATCATGTCACACCAGGGAGGAGAAGCCCTCGCCTGGCTAAACCCGCTGTGGGAGAGAGGGGATCCGGTGGTTAACGATCTTCAATCTTTCCTAGAGGCTTTTCGCAGGACTTTCGATGAACCTGGTCGTACCACTTCGACTGCATCAGCTCTGCTCCGCCTGCGCCAAGGTACTCTCACGGTAGCTCAGTATGCTGTTAAATTCCGCACCCTCTCGTCTGAATTATCGTGGAACAATGAGGCCCTGGTTGCTAACTTCTGGGAAGGCCTATCCGGAAGAATCAAGGATGAGCTGGCGGGACGGGACAGACCTACTCTCTTGGAAGAGCTAATATCCTTGGCAACCCGAATTGACCTGCGTTTTCAGGAGCGCTCCATGGAGATCAAGCGGGACAAAAGGTCCTATCACCTGGACTCTAGTTTGTACAAAACAGGTACTTCACCCTCCGCCTCCGAGGCCATGGAGGTGGACCATGTAAGTTTGGCCACCCGCCGCCGGGAGGCACGTTGCAAGGAGGGAAGTTGTTACTACTGCGGTAGTTCTGAACATTTGATTCATTTCTGTCCTAAAAAGTCGGGAAACTCCAGTGCCTAGGTCCGGTAGTAGGGGCCAACCTAGGTAAAGAGCAGTCCTCTCCCTCTTTACACATCTCTGTCACCGTGTCCTATGGAGCAATAAAATTCTCCGAACACTGTCTACTGGATTCTGGAGCTGCAGGGAACTTCATCTAGCAGGCGGTTGTGGATCATTACCGCTTACCAGTCCAGCGTCTTCCTGATCCGTTACAGGTGTCCGCCATGGATGGCAAACCGCTGACCGAGCCCGTCCAGTTTCAAACCGAGTTGGTGGAACTCCGGGTAGGTCTAATGCATACTGAACGAATGCGATTTTATGTATATCCTGGTTTATCCCATCCCATGCTTCTAGGTTTACCTTGGCTCCAGATGCATGAACCAGTCCTTAATTGGAAAACTGGAGAAGTTCTGCGTTGGGGAGATACCTGCATGAATCGTTGCTTAACCCGGATTCAACCTGTTTCGCCTCCAGTCCAGCCTGATACCCTGCCAGGGTTGCCTTCCGCCTATTGGTCCTTCTCTGACGTCTTTGGAAAAAAGAGGGTGAGAGACTACCTCCACACAGGTCATATGACTGTCAGATAGAGCTTCTTCCAGGAGCATCACCCCCTCGCGGGAGAGTTTATCCTCTTTCACCGGCAGAGACTCAGGCCATGTCGGACTACATTCAAGAGAATTTGGCTAGAGGATTTATCCGAAAGTCTTCGTCACCGGCAGGAGCTGGATTCTTCTTTGTGAAGAAAAAGGACGGATCCTTGCGGCCCTGCATTGACTATCGGGGTCTAAATCAAATCACGGTAAAAAACAGGTATCCATTGCCTCTTATTTCAGAGCTGTTTGATCGTCTCCGAGGGGCCAAGATCTTCACCAAATTGGACCTCAGAGGGGCCTACAACCTGATCCGAATCAGAGAGGGAGACGAATGGAAAACAGCCTTCAACACCCATGACGGCCACTATGAATACCTGGTAATGCCATTCGGCCTAAGCAATGCACCTGCGGTTTTTCAGGAATTTGTTAATGACATTTTCAGGGACTTGCTCTATACTTGTGTCGTGGTTTACCTGGACGATATTTTGATTTTTTTCTGCTGACTTGACGTCACACACGGAGGCAAGTGCGTCTGGTCTTACAAAGACTGAGAGAGAACAGGCTCTATGCCAAATATGAGAAATGCCTCTTTGAGCAGTCCTCTTTGCCTTTCCTTGGGTACATTGTATCTTCCACAGGATTAAAGATGGATCCGGAGAAGTTGTCTGCAGTTCTCAACTGGCCTCGTCCATCTGGGCTAAAAGCCATACAAAGGTTCCTCGGATTCGCCAATTACTACCGGCAATTCATTCCACGCTTTTCCACCCGAGTGGCTCCAATCACAGCCTTAACCCGGAAAGGTGTAAACTCTAAGGAATGGTCCTCCGAGGCAGAAGAGGCCTTTGTTTCTCTCAAAAAAGCCTTCGCTTCCGCACCCGTTCTCCATCGTCCTAATTCAAGTGAGCAATTTTTTCTTGAAGTTGACGCTTCTTCCATAGGTGCAGGAGCAGTTCTGACCCAGAAGTCGTCTACCGGGCGGATGATCTCGTGTGTTTTTTTTCCAAGGTTTTTTCTCCTGCAGGCTCATTGAAATTGCCTAATTCTCTAAGAGTACCTAACTCCTTTCATGTTTCCCTCCTCAAACCAGTAGTGTTGAGCTCCTTCTTTAAGGACCCGGGTACCACTCCTGATCTGGTCTCTGAGGATAATGTTTTTGAGGTAAAACATATCTTGGCCTCTAAGCGAGTAAGAGGTAGGATCTATTATCTGGTGGACTGGAAGGGTTTTGGTCCTGAGGAGAGGTCTTGGGAGCCTAAAGAGAACATCCAGGCCCCTCGTCTTCTTAAAAGATTTCACGCAGGCTTGAAAAAGAGGGGGAGTAAAGAGGTGGATACTGTTACACCCGGTCCCAGCGCTGCCTCTGCACTCCGTTCTGCTCACTCACCTGTTCCTCGGGCTGTCCCTCTGCGGCGGTCTGTGCGTGGGCTGGGGTCTCCTGTCCCATCTGCTCTCCGGCGTCCTGAGTCCTTCTCCACTTCCTGGCACGCTGCTGGCAGGCCTCCAGACAGTCGGCTTAGGACGCGAGGCCGCGCCCACCGCCTCTCTTAAAGGGGCAGCGTGCATCTTTTGAAATAGCTAATTATCCAATGGCTGCGCACTCAGTACTATATCTGGTCACTCCACCATTATGGGAGTGCCGGAGCAACGTGTTCTATCATTGCTACATCCGGTTCTGTGCCTGTTCTGTCTGCGCTGCGTCTGCAGTCTCTGTGCTTCGCTGATACTGTTTGTCTCCTCAGATCATTGCTAACCCATATCTGGCTAATCTGGACAATCTTGGCTATTACTGGCGCAAGTGTCATCCCGTTCCGCCATCAGTCATCCATATCCGTGGACCGTGACAAGGTCACTGAAGCCAGCCTTCTACCATCCGTTCTGGACCAGGACCTTACTCTTCTCCGTCAAGAACTTTCCACGGACTCTGTAAATACTTGTTACCCTTTTGGTCCCTCTGGGACAGCTGCCACGTGTCCGGGGTCTAACTGGAGGTAGCACCTGTGTCCTCCGGGTATTCCATTCTGGTCCTGTTCGAGGGGCCTTACTACGGGTACCCGGGGCTCACTAGTTACGCCCCCTTCGGAGCCCCCCGGACCGCGGTCTCGAGGTTCCACATTAAAAAATAAAAACGAATGTGAACTTCACCACCTCTGTCTCCGCTTCCATTCGTTACAGAGCCAATCCCAAGTTATGGTCAGAGGAGGTCTCCAAGGCCTTTACTTCAGTTAAATCTCATTTTGCTAGCGCTCCCATCTTACATTACCCCAATGTTGATAAGCCTTTTATATTGGAGGTAGATGCCTCATCCATTGGTGCTGGAGCAGTCCTCTTCCAAAAGGATGCTCAAGGTCGGAAGCATCCTTGCTTCTTCTTTTCCAAGATCTTCACACCAGCGGAGAGGAATTATTCCATTGGGGACAGGGAGTTACTAGCCATGAAGTTGGCCTTTTCAGAGTGGAGACATCTCCTGGAGGGGGCTCATTTTCCTTTCAAGTTTTTACTGACCACAAAAACTTGGTTTATTTACAGACTGCCCAGCGGCTAAATTCTCGCCAGGCCAGATGGTCCTTGTTTTTCTCCCGGTTCCATTTCACCCTCCATTTCCTCTCTGGTGAGAAGAACATTCGTGCCAACGCTCTGTCTCGCTCCGTGGTGTCCTCTGAAGAAGTGGAGGAGGAGCCTCGGCTGATTGTCCCCACAGAGAGCCTAAGAATGGTGGCCCCGGTTTTGCTTGAGTCTGTACCTCCGGGCAAGACTTTTGTGCCCACCAATTTGTGACCAGAGGTACTCTCTTGGGCACATTAGTCCAGGGTGGGTGGACATTTTGGGACAAAGAGGACATCTGAGTTGCTGGCGAGGACATACTGGTGGCCACATATGGTCCGTGACTTCAGGGAATACGTTCAGGCATGCGTCTCCTGCCCCAAGAATAAGTCCCCTCGACAGTGGCCAGCTGGGCTACTTTTCCCTTTACCGGTGGCAGACAGGCCTTGGGAGATGGTCGGGATGGATTTTGTGGTGGGCTTACCCAAGTCTCGGGGCTGCACCATCATCTGGGTGATAACCGACCACTTCTCCAAAATGGTACACTTGGTGCCGTTACCACGGTTACCGTCTGCACGGGCCTTGGCAGCATTATTCATTAGGCATATTTTCCGCCTACACGGTATGCCAGACAAAATTGTCAGTGATCGAGGTCCCCAGTTTGCGTCTCAGTTCTGGAGAGAGCTGTGTCGTTTACTCAGCATTGAGTTGAATCTCTCCTCTGCATACCATCCCGAGACAAATGGGTTGGTAGAGAGGGCCAACCAGACCTTGGTCACATACTTGCGACATTTTGTCTCTGCCAGGCTGGATGACTGAGCATCCTTGCTACCGTGGGCTGAGTTCGCTCTAAATAATGCTGTGGCTGACTCCACCGGACAGACCCCATTCCTCCTGAACTACGGTCAGCATCCGGGGTACCAGTGCCCATACCCATGTCTTCCGCCGATTCCAGGGTGGCAGACTGGGCTGTGGAGGCACGGGAAATTTGGGACCACACCCAGGATGCCATTCAGGCCTCCAAAGAGAGGATGAGGTCTTCGGCCGATGCCCATCGGCGCCCGGCTCCTACATTTGCTCCGGGTGACCTAGTGTGGCTCTCTGCCCGAACCATCAGGCTACGTGTAGAGTCCACCAAGTTGGCACCTCGCTTTTTGGGTCCCTTTAAAGTTCTTGAGCAGGTGAACCCGGTGGTTTACCGCCTAGCCCTTCCGTCTCGCCTTGGTACCACCGACACCTTTCACCTGTCCCTTCTGAAACCCGTGGCTCATTTTTAGGCTCATTGAGACGGAAGCTTTCTGCAACCTGATGGCGACGGCTGTCCCAAGGTACTCGGTCCCCATTCGCCACTATTTCTCCCGTTGTGCCGTACCGGCGTTACACCAGCATGTGTCCCACAACATTACCCTTGCCCTCAGTAATGCTGTTACTGGGAAAGTCCACCTAACCACGGACATGTGGACAAGTGCCTATGGGCAGGGACGGTACATCTCACTGATGGCACACTGGGTTAACTGTTGTGAATGTTTTGGAAATGAATTCTGAGCAGAAGCTCCCTCTGGTGGTTGCAGGAAGTGAGGATTCATTCAATGAGGATTGGCAATCAGGGGTCACAGACTGGTCTTATATAAGGGAGGTTCCCTCCCATCATGGTTGCCGGTGATCAATTGTTCTTGTCTCAACTGTGGTTCCTGGTTCACTTGGAAGCTTGCTGAGTTTTGCCTCTTCTTCTGCTTTCAGATAAGATATTTTCTGTTTTTGTTTTTGTGCTTACCATTTGCATATTTCTCTGCATTTCTGTGAGGTTAGCCAGGTTCCCCCCCGGGGGCTTGGGCTCCTCTCAGTTCCGCTGGAGCCATTGTTATTTGTTCATTTGCCTTGTCCAGTTTTTTCAGTGGCTGCGGCTTAGTTTTGTTACACCAGAGATCTGATTTAGGTGGTAGAGGTCGTGTGATCTAAGGTGTTTTTGCAATCAGTAGCGTCGGCAGTTTTTAGGTTTTTTTTTGGATTGCAGTGAGTATCCTTTATATCCTTTTCTGTCTAGGCAGATTGGGCCCCAGTGTTTGCTCATACTATTTTCTGTCTGTGTCTGTATTTCCTCTTGTCTAACCGCCATTACATGTTTGGGGGCTTCCTATGTTCTTTGGGATCTGCTCCGGGGCAGATAGCTTTCCTCTTTCTATCTTTAGGTGTAGTTAATCTTTCAGGCTGTGACGAGGCGTCTAGGACCAACGTAGCAACGCTCCATGGCTGTCTTTAGTTGTGGAGGTTAGTCAGGTACTGCAATCCAGTAGATTCCAACCTCTCTGGTGTATTGCCGTTTTTGCCTGCTCTCCTCAGCTGCCAAAACATAACAGTATCACTGGCCAAACTGAAAATTGTATGGTACTCACAGAAGGGAAAAATAGTGTGGAAAGAAAAAAGTAGTCAGAGTTGTCAGAGATTTTTTTTTTTTTTTCTGTTTCTTGCATTTTTTCGCTCTTTTTCTCTGGGTGCTGAGGAGGATTTTTTTTTTCTCTCAATGGAGCTTGCACAGCTGTCTGGCCGTGTGGATCAGCTTGCCACTGAGGTTTGGAGTATTGCTGTCTATCTTGCTGGGTTGCCGGTTGTGGAACCTAGGATTCCCATGCCAGATTTGTTTTTGGGAGATCGGGCCAAATTCTGAATTTCAAAAATAACTGTAAGTTGTTTTTTGCCTTAAAACCTAAGTCCTCAGGGAACGCAGCACAGCAGGTTCAAATTGTCATCTCTCTCCTGCGCGGCGATCCTCAGGATTGGGCTTTTTCCCCGACACCTGGGGACCCTGTTTTGAGTGATGTTGATGCATTTTTTCTGGCTCTGGGGTTATTGTACGATGAGCCTAATGTCACTGATCAAGCTGAAAGAACCTTGTTGGCATTAAATCAGGGGCTTGAGGATGCTGAGTTGTACTGTCAGAAATTCCGAAAATGGGCAGTCCTAACCAAATGGAATGATGATGCTTTGGCAGCCCTTTTTCGGAAGGGGCTGTTAGAGAATGTAAAAGATGTTATGGTGGGTTTCCCTGCTCCCTCTGGTCTCAATGATTCTATGTCATTAGCGATTCAAATTGCGTGAGCGTAGAGGTATGCGTGGAATAGTGTTGCCTTGTGAGCCAGCTTCTGAACCCATGCAGTGTGATAGAGTGGCTTCTGGGCACATCGTCATGAGTTTCGAAAACGCAATGGGTTATGTTTCTATTGTGGTGACACCTCTCATGCTATTTCTGTCTGCCCTAAGTGGGGAAGACGTTTTGCACGCTCAGTTGTCTTGGGTAGTGTTCAGACTAAATTTTTGCTGACTGTTACCCTGATTTCCTCCTGTCGACATTTTCTGCTCAGGCTTTTGTTGATTCGGGAGAAGCTATAACCTGAATGGATTTTGATTTTGCCAAACGTTGTGGGTTCCCCTTTATAACCCTACGAAGTCTATTCCCCTACTGGGGATTGATTACCCCTTTGCTGAGAATAAACCCCAGTTTTCTAAATCAGTGATAATGAGGGTGAACCTGATCATCATGAGAGTGCAAATTTTTGGTACTGTATAATCTGCATGACATATGTACTAGGTTTCCCTTGGTTGCAGTCTCATAATCCTGTTTTGGATTGGAAATCTGTATCTGTAACCAGTTTTGGGCTGCAATGTGTTAATGCCAACACTCCTTTTTTCTGCTCTCCCCATCTCAGATTTCCTGACTTTTTGACTGATTTTTCTGATGTTTTTAGCGAAAGTAAATCTGCATCCTTGCCTCCCCATAGGAGCTATGACTGCGCTATTGAATTAGTGCCTGGTAGTAAATTTCCTAAAGGTCGCCTTTTTAAACTTGTCTGTACCTGAACATGACGCTATGCGGTCTTATATCAAGGAGTAATTGGAGAAGGGTCATATCAGACCATCCTCTTCACCCTTGGTGCCGGTTTTTCTTTGTGGCCAAAAAGATGGTTCATTAAGGGCCCTGTATTGATTATCGTCCTCTTGAACAAGATCACTGTGAAATATCAATATCCATTACCCTGATTTTCTGACCTGTTTTCCAGGGTGAAAAGTGCTACTTGGTTTACCAAGCTTGATCTCAGGGGGCTATTAACCTTATTTGCATTAAGCAAGGGATGATGGAAGCCGGCGTTTAATACCCCAGAGGCATTTTGAGTACCTAGTGATGCCTTTTGGCTCCTAATGCCCCCTTCCGTCTTCCAGTCCCTTCTGTAATGTATGTGATACAATTCATATAGCGTCTTGTGCTTGGGTGCGATGAAAACAGGAGTCACAGTTTGATATAGAAAAGTCCTGTATTACTTCATACAAGTTGGGAGAAATAGTCACACAGTTTGCAGACACAGAAACAGAGACACAGCAGGCCAGAGTAATCCAAGCTCAGCAATCACTCTCCAATACAGATTCAGGATCTTCTTCTCTGTTACCGTAAGTCCATGCAAAACGGTGGTCTTTTCAAAGAGCAGGTTCGAAGTCCACAAGTGCTTCAGAGTTTCCGCAGTAGAATAGCTGGAGTACAGGTCCAAGGCTTAAGGAGTCAAGTCACAGTTCACTGCAGGCTAGATTCTGAAGCACTGATTGCTCACTGTGGCTGCTTAGAAGCAAGGAGAGAATCAGGCGGGAACATGCAAGCTGGAAACTCCATTTTGACTGAGGGCAAGACAGCCGCAGCAAGACAGAAAGTAAAATGGCTGACGAACAAACTGAGCTTCAGGAACATATACATAGAACCTTACATTACTCCCCCCTTAAGGACAACCTCCGGATGACCTCAGACCAGGCTTGTGTGGGTACCTCTGATGAAACTGACGGAGCAAGCGAGGAGCATTAACGTTATTGACCGGTTCCCATGAGTTGTCCTCCACTGGGTAGCCCTGCCATTTAATCAGATATTGTAACTGATTTCTATACAACCTGGAATCTAAAATCCTTTCCACCACAAATTCTTCCTGACCATCGACTAGCACTGGGTCAGGGCAAGGAGAGGAACGTCCAGGAAACGTATTGGGTGTCGCAGCCTTTAGTAGGGATACATGAAAGACAGGGTGGATTCTCATAGTTCTGGGCAGTTGAAGACGACAAGCAACGGCACTTATAATTTTACTGATTTTATAGGGTCCAATGTACTTATGTCCCAACTTAGACGATGGAATCCTTAACTTAAGATTTCTGGTTGACAGCCAGACCAAGTCTCCTACCTTGAAAGCTGGTGTAGGTTTACGAAATTTATCTGCTGCTTTCTTGTACCTTTCTTGAGCCGATTCCAGATTTTCCTTTAGAAGATCCATATTCTTCTGTAAAGACGTGATTCTTTCAGCCACTGCTGGTAAAGGCGTTTCTATGGGAAATCGTGGTAGAATGTTAGGATGATAACCTAGATTAGAGTAAAAAGGAGACTGTTTAGTGGAGGCACTCTGAGAGTTGTTATACGAGAACTCAGCTAATGGAAGTAGATCCACCCAATCATCCTGTAGGTGGCAGATAAAGCAGCGGAGATACTGCTCCAGGGTTGATTGGTTCGTTCGGTCTGTCCATTAGTCTGGGGATGAAAAGCAGAAGAAAGGTTTACTTTTATGTCCAATGCTGCACAGAAATTTTGCCAAAACCTAGAAGTGAATTGCACCCCTCGATCCGAAATAACCTCATCCGGTACTCCATGTAAGCGAAACACATCTTTAATCATCAAATCTGATGTCTGTTTTGCAGTGGGTAAGCCGACACAAGGGATAAAATTAGCTGCCTTTGTTAGACGGTCAACCACCACTAGAATGGTGTTCTTCCCCTGAGAGGTTGGTAACTCCACAATGAAGTCCATAGAAATGGATCCCCACGGGCGGGACGGGTGGGAAGAGGCTGTAACAGACCAGTTGGTGAGGAGCGAGGTGTTTTGCATCTTGCACAGACCTCACATGAAGTGACATAATTCAAAACATCCTTCCTGCAAGTGGGCCACCAAAAGAAACGAGAAAGAAATTCCTGTGTCTTTAGAATTCCTCTATGCCCAGCTATCTTGGAATCGTGAATGAGTTGCAATACTTTAATCTGACTGTTTCAGGAATATACAGACGTTGTCCCTGAATCCACACACCATTCTTAAAGACAAGACTTACGTCCCTTGGGGGTTGTGCCAAAAAGGAATCCGCATGGTATGCTTCCTTGATGTCCTTAAGTAGGTCTTGATTATGAATTACTCCTAGGAATCTAGAGTCAGGAAGAATAGTCTTAGGAGGAGTAATTGGACGTGTCTCTGCTGAGTAAATCCTAGAGAGTGCATCAGCCTTTCCATTGCGCGATCCTGGTCTATAAGAGATGATAAAATTAAATTGGTTTAAGAAAAGATTCCAGCGAGCCTGGCGAGGAGTCAGGCACTTAGCCGACCTGATAAACTCAAGGTTACGATGGTCTGTCAGGACGACTATTTGCTGTGCAGCACCCTGAAGAAGGTGTCTCCATTCTTTGAAGGCGGCAATAATGGCCAACAACTCTCTATTGCCCACATCGTAGTTCCTCTCAGCCGAAGACAACTGCTGGGAAAAGAAGGCACAGGGATGCAAGACATTCTTCTCACCTGTTCTCTGAGAGAGTATAGCTCCAACGGCACAGTCTGAAGCATCCACCTCTATTATGAAGGCAAGCTCGGGGTTGGGATGTACTAGGATAGGTGCAGTGGTAAATTTATATTTTAGACGGGAAAATGCTTCCTGGGCTTGGGGAGTCCAGGAAAACCTAGACTCTTTCCGGGTAAGTTGAGTGATAGGTGACACTACCTCAGAGAAATTTCTAATGAAACGTCTATAGAAGTTGGCAAACCCGATGAAGCGCTGTACCTCCTTCACATTTCTAGGACTTGGCCAATCCTTGATGGCTTGGGTTTTGCTTCCATCCATACTAATTCCTTGTGTAGACAGTACATACCCCAGAAATTGAATTTCGGTCCTATGGAATTCACACTTTTCAAGTTTGATGTAAAGATGATTTTGTCTTAGACGTTCCAAGACCATTCTCACATGTCCATGATGTTCCTCTGTGGAGTTAGAAAAAATTAGAATATCATCCAAATAAATTACCACGAATGTATCTAGGAGATCCCTGAAGATGTCATTCACCAAGTGTTGGAAAGTGGCTGGGGCGGTACTCAGACCAAAAGGCATAACTAGATATTCAAAGTGTCCATAGCGTGACCTGAATGCAGTTTTCCATTGATCCCCAGGTCTAATACGGACTAAGTTATAGGCCCCACGAAGATCTAGTTTAGAAAAAATTTTGGCATGTCGCACTCTCTCCAATAACTCAGGGATTAAAGGCAATGGATAACGGTTTCTAATAGTAACCTTATTGAGTTCCCTATAGTCTACGCATGGTCTCAGAGATCCATCTTTCTTCTTTACAAAGAAGATGGGTGCACCTGCAGGAGATGAAGAGGGCGTATGAAGCCCTTGGCTAGATTTTCATCTATGTAATCCTTTAAAGCCTTTAGCTCGGGCCCCGCCAGGGGGTAGATCTTACCAAAAGGTATCTCTGCTCCAGGCAATAATTCAATTGGACAATCATATGGACGGTGAGGAGGAAGCTGGTCAGCGTTCTTCTTGTCACATAAATCCACATAGTCCTGGTATACAGCTGGTAGTTCAGGGACTGACATGATTCCTTTAGGAACAGAGCAAGCTGAAACTTTTGGACTCATCTGTTTCTCTGGAAAGTGTAATTCCTTGGTCTCCCAGTTAATGGTAGGATTCTGAGCCTGCAGCCATGGTAGCCCTAGAATAATGGGAAAGTGGGGAGAAGAGATAAGCATAAAGGACAGTTTCTCTTGATGATCTTTACCCATAAGAACCCTCAAAGGCTCTGTTTCCTGATCCACTGGTCCAGAGGTCAGCAGGGAGCCATCCACAGTTTCCATCTGTACTGGAGTAGCCTTCTTCACTGAACGTATTCCCTGTTTCAGAGCAAAGGAGACATCCATAAAATTTCCACTTGCCCCTGAGTCGATCATAGCAGAGCTAGACACCCAAGCTGAGTCAACCCAGAGTTTGATGGAAAGAAAGCAATGAGAATTGTTTTTCTTACAACTCAGCTGGGACACCGCTGAGGAAACTTGAAAAATGGCAGCGTTTACACAGTCAACGTCCTCAGAGGTAACGGAGTTTAAGTCCAAGAAATCAAGATCTGTTGCTGCAGATCTCTCTGGAGCCTGAGGCTCGGACCTGACAGATCCCCTCTCGCAACACTCACAATGAATGAGTGCTGCAGTAGTCTTACGAGAACGGCTGGGGCAGTTTATAATGAAGTGCCCTGACTTACCACAATAGAAACATAGATTCTCCTTAAAACGATGTTCCTTGCGTGCATCACTAACCCGTCGTTTTAAAGAGTCTACCTGCATGGGTTCAGGTTCAGGTTCCCGTGTAATCCTACTCAAAGGTTCCTTAGCTGGAGAGGAAGGTAGGAAAAGGTTAGTACGATTGCTTTCGAACCATCTCTCTTGCCTGCGTTCAGTCAGACGAGTATCAATACGGATGCAGTAGTTAATAAAGTCACCTAACGCAGTGGGAGGGTCGGCACGAGCAAGTTCATCCTTAATCAGTGGAGATAACCCCTTTCGAAAAATAGATTTTTTGGCGGAACTGTCCCAGGTGGTATCAAGGGCCCATCTCCTGAAATCCAAGGCATATTCAGCTACCGAGTGCTTACCTTGGCGCAAAGCTAACATGGCTGCTTCAGCTGTTGCACCTCGATTGGGGTCATCAAACACCTGCCCCATGGCTGAAATAAAATCATCAAGGTGATTCAAACAATCATCCTCAGTCTCAATCAGAGGGTTTGCCCACATTAAAGCCTTGTTGGTAAGCAACATAATTATAGTAAGCACCTTAGATCGTTCAGTGGGAAATTGTGAAGCATGTGCAGAAAAAAAAAAATTGCATTGATTAATAAATCCCCTGAATTTCTCACGTTCACCGCCAAAACGAAAAGGGGCAACTTGGGAATCCCAGCACTCGGGGCTACGGCAGGAGCCTGGACTCGCCCCTCTAGAACCTCAATCCTGGCTCGCAAATCCTGGGTAGTCTGTCCAACCACTTGCAAATTGTGATTATTGAGGTCCTGTAGATTTGTAAAACGGGTCTTTATATTCTGCAAATCTGCAAGGATTTTATCAGTCACTCCGCAAAGTTCCTTTATGCGGGCCTCCATTTTCCAGATCTTTTAAGACAGGATTACTGGAAGAAGAGGAGAGAAAAAAAAACAATAGTGTTCACCTGTGGCAACACTGCAGAGAGAAAAAAAAAATAAGGGAACTGCTCACCTGGAATGGTTGTGAGAAGTCACAACCACTATCATCACAGAAAGTTTCAACCAGACATCTGATATCCAGAGTTACAGCAGACAAAAAAGAGAAAAGAAAGGAAAAAAAAAAAAAACAATAGTGTTTACCTGTGGTAACACTGCAAAAAGAAAAAACTTAAGGGAATTGCTCACCTGGAATGGTTGTGAGAAGTCACAACCACTGTCATCACAGAAAGTACAACCGGACGTCTGTATCCACAGTACAGCAGACACAGCCTTCCAGACCCAGCAGACACTAACGTTTTGGCTTCAGAATCTTGTAATGTATGTAGTACAGTTCATATAGCGTCTTGTGCTTGGGTGCGATGAAAACACAGGAGTCACAGGTTTGATATAGAAAAGTCCTGTATTACTTCATACAAGTTGGCAGAAATAGTCACACAGTTTGCAGACACAGAAACAGGAGACACAGCAGGCCAGAGTAATCCAAGCTCAGCAATCACTCTCCAATACAGATTCAGGATCTTCTTCTCTGTTACCGTAAGTCCATGCAAACGTGGGTCTTTCAAAGAGCAGGGTTCAGAGTCCACAAGTGCTTCAGAGTTCCGCAGTAGGAATAGCTGGAGTACAAGGTCCAAGGCTTACAGGAGTCAAGTCACAGGTTCACTGCAGGCTAGATTCTGAAGCACTGATTGCTCAGCTGTGGCTGCTTAAGAAGCAAAGGAGAGAATCAGGGCGGGAACATGCAAGCTGGAAACTCCATTTTGACTGAGGGCAAGACAGCCGCAGCAAGACAGAAAGTAAAATGGCTGACGAACAAACTGAGCTTCAGGAACATATACATAGAACCTTACACCTTCATGAATGACATTTTCAGGGATTTTGTGGATAAATTTCTGATTGTTTATTTGGATGATATCTTGATTTTTTCCAATGAATGGGACTCTCATGTGAAACATGTTCGGACTGTGTTCCAGATTTTGAGAGAAAATGCTCTGTATGTGAAGGGATCAAAGTATCTTTTTGGCGTACAGAGGATCTCATTTCTGGGATTCATTTTGTCTCCATCTTTTATTGAAATGGACCCGGTCAAGGTTCAGGCCATCTGTGGTTGGGTCCAACCTACTTCATTAAAGGCTCTTCAGAGATTCTTGGGTTTTGCCAATTTTTATCGTAAATTTATTGGTAATTTCTCTGTTATTGTTAAACCATTGACTGATTTGACCAAAAAGGGTTCTGATGTGGTGAATTGGCCTCCTGAGGCAGTCTCTGCGTTTCAGGAACTTAAGCAGAGATTCACTTCTGCTCCTGTTCTATGGCAGCCTGATGTTTCTCTGCCATTTCAGGTGGAGGTTGATGCCTCTGAAATTGGGGCAGGTGCCGTTTTGTCCCAAAGAGATCCTGAGACCTCTAAAAGTAACCCTTGTGCCTTTTTCTCTCGAAAATTTTCTCCAAATGAACGTAATTATGACGTGGGTAATCGGGAGTTATTGGCCATGAAGTGGGCTTTTGAAGAGTGGAGACATTGGCTGGAGGGAGCCAAACATCAGGTGGTGGTCCTCACGGACCATAAAAATCTGGTTTATCTGGAATCAGCCAAGCGACTTAATCCTAGACAGGCCAGGTGGGCCTTGTTTTTCACACGTTTTAATTTTGTAGTTTCCTTTCTTCCTGGCACTAAGAATGTTAAGGCGGATGCCCTCTCGAGGAGTTTCCTTGCGGACTCTCCTGAGTTATCTGATCCTGCTATTATTTTGAAAGAGGGTGTAGTTCTTTCCGCCATCTCGCCCAATTTGAGACTGGCTCTGGAAGGGTGTCAGGAGGATAAACCCGAGCGCTGCCCTATTGGGAAATTGTTTGTCCCAGACCGGTGGAAAAAGAGTGTGATGTCTGAGATTCATTGTTCCGCGTTGGCCGGTCATCCCGGAATTTTTGGTACCAGAGACTTGGTTAGTCGGTCCTTTTGGTGGCCTACTTTGTCTCGTGACGTCAGGGAGTTTGTGCAGGCCTATGGGACTTGCTCTCGCTCCAAGCCTTGCTCTCCCTCTAGTGGTTTGTTGGTGCCATTGCCTGTGCCAAGAGACCATGGACCCATATCTCTATGGATTTTATTTCCGACCTCCCTATTTCTCAGAGAATGACCGTTATCTGGGTGATTTGTGATAGGTTTTCCAAGATGATACATCTTGTGCCGTTATCTAAGTTGCCTTCCTCCTCCGAATTGGTGCCTTTGTTCCTTCAGCACGTGGTTCGGTTACACGGCATTCCTGAGAACATTGTGTCTGACAGAGGAGTCCAGTTTGTTTCCAGATTTTGGAGGACTTTTTGTTCTAAACTTGGTGTTCAATTGTCTTTCTCCTCTGCTTTTCATCCTCAGACCAATGGACAAACTGAGATAACAAACCAGACATTGGAGACTTATCTGAGATGCTTTGTGTCTGCAGATCAAGATGACTGGGTCTCTTTTTTTGCCTTTGGCTGAGTTTGCTCTTAATAATAGGGCAAGCTCTGCCACTTTGATGTCTCCATTTTTCTGTAATTCTGGGTTTCACCCTCGATTTTCTTCAGGACAGACGGAGGCTTCTGTCTGTCCAGGTGTTGACTCTGTTGTGGAGCGTATGCAACAGATTTGGGACCAGGTAGTGGAGAGGTTGTCCCTCTCTCAGGAGAAGGCCCAGCGGTTTGCCAACCGGCATAGGACTGATGGTCCTCGGTTTAAAGTGGGGGACTTGGTCTGGTTGTCCTCAAGAAATATACCTATGAGAGTTGCATCTCCTAAGTTTAAGCCTAGGTTCATTGGACCTTATAAGATCATGGAGATTCTTAATCCTGTTTCCTTTCGTTTACTTCTTCCAGGGACATTTAAGATCCATAACGTGTTCCACAAGTCCTTATTGGAGAGGTTTGTCGAACCAGTGGTTCCTATGGCTGCGCCTCCCGACCCTGTTTTGGTTGAGGGCAATCTGGAGTATGTGGTTGAGAAAATATTGGATTCTCGTTTTTCTAGACGGAAACTCCAGTATTTGGTTAAGTGGAGAGGTTACGGTCAGGAGGACAATTCTTGGGTGTTTGCTTCGGACATCCATGCTTGGAGACTGATCCGTGCCTATCACCGAGCTCATCCTGACCGACCTGGTTGCACAAATGAGGGTTCGGTGACCCTCCTCAAGGGGGGGTACTGTTGTGAATGTTTTGGAAATGAATTCTGTTATGATTTGGTAGCTGAGGAGAGCAGGCAAAAAAGGCAATACACCAGAGAGGTTGGAATCTACTGGATTGCAGTACCCTGACTAACCACCACAACTAAAGGCAGCCGTGGAGCGTACCTACGTTGGTCCTAGACGCCTCGTCACAGCCTGAGAAGCTAACTACACCTAAAGATAGAAAGAGGAAAGCTATCTGCCCCGGAGCAGATCCCCAAAGAACATAGGAAGCCCCCAAACATGTAATGGCGGTTAGACAAGAGGAAATACAGACACAGACAGAAAATAGTATGAGCAAGCGTTGGGGCCCAATCTTCCTAGAAAGAAAAGGATAGGAAGGACACTTACTGCAACCCAAAAAACTCTAAAAAAAATACCAACTCACTAATTGCAAAAGCACCTGAGATCACACGACCTCTACCACCTAAATTAGTTCTCTGGTGTACCAAAACTAAGCAGCAGCCACTGAAAAAACTGGAAAAGGCAAATGAACAAATAACAGTGGCTCAGATAAACTGAGAGTAGCACAAGCCCCCGGAGGGGACCTGGCTGACCTCCACAGAAGTGCAGGACAAAATGCAAAAAGCAAGCACAAAAATAAAAGCAGAAAATATCTTATCTGTTAGCAGAAGATGCAGGCAAGACACAGCAGGCTTCCAAGTGAACCAGGAACCAAAGTTGAGACAAGAACAATTGATCACCGGCAACCCTGTTGGGAGGGAATCTCCCTTATATAAGACCAGTCTGTAACACCTGATTGCCAATCTTCACAATCTTCATTGAATAGTTCAGTACTGTTTGTAACCACCAGAGGGAGTTCTGCTCAGAATTCATTTCTAACACATTCACAACAGTACCCCCCCCTTGAGGAGGGGTCACCGAACCCTCATTTGGGCAACCAGGTCGGTCAGGATGAGCTCTGTGATACGCACGGATCAGTCTCCTAGCATGGATGTCCGAAGCAAACACCCAAGAATTGTCCTCCTGACCATAACCTCTCCACTTAACCAAATACTGGAGTTTCCGTCTAGAAAAACGAGAATCCAATATTTTCTCAACCACATACTCCAGATTGCCCTCAACCAAAACAGGGTGAGGAGGCGCAGCCATAGGAACCACTGGCTCGACAAACCTCTTCAATAAGGACTTGTGGAACATGTTATGGATCTTAAATGTCCCTGGAAGAAGTAAACAAAATGAAAAGAATTAAGAATCTCCATGATCTGATAAGGTCCAATGAACCTAGGCTTAAACTTAGGAGATGCAATCTCATAGGGATATTTCTTGAGGACAACCAGACCAAGTCCCCCACTTCAAACCGAGGACCATCAGTCCTATGCCGGTTGGCAAACCACTGGGCCCTCTCCTGAGAGAGGGACAACCTCTCCACTACCTGGTCCCAAATCTGCTGCATACGCTCCACAACAGAGTCAACACCTGGACAGACAGAAGCCTCCGTCTGTCCCGAAGAAAATCGAGGGTGAAACCCAAAATTGCAGAAAAATGAGACATCAAAGTGGCAGAGCTAGCCCTATTATTAAGAGCAAACTCAGCCAAAGGCAAAAAAGAGACACAGTCATCCTTATCAGCAGACACAAAGCATCTCAGATAAGTCTCCAATGTCTGGTTTGTTCTCTCAGTTTGTCCATTGGTCTGAGGATGAAAAGCCGAGGAGAAAGACAATTGAACACCAAGTTTAGAACAAAAAGTCCTCCAAAATCTGGAAACAAACTGGACTCCTCTGTCAGACACAATGTTCTCAGGAATGCCGTGTAACCGACCACGTGCTGAAGGAACAAAGGCACCAATTCGGAGGAGGAAGGCAACTTAGGTAATGGCACAAGATGTATCATTTTGGAAAACCTATCACAAATCACCCAGATAACGGTCATTCTCTGAGAAACAGGGAGGTCGGAAATGAAATCCATAGAGATATGGGTCCATGGTCTCTTGGGCACAGGCAATGGCATCAACAAACCACTAGAGCGAGAGCAAGACTTGGAGCGAGAGCAAGTCCCGCAGGACTGCACAAATTCCCTGACGTCACGAGACAAAGTAGGCCACCAAAAGGACCGACTAACCAAGTCTCTGGTACCAAAAATTCGGGATGACCGGCCAACGCGGAACAATGAATCTCAGACATCACACTCTTTTTCCACCGGTCTGGGACAAACAATTTCCCAATAGGGCAGCGCTCAGGTTTATCCTCCTGACACCCTTCCAGAGCCAGTCTCAAATTGGGCGAGATGGCGGAAAGAACTACAGCCTCTTTCAAAATTACAGCAGGATCAGATAACTCAGGAGAGTCAGCAAGGAAACTCCTCGAGAGGGCATCCGCTTTAACATTCTTAGTGCCAGGAAGAAAGGAAACCACAAAATTAAAACGTGTGAAAAACAAGGCCCACCTGGCCTGTCTAGGATTAAGTCGCTTGGCTGATTCCAGATAAACCAGATTCTTATGGTCCGTGAGGACCACCACCTGATGTTTGGCTCCCTCCAGCCAATGTCTCCACTCTTCAAAAGCCCATTCATGGCCAATAACTCCCGATTACCCACGTCATAATTACGTTCATTGGAGAAAATTTTCGAGAGAAAAAGGCACAAGGGTTACTTTTAGAGGTCTCAGGATCTCTTTGGGACAAAACGGCACCTGCCCCAATTTCAGAGGCATTAACCTCCACCTGAAATGGAAGAGAAACATCAGGCTGCCGTAGAACAGGAGCAGAAGTAAATCTCCGCTTAAATTCCTGAAACGCAGAGACTGCCTCAGGAGGCCAATTCACCACATCAGAACCCTTTTTGGTCAAATCAGTCAATGGTTTAACAATAACAGAGAAATTACCAATAAATTTACGATAAAAATTGGCAAAACCCAAGAATCTCTGAAGAGCCTTTAAAGAAGTAGGTTGGACCCAATCACAGATGGCCTGAACCTTGACCGGGTCCATTTCAATAACAGATGGGGACAAAATTAATCCCAGAAATGAGATCCTCTGTATGCCAAAAAGACACTTTGATCCCTTCACATACAGAGAATTCTCTCTCAAAATCTGGAACACAGTCCGAACATGTTTCACATGAGAGTCCCAGTCATTGGAAAAAATCAAGATATCATCCAAATAAACAATCAGAAATGTATCCACAAAATCCCTGAAAATGTCTTCATGAAGGACTGGAAGACGGAAGGAGCATTAGTGAGCCCAAAGGGCATCACTAGTAGTGTTGAGCGATACGATAATGCAAATATCGGCTATCGGCCGATATTAGCTCTATCGGCCTTTCGATAATTCGTTTCGATATTTTCGTCTTATCGAATACCGGAATCGGAAGTTCCCATAATTCTTTGCGAGGCAATGTGATTTTAGTCAGCCAATGAGGAATCCTAAGAAGTGTGGGCACATCCTGTACTGCTGCGGTCATGTTAACTAATGGCATGGCTGTGATTGGATGCTGAAATGATGTCAGAATGCACTATAAAAGGCGCCGCCGCCATTTTAGCGTCACTGTGCTGTGAATTCAGTAAGGGACAGAACGCTGCTGTGCTGACTCTGAGGGACAGTTAGAGATTGCGATTTAGTGTACTGTGCTGTAGGCAGGCTAGCACCAACCGCTGTGTAAAGCTTCCTTTTGCCTGCAGTGTTGTTTTAACAGCTCTGCAAGGTGTGTGTGAGTGCAGGTGACGCTGCAGTTTGCTCTGCATGCAACGCTGTCTGTAGGCATCTGCACATGTCACTCACAGACTATTTTTTTTTTCCTTCAGTGTAATTCTTGCAGCTCCATGCAATTTAACTATTAGTGTGACGCGCTTCCATCCGTATACAATACATTGGTTGCAAACACTATAGAAGTAGACAAAGGAGTAGCCTTTCACAGATTGTGAACAGTTGTGTTTCAGTGTTCACTTCAGTCTCTGCGTAATAACCACACTTAGGCCTTATAACTTTTCTGACTTTCTTTATCAATCTACCAAGATGAAGAAGTCAGTGAGTAAGGCACGTGGTCGTGGCCGTGGAGTTTCAGCAGGGAGAGGACGTGGGGATTCTGTGTCTGCTGCCGCCCTCAGTGACACAGCATCCACCATTTATCCCCGTGAGCGTTCCTTTATGCGCACTTTGGTAGGAGCTCGGCGTGCCCCCCTGCTGCGGGAATAACAAATTGAAGCCGTTGTTGGTTGGATGGCAGCCAATGCATCGACTTCAATTCCTTCCACCTCCTCTCAGGAACACAACACTGTTGAGCAACCATCTGTCTGTTCACCGCCTGTCAAATTGCCAAGGCAGTCAGAGAGTTCTGTACAAGAGCCAGCTGAGTCTCTGCTTCTGTTCTCAGAATCTGTTGGCTCGCAAACACGGGCACAGGCAAGCAGCATTCTGCAATTTGAAGAAGAGGGAGTATGCAGTGATGCGCAACAGCTGTGTCTGTCTCAATCTGAAGAGGCGGGTGAGCCAGTGCCGATGGACAGCACACCGCAGAACGCATCTTTTGATGATGATGAGACTCAGGTGCCAGGTTTTGTGGAGCATGGTGCTGCCCAGACCATCCAACAGCAGCAGGTGTTGGAAGAGGGTAGTGGAGATGATGAAGTCCGAGACCCAACATGGCGTGAGCAACAGGAAGGTGGTGGGAGCAGCTCTGAGGAAGAGATTGTCCCAACGGTACAAAGAGGAGGGAGAGGTAGGCTGCAGACTCGCTTGCCTGTAGCCTCCAGTTTGGCACCTGTTGGGAGCAGTTCTCTTAGAACTGTCAAAATTGGCGCTCCCATGACTTGCACTGCGTGGTCCTTTTTTGACAGACTTGTACATGATATTTGCTATGTTCAATGCAAGCTGTGTAAGCAAAAAGTTAAAAGAGGTAAAAATATCAGGAACCTGAATACCACAAATATGTGGACACATGTACGGACAAAGCACGTAGCTGAGTTCCAAAGACACACTGGAGATATAGGCCAACCTACAGCAGCACCTACATCTTTAGGTCATGTTCGAGCCTCTACCTCCAGCTCTCACACACCTGTTTCGGCTTCCTCACAGGATCTTCATGGAAGAACCTCGGTCACTGTTGTCCATAGAGAAACTGTTATTCCACCC
Source organism: Oophaga sylvatica (assembly GCA_033576555.1). Taxonomy (NCBI): domain Eukaryota; kingdom Metazoa; phylum Chordata; class Amphibia; order Anura; family Dendrobatidae; genus Oophaga; species Oophaga sylvatica. Next base: position 331,877,595 of record JARQOD010000004.1, on the reverse strand, counting down.
ACTGCAGCAAGTTCACAGTCATCGTCACACTCCCAGAACAAAAAACAGCCATTGGTAACACAGGCATGGGATAAAAGACGGCCATACTCGGCAAACCATCCACGAGCACAGGCTCTGAATGCTGGCCTTGCAAAACTCCTGTCCCTTGAAATGCTGTCATTCAGGCTGGTGGAGACTGACAGTTTCAGGAACTTTATGGCATTGGCAGTCCCACAATATAATGTGCCAAGCCGATTTTATTTCAGCAGGCAAGCTGTCCCTGCTCTGCAAAAACATGTCGAGGGAAACATTAAACATGCGCTACTAAACGCCGTCAGTAGCAGGGTCCACCTGACCACCGATGCGTGGACCAGTACCCATGGCCAGGGACGATACCTTTCCCTCACTGCCCATTGGGTCAATGTTGTGGAGCCGGGTACAGATCTTGCCAGTGGCGCTGTACGTGTTCTGCCAACTCCAAGGATTGCAGGAATCCAGTCTGTGCACATTGATTCCTCCTCCTACTCCAGTTCCTCAGAATCATCGCTGCACGAGCCGTAACGGTATACCTCCACATGGACCCGTGAACGCTTACCTGTTGCGACCGATATGAGCACAGCCGTGGCCAAACGTCAACAGGCCGTACTGAAATTAATTCCCATGGGGAATCGAAGCCACACAGCGCAGGAACTCTGGGATGCCATCAAGCAGGAGAGCGATGTGTGGTTTTTGTCAGCTAATCTCCAGCCAGGCTTGGTAGTGTGTGACAATGGCCGAAATCTGGTGGCAGCTCTGGGCCTTGGCAACCTCACTCACATACCATGTCTGGCACATGTGCTGAACTTGGTCGTGCAGAGTTTTTTGAGGGACTATCCGGATCTTGATGCACTGCTGCACAAGGTCCGCCTAGAGTGCGCTCACTTGAGACGTTCCAGCATGGCCAGATCGCGCATTGCAGCTCTGCAAGTCAGATTTCGCCTTCCTGAACATCGCATCATATGTGACGTACCCACCAGGTGGAATTCCACGTTACATATGTTGGAGCGGTTGTGTGAGCAGCAGCCAGCAGTAATGGAGTATCAGCTGCAACAGGCGCAATCAACTCGCAATTTGCGCCGTTCACACTTCACCACTACTGAGTGGGCCTCTATGAAGGACATCTGCGACGTTTTGCGGGCGTTTGATGTCTCAACGCGGATGGCGAGTGCAGATGATGCACTAGTCAGCATGACTGTCCCCCTTATCTGCCTGCTTCAGAAATCACTGAAAGCACTAAAGGAAGAGGTTTTGGAAGAGGTGGAGGATGAGGAGTCACAAATTCAATTACCTTCAGGACAGTCAGCGCAACGTGGTTCCTCACAAAGGGCTGGGCAGGGCTCTCTTTGTGAGGAGGATGAGGAGGAGGAGGAGTCAATGGAGGAGGAAGAAATCCCTACAGAGGGAGGTACACAACGCTCTAGTCAGTATGTAGAGCGAGGGTGGGGTGATGCAGAGGAGACAGAGATGACGCCTCTTCCAGAGGACAGCCTTTGTTGGCCAGTTGGGAGTCTGCAGCACATGGTTGATTTCATGCTTCAGTGCCTGAGAAACGACCGCCGCATCGCCCACATTCTCAGCACGTCAGATTATTGGGTGTACACCCTCCTAGACCCTCGCTACCGGGACAACTTACAAACCCTCATCACACCGGTGAACCGGGATCGTAAAATGCAGGAGTACCAAGACACACTGGTGCAATCCATACTGTTGTACATTCCAGCCGAGAGAGGTGCTGCTGCTGCTGCTACTGCTTTACAAAGCAGCTCTGTGCGTCGAGGCAGTGTAGACACCTCTACAACAAGAGGGATCAGAAGCAGCGCCTCTGCACAGGGCAAGAACTGTATGTTACAAATGTGGCAAAGTTTTGTGACAGCGCCAGCAAGGTCTACACCATCCGAGACGGCTCCAGTCACCAGGAAGAAACGTTTACGTAAGATGGTGACAGACTACTTGGCTTTCCCTCTAAGTGTACTCCCAGATGCCTCTTCCCCTTTCAAATTTTGGGTCTCTAAGTTGGATACATGGCCAGAGCTTAGCCAGTATGCATTGGAGGTGCTGGCTTGCCCTGCTGCCAGTGTATTATCTGAGCGTGTCTTTAGTGCTGCAGGTGGTGTAGTAACAGACCGTCGCATGCGACTATCCTCAGAGAATGTAGACCGGCTTACTTTTCTGAAAATGAACAAGGCATGGATCTCACCTGAATTTGCCTGTCCGTTTTCAGACTAAATAACTGTTTGGCAACGTTTTCCATGTCTCCTGTTATGTTCATCTTTCTACCACCTGAACTCTACTCCCTGGGCTACAACACCGCCATTTGTTGCTCGTAAGTAATTGGCAGGGGTACTGACTCCTGGCCAGCCTGGTTACATCACGACAGCTGTTTGCTGGCAGTGTGAACGTCAATTATCCTCCAATAAGTTGTGCTGTCGTGTTGCATTCGGGTTAGCCGACTCTATGGTGCCTGCAGTTTAGGTGATTCCTATGTGTGCTGTGGGATATGTAAATAAAGGCGGTTTCCATTGTGACAATAGGATAAGCACCCACTGTAGGACTGTGTGATTCGGTAACTGCGGACGGCTTGCGTCCTGTCAACTTACATTTTCATGGGTGCGTTCTTCTACCCGTCCGGGGTCCAGTACCGTCAAGTGGTTCTCCCCAGTGCCTTTGGCCTAGGTGCCTCCATCTCCGTATCCGAGTTCCAGCAACGTCTGCTGGTCCTTGGTAGTGCTTTGGAGCACAGGTACCTCCTGCTTAGTAACCGTGTCACAGTAATGTCAGCTGGTACTCGGTTGTGACATTGCCTCTTTTCCTTCTGCTACCCGTCCGGGGTCCAGTACCGTCAAGTGGTTCTCCCCAGTGCCTTTGGCCTAGGTGCCTCCATCTCCGTATCCGAGTTCCAGCAACGTCTGCTGGTCCTTGGTAGTGCTTTGGAGCACAGGTACCTCCTGCTTAGTAACCGTGTCACAGTAACGTCAGCTGGTACTCGGTTGTGACATTGCCTCTTTTCCTTCTGCTACCCGTCCGGGGTCCAAGCACAGTCAGCTGGTCCTCGTTACTTCCATTGTCTCTTGCTCCATCTGATACCCGTCAGGGTTCCAGTAACGTCAGCTGTTTCTCGGAAATTAGACGACATTAAAGACCACCCAGAAGAAGATGACGACAACAAGGACGACGAGCATGAAGCCAACCAGCCTGAACACCATCACAAAGAAAAAATAAAAGATTACCCAGAAGAAGATCACCAACAGGACAAAGAAGGTTAAGACAAACTACAAGATACAGAACAAGAGACAGAAGAACAATAAGCAAAAGATCAAAAAGCAGAAGAACATGAAGTATAAGACCAAAATGAAGAGCAAAATATATGCTCTAAATTCTAAGCAGAAGAAGACTAAGCAGTGTATGGGGGTGAGTCCGTTCCTCCTCGTGGTGCCCCTGGAAAATGCCTGCTGCTGCAGGCTAAACTGAAACGGATCCTCGTGGTGCCCCTGGAAAATGCCTGCTGCTGCAGGCTAAACTGAACAGGGACAAATACTGTTGTAATTTAAATCTTTTGTGACAGCAAGAACGGAAGGATGAACAATTCATACTTTTACAGATTACAAGTACAGGAATCTCTGTCACAAATAAGAATATGATGAAGAAGATGAAGAGGAAGAAGATGAAGAATTTGAATATGAAGAAGATTAATTAGTTTAATAATAACAATATGAGTAATGTAAACAAAAACATGAATAGCAAGAAGTTTAAGAAGAAGATTAAGAAGGTGAAGATGAAGAATAATTTGATGAGAAAGATGATGCTGCTGCTGAAGATTATGAAGGAGAAAGTGTGGCACTGGCAAAAGTTAAAAAGGTGAAGAGCATGGAAGTTGTGAAACATACATATTTGCCAAAATAGAAAAAAGGTTAACAACATTGTCAATTTGTTAGTCAATCCAAACGTATTTCCAAAAAAAAATATATTAATGCTATTCCAATGCATTGGGTTAAACATGTATGCCTTTATTGTCTCCTCAACCTCCCCCAATACATTCTACATTAGTCTTTGTTGTTTTCCTTCATGTACAATTAACCAACAAGGCAAGAATGTTTTTTTTTAATTTCAATATTTTGTTCCCATAGACTTACATTGGACTTCCGCAATCGGAATCGGATATCGACGATATTTAGTGCTATCGGCGATACAATTTCGATACGATATTTTTAGATATCGAGCAATATCGCTCAACACTAATCACTAGGTACTCAAAATGCCCCTCTGGGGTATTAAATGCCGTCTTCCATTCATCCCCGTGCTTAATGCGAATAAGGTTATACGCCCCCCCTGAGGTCAAGCTTGGTAAACCAAGTAGCACTTTTCACCCTGGAAAACAGGTCAGAAATCAAGGGTAACGGATATTGATATTTCACAGTGATATTGTTCAAGAGACGATAATCAATACACGGCCTTAATGAACCATCCTTTTTGGCCACAAAGAAAAGGGAAACCTAGTACAATAATGTCATGCAGATTATACAGCACCAAAAATTTGCAACTCTCCTGATGATCAGGTTCAACCCTCATTATCACCTGAGTAGGGAACTGGGGTTTATTCTCAGCCAAAGGGGTAGAATCAATCCCCAGTAGGGGAATAGACTTCCGTAGGGGTACCAAGGGAAAGCCACAATGCTTAGCAAAATCAAAATCCATCAGGTTAATAGCTGCTCCAGAATCAACAAAAGCCTGAGCAGAAAATGTGGACAGGGAGCAAATCAGAGTAACAGTCAACAGAAATTTAGTCTGAACACTACCCAAGACAACTGAGCGTGCAAAACGTCTTCCCCGCTTAGGGCAGACTGAAATAGCATGAGAGGCGTCACCACAGTAGAAACATAAACCATTGCGTTTTCGAAACTCATGACGCTGTGCCCCAGAAGCCACTCTATCACACTGCATGGGTTCAGAAGCTGGTTCACAAGGCAACACTATTCCACGCATACCTCTACGCTCACGCAAACGTCTGTCAATTTGAATCTCTAATGACATAGAATCATTGAGACCAGAGGGAGCAGGGAAACCCACCATAACATCTTTTACATTCTCTGACAGACCCTTCCGAAAAAGGGCTGCCAAAGCATCATCATTCCATTTGGTCGGGACTGCCCACCTTCGGAATCTCTGACAGTATAACTCAGCGTCCTCAAGCCACTGATTTAATGCCAACAAGGCTTTTTCAGCTTGATCAGTGACATTAGGTTCATCGTACAATAACCCCAGAGCCATAAAAAATGCATCAACATTACTCAAAACAGGATCCCCAGGTGTCAGGGAAAAAGCCCAATCCTGAGGATCGCCGCGCAGGAGAGAGATGACAATTTGAACCTGCTGTGCTGCGTTCCCTGAGGACTTAGATTTTAAGGCAAAAAACAACTTACAGTTATTTTTGAAATTCAAAAATTTAGCTCGATCCCCTAAAAACAAATCTGGCATGGGGATCCTAGGTTCCACAACCGGCAACCCTGCAAGATAGGTAGCAATACTCCGAACTTCAGTGGCAAGCTGATCCACACGGCCACACAACTGTGCAAACTCCATTGAGAGAAAAAAAAATCCTCAGCACTCAGAGAAAAAGAGGGAAAGAAAAAATATATATATATATCTCTGACAATTCTGACAACTTTTTTTTTTTTTTACACTATCTTTCCTTCTGTGAGTACCATATAATTTTCAGTTTGGCCGGTGATACTGTTATGATTTGGTAGCTGAGGAGAGCAGGCAAAAAAGGCAATACACCAGAGAGGTTGGAATCTACTGGATTGCAGTACCCTGACTAACCACCACAACTAAAGGCAGCCGTGGAGCGTACCTACGTTGGTCCTAGACGCCTCGTCACAGCCTGAGAAGCTAACTACACCTAAAGATAGAAAGAGGAAAGCTATCTGCCCTGGAACAGATCCCTAAAGAACATAGGAAGCCCCCAAACATGTAATGGCGGTTAGACAAGAGGAAATACAGACACAGACAGAAAATAGTATGAGCAAACGTTGGGGCCCAATCTTCCTAGAAAGAAAAGGATAGGAAGGACACTTACTATTCTGGACACTTACATTCTGTAATGCTGTAGATAAGCCCCCGATGTAACCTGAAAGATAAAAAAAAATGAGTTAGATTATACTCACTCAGGGGTGGTCCGGGTCCGGTACGACTCCCTCTGGACCAGGACCACCTTTGGGTGAGAATAATCTAACTGTTATATCTGGGGCTTACGGTATCTACAGCATTACAGAATGCTACAGATAAGCCCCTGATGGCGGTGGCTGCAGTCGAAAAATGGGGTGACAGATTCCCTTTAACAGGACCCCAGGGGTGATCTCGGCAAAAATACTCTGGTCTCCCATAGACTTACATTATGCTCGTTGTTCTGTCCGAGTACCCTAGTATTCCAATTTGCTCAACCCGAGCAACCAGCACCCGAACATTTTAACACTAGGACTACTGGACTCGTGACCCCGCCTAGAACTACTGAAAGGAGTCATTTTGACTCCTTGCTTGTTTTCGTTTATTTTTAGAGTCTCATTTGTGGTTATTTATTAATAATTATATTTTTTGTAATGTATTATTATTGTGAGATCCAACAGTAATGCTTTTGATTGTTTTTTTTCTGCTTTTCTTATTTTTCTACAGAAAATAACAATAATTATAATAGACGTTTTTCAAACATTTTTTTTTATTCAAGTGCACACATATAAACAACAACTGAAGAACAAAAAGCAGAGAAAATGTAGGTGGAGGAGCATAAAAATGAAAATATGGCGCAGAATTCACCTTCTAAACATTTGGTGTTTCGCATTTTAGGCATTGCCTTTGATTTATGGCAGTACATTGCCCACACAAAGACTTACCACAAGTCTTACAATTGCTGACAGATCTATTTTTCTTGCACTTTTCTTTGATCTGGCAAAATTTTGTTTGAACCATCACTTCTGAGCATGTAGAAACTTGGGACGTGGAACCCTTTTCCCTATCTGTGACATAAGGACCACTCAACTCTCTCACAAGCGTTTGCAAAAATGCCTTGCGTGACATTTTTTGGTGGGTTATCTCATTGAATATTATCCATGCATTTATACCCGCAAAGTCTAAGGCATTTTCAAATGCATGAACAGGCCATCTCCTTGTGCATGTTCGTGTGGTATATTTTCGTGCCATCTGATCCACTACATCTACTCCATATTTTGTTTCATTGTAAAACTTTACCGTTTCTGGAGTTTTTTTTAGCGGAATCAGACGCAACAACAACATCTGGATGGACGGAACTCAAAATGACAACATTTTTGTTGGGCTTTCCTTGATATACTGTAAGTGTAAAATTGTCTTCATTTCTAAACACTTTAGTGTTGTACAATTCCTCTTTCATGGATTTTATTTCTTTAGGCACTTCTCGCCTTATCTTGTTCAGTGTTCCCACGATGGTTGTTCCTTTGCTTTTTAGCTGTTTAGCTAATTTTACTGAAGTAAAATAATTATCGGTTGTAACATTGCGACCTTTTTTCAAAAACGGGTCCAATAACTTCATTACCACATGGTCAGCTAAACGGTCCTCAGCACGGCGTGTGTCATCTTTGCCTAGATAAGGGAAGCCATTTGTGAGATATTTGCTCTCCTTATCAACAGCTAGCCAATATTTGTGGCCATATTTATCTGGTTTGGAAGGCATGTACTGCGTGAATGGACACCTAGTTTTGCTTGGGAAAAGTTGCTCATCCACCGTTATGTATGGGCCAGGTTTGTAACACGCAATACAATTTTCAATAAACCTGTCCCACACAGTAGAAAATAGAGCAAACTTGTCCGTTTGCAGTCTCTCCGATTGAGTAGATTTCTCATCAAATCTGAGAAACCTCATAATTTCAACAAAGCGGTCCCTAGACATTGTCGCTTTGCAAAACGGTATTCCCCAGTCATTACACCAAATACTGCTAATCGAGTGACGGTTCGTGCCAGATATTCCACAGCATAGAATATCGCAATGAATGCATCTAGCTCCTCATCAGATAGAGTAAACTGTAAATTATTGTTCCTGCATGCTTCTGCAAGCGTACAGTTCTTTATATGTGTCAATATATATGAATCAAAAATTAGCATAAGATAAGAGCCTAGAGTAAACAAGCTATTTTGTTCAGCATTACACAGTAATACAAGCAGGTAAAACACAAGGAAAATGTGAAAAGTTGACATGTAAATTGAACTACATCTATATGAACATCAGGGTAAATAAGACAGAGTGAAAAAATTATGCACAAAACTTTATAGCAACATTTAGTGACAAAAGGACCTCAAAATATAGTAGGGAGTCAAAATGACTCCCTTCAGTAGTTCTTGGTAAATTTTGAAAAAAACGCGCAAATTTTTCACCAAAATTATTTATTCTCACAAAATCTTTTTTCACATCATATTTGAGGAAAAGTCACCGAGTTTCAAGCCGGAATTCTGAAAAATGTAGTCACAGAAGAGAAATAAAAAACGAAAGGAGTCAAAATGACTCCATCAGTAGTTCTAGTGTTAATGCTCGCCCATCACTAGTGGAGGAACAGTTCTGAGGTGGAGGTGAGATGCCTTGGGAGGATGGAGTGAGAGATGACTACTTCCTTACTAGGTGTAGGGATTACAGGAGATAGGAAGAAAAAATGTATGGGGGTGAAAGTGAAAAGAAACTGAAACATTATAGTGTTGTTCTATCCCATTACCTTACAGTCAATACCAGTCCAATTCTATTCTACTTCAATGTATTGTACGTCGAAATCTGTACTTTGAAATATAAGTTGAAAGATGTGTGGATCAGAAGGATTATGGGTGTATCAGTGGATCATATAGTAACTGACCCAACATGGCTGGAGGACAGCAGCACACAGGGGGAGGGAGGCGTAGCACCCCAACAGGCAAATAGAAGCAGGATGGTGTCTGAAGAACAGAGGCTGTGGAATAACGGTACTTGGGATGGAACACGTCCTTCTGATGCCGAGGATTTCGGGCCCTATGTCAATCTGGGTTGTCCGCACATCCTCCTCCTCCTCTTCAGCCTTCATCTCCCAAATGAGCACATCAGTAACAAGCTGAAAGCACTGCAGCACTGCCTCAGCCAAGCGGCAACCAGCTGTGCTGAAGCTAATATGCTTAGGTAACAAAACGGACAATGCTGAAGAGATGTGGACATCTCTGAAAGAGCAGGCAGATCTGTGGCTGACACTGCTGAACCTACAGCCAGGCATAGTCGTGTGTGACAATGCCCGGAACCTGGTGGCAGCTCTGAGGCGAGACGAGCTTACACATGTATCATGCCTGAGCCATGTGCTTAACCTCATTGTTCATTGTTTTTTCCAAAGCTGCAAGTGGAAAAGTTTACTGCCTGTGTGTCCATTTTAGAAATTCAGCTACAGTTTCAGCCGCCCGTGCCATGCTTTAGCAGAGTTTGCAGCTTTAGGCTCACTAACTGGTGTGTTATGTCCCCACGTGTTGGAACTCTACACTGCAGATTCTGAAAAGAATTTGTGAGCAGAAGAGGGCAGTGGTTGACTACCAGCATCAACAAGGTCATCGTATTCAGTTCATGACGCCATAATTACCATCACCATCCCGCTTCTCTGTGTTCTCATAATAACAATAATCGGTATTTATATAGCACCCACATATTCCACAGCTCTTTACAGTTTAACAGTTTCAAACACAACAGTCATAAGTAACAACGTTAACAATAATACAATGATTAAAGCTAAATAAAACGACCCTGCTTGTGAGAGCTTACAATCTACTATGAGGTAGGGGAGATACAAACTACAGGTGTGTATTTACAATGATGTATTTACAATGCTGGTCCAGCCATCTTGACTGAATGGGGGATAGCTAGAGATAGTAAATGGCCTAAACACACACACTTAAACATAAAATGACTTTGATTAGGGAACGTGAAAGTCTGCTCTGAAGAAATGTGTTTTGAGGGAGCGCCTAAAACTGTGCAAGTTCTGGCTGGTCCTAATTTATTGGGGAAGAGCATTCCAGAGGATTGGCACAACATGGTGAACTCTTTGAGTCAGGAGCGGGAAGTACAGATTAGTGCAGAAGTTAGTCAAAAGTCATTTGCATAGCGTAGCAATTGGCTACGCCAATAGATAGAAATGAGAGGGAATATGTGAGGGGGTGCCGCACTGTGGAGAGCTTTGTGGGTGAGAATAGTGTTGAGCATTCCGATACCGCAAGTATCGGGATATCGGCCGATATTCGCGTTATCGGAATTCCGATACTTAATTCCGATACTTTTTCAATATCGTATACCGGAATCGGAAGTTCCCATAATTCTTTGAGAGGCAATGTGATGTTAGTCAGCCAATGATGAATCTTATGAAGTGTGGGCACATCCTGTAATGCTGCGGTCATCTTAACTAATGGCATGGCTGTGATTGGCTGCTGAAATGATGTCAGAATGCACTATAAAAGGCGCCGCAGCCATTTTAGCGTCACTGTGCTGTGAACTCAGTTAGGGACAGAACGCTACTCTGCTCACTCTGAGGGACAGTTAGATATTGCGATTTTGTGTACTACTGTGCTTGAGGCAGGCTAGTTTACCAACAGGTCCTGCCCACATCCTTCTTCCTAGTGAGGATTCAACATCATCAGCCGGCGTTCCTGATCTGGCCACGGAGGCCAGAGATCACCGGCTTTCATCAACGGATGTAAGTTTCGTCTGCGGGCCATAGGAGGCTGAAGTCGGACTTTCTACTGCAAGTGACCCATCGGGGTTGTCAGCAGGCCAGAGGAGGCTGAAATTTGACTTTCTATTGCAAGTGACCCATCGGGGTTGTCAGGTAAAACCTGTGCAAACAGGACTATTTTCTCCACAGTGCACCACTAATACTCATTCATCTGAGCTGTCACCGGTGGGACAGTGTCAATTTCTTCTGACCTTTCTGCATAAAAGGTTTTTTAGGATTTCTGCAGCGTTTTTCTGCTCCATCGTTAAAAGAGGACCTCTTTTACTTTTTCAGGGTTTGTCCATATTAATACCCATATAAATAAATACCTTATGCGTATTATGACTATTTAGTCCTTTGGTTTGGGGTTTACTACATAATAGACTACAGGCTTTTCTCATCACCTTTTTCTCACGGGTCTTAGTGCAATATTTATTTATTACTGTATTATTACATCTGCATCTCAAACTGTTCTACAGAGTGCGTCTGAATTTATGTATTGTTTTCCATTTGACACATGCATATTCCTATTTTTCTACAGATCCTTTTGTGTCTTGTAGTTTTTATGTGCGCAAACTATTTTTATTTTCAATTATAGAGGGCCATGTTATTGACTTTGCATTGACGTGTAAAAGATTTATGTTGTGCCACTGGCTATATGTATTCTAAAGGTGTACCCAGTCTCAACAGATCATTAGTCTGATTGTTCTTTGATTCTCCTAAATGTGAATTTGTCTGATTTGGTGTCAAACTTGACTTTGTCCCTATTTTTGTTTTGCCATGTGACCCAATGATTATACAAATCTATATAGGGTTTGGCATCATCAAAAGTAACAGAATATTAGCATGCATGCATATTTAGGATATAAAAGAGAAGTATCTTGTTGTGCCAGAGTGTTCCTAACTCCTGAATGGATATAAAACAATATGGTCTACGGATCAGGTAAAATCGAGGGTCCGCATGTCTATATTTTATACAATTTGAGTGGGCAAGGGTGGGATTTAGAGATTAGCCCATTCATGAAAGTTTTGGGAGCTGAGAACCTTCAGGAGTTGTTAACCATGCTTTGAGGTCGATTGAATGCCATGTCACTCAGGCAGCCAATCACTGCTGTCAAGCGCAATGGAAAGCAACACACGGTTGGTCCTGTGGCCAGCAGCACAGGAGGGGTAAGGGTAAAACATGAATATATTAGATTATGTTTTACTATTTGGAGCAAGTTTGAAGTTTTCTTTAAGGATTGGAAAACCACCTTCAGTTAGGAATCGGATCAATCAAACAGGGCACAATATGGAATAATGTGCGTTGTTATACACAGTAACTTACAAACGTGGTTCTCTCTGGCATCTATGTACATGGGCAAGTATTACTCTAATTTGGGTCTAATGTGTAGTTTATTGGGTGCAATATAGGCTCATTGTAGGACTGCAAACACACAATTTGGTTCTTTGCAGGTAGAATATGGTACTTTATGCAAAGTATATGGCTGTGTGCAGGCACAGAATCGCACTGTCCTATGAAAACAAACTATGGGACTATTGTGGCATGGTATGGCGGTCTCTGGCCACTGTTTAGCATAATATAGTACTATATGGACATTGGACAACAACAACTTTTTAATGTGCTGGTATTGTTGTGGTTACAATTAAAGAAATATTCTCAATTTGTCTCTGGAGCAGGTCAGAGCTATGTTGCTCTTTACTTCTTTGTTTCTGATAGGATAGGCTGAGTTATAGTATTAGTAGAACTATAAAGTTCTGCTGTAAGACATTCAGCTATTAGTGATTTCTTTTATAATGTACACTGCTATCACTGTATTTACGGTACATATAGAGATAATGGCACTTGAACAAGCACATAGCTCAGGATAGTCAGAGCTGTGATTAGGAGAACTGCTCTTGGAGAAGCTAGTGCTATAGATTGGTGATTTTGCAAGTAGAGATGGGCGAACCCGAACAGTAAAGTTCGGCATCCAGACCGAACACCTATGACCTATGACCCGACATGAAATGACACTTGGTGTACATAGGGTTAACCATGTCTTTTCATGTCCTTTGCTATCTAATTTGCACAAACAATTAAATCAGACTATGTGTGCAAAATTTCACACCTGTAGGGGTTAATTAAAGGTGTAAATTCGTAGCAAAAAAGTCCGTTTTTTTTACAACGAATTTACACCTTTAATTAACCCCTACAGGTGTGAAATTTTGCACACATAGACTGATTTAATTGTTTGTGCAAATCAGATAGCAAACGACATGAAAAGACATGGTTAACCCTATGTACACCAAGTGTCATTTCATGTCGGGTGCTTCTGTCTTTTCACTGAAGCCGGCTTTACCGGGCAATTGAATCAGAGGATATTTTACTATGTAGAAGTGTATAAACTATACATATATGTATATATATATGTCACAATGACATGTATATATATATATATGTATTCTATGTGTGTATATTTAGTGTTTACAAGGAAAGAATGGGTTTTTTTAGTTGCGATATTTTGTTCCCATAGACTTACATGGGACTTCCGGTATCGGTATCGGGTATCGCCGATATTTTAGTGATATCGGCGATACCATTCCGATTCCGATACTTTAGGATATCGGAAAGTATCGCTCAACTCTAGGTGAGAACAACTCCTGTGAATTGGATCCTATCATGAATGGGCAGCCAGTGTAATGATAGGCGAAGAGCGGATGCTTCCGAGTACCCATTAGCCAGATGGATGACTTTACCTGCTGCATTAAGGATGAACTGGAGAGTGGAAAGTAGAGAGAGGGGAAGAACAATTAATAGATTGTTAAACGCTCTCTAATCACAATCAAACAGGATGCATTGCTGGTGGAGCATGATGAGATGGGGCAAGGAACCATACATGGTGATTAGACACAGGCCAGCCTCATCTCATCCCAACATGGATTGGGTGACAATGAGGAAGAGGAGGAGGAAGAGGAGGAAGAACAGAAGCTAGTTTCATGCACTATATATGTTGCTACGCGCACAACTGTCATACCGTCTGTTCAGCTTGGATGGCCTGAGGACAGGGAGCAGGAAGAGGAGCAGGAGGAGGAACGGAGGAACATGAGGAGAGCATGTTCAGTCATCCTCTTGGTGAGGACACAGAAGTCTTGCCTGTTAGCAATCTGGCACGCATGGCTGAGTTAATGTTACGCTGCCTTTCCCATGACCTTCACATTCTCAAAATTTTGGGTGACAGGCAATACTGATTGGTGACACTTCTAGACCCATGCTACAAGGAGAAATTTATATCTCTTATTTCAGAGGCAGACAGGTGTACTAAAATATTACAGTACCAGAGGACTCTTCTTGCAGAATTATTAAAAAAAATTTCATTTGAAATTACTGGCAGCAGATGTCTCAGTTCATTGGACAACCGAGGAGTACAGGTGAGAGAGACACAACTCCAATCCAGCAGAGGCTGTGGAACACTGGCAAAGTTCTGGGAGATTTTTCTCAGACCATCCCATCGCTTTGGCCCTGAGGAGCGGGATACTCTCACAAGTTTTGGAAGATGCTGAGGGAGTACCTTGCTGACTGTACCAATATCCTCCATGATTCCTCTGTGCCTTATAATTATTGAGTATCCAACCTGGACAAGTGGAATGAACTAGCTCTCTCTCCTGCGCATGTGCGTTGCACTCACGGTCACGGAGCACGCGGCGCCTTGCTTTCTGACTGTCACTGGGCACATGGCACCTCGGTCTCTGCCAAGTCCCGCTGTTAGCATCGGGAGCCGACTAGAGCAGTCTTTTGCGGCGCCAGGGCTGTAAAGACAGAGCATGCTGCTTAGCCTCATACTCGCTGCTTGTACTTGCCAAAACTCTCTGCTCTCATGCGAGGTTTCTCTTAGCCTGGCCACCTGCCTCTAGGTCAACAGGTCTATCTGCTGCAGTACATCGCAGCATCGGCGCTTCGGGTGCGTAGCACGATGCCCCCCTTGCTGCTTCCACGATGACAGCGGGGGACTCACTCCTGCATCATGCGCTTTTCCCTCAGTTTCCGGCCATGTTCCCTATCTAAACATGCACCCTCTTTCTAGTTCATGGGGCCTGTCCGGTCCCCTATTCCTTCTCCAATTAAACAGGGGACACAGCCTCGACAGGTACGAACCCGATGCAGCACAGGTACCCGCAGCCCGGTCTTCCTCCTTACATATCTGTCCAATCAGTTCTTTAATGCTAGCATCATAGAAGGCATGTGATCCAATTTTCGAGTGAAAATTGTACATTACATCCAGAAGAGTTTCACTTTGAAAGACTTTGTGGCTCACATCAATGCACAACATGATACTAGTCTCATACTTCAAAATTTCGGTGGTAAATCCTTGGAACACAGATAGGTTGTGTGTTCTGACTTCTGTTACATCATTTGTGTGATAATAATTCATACCTATTTGCTTCAAATGGTCAGGATTTTCCCTAAAGTTGAGGACCTGCAATGATGTCACAATCACGTGATCAGCCCATGTGATGTGTACCTCACCTGTGGGTGGGGTTATGGGCTATGTAATGGAGATTGTTGTTTGGCACAGGGTGAGTGTGTGTGCAAGGTATGAGGAACTACGGATGGAAGCGCGTCACACTAATAGATTATATTTATTTTAAATGGAATGGAGCAGAACCAATTGGAGAGAAATGAAAAGGATGAGGCACTGAGACACGCTCAGCAGAGTACAAGCAGCAGTGCTTGAACAAGTAACTGGAGCGTGATGTGCACTCAAAAAATTAAAAACACAGACTGAAGTGAACACTGAAACACAACTGTTCACAATCTGTGAAAGGCTACTCCTTTGTCTACTTCTATAGTGTTTGCAACCAATGTATTGGATATGGATGGAAGCGCGTCACACTAATAGATTATATTTATTTTAAATGGAATGGAGCAGAACCAATTGGAGAGAAATGAAAAGGATGAGGCACTGAGACACGCTCAGCAGAGTACAAGCAGCAGTGCTTGAACAAGTAACTGGAGCGTGATGTGCACTCAAAAAATAAAAAACACAGACTGAAGTGAACACTGAAACACAACTGTTCACAATCTGTGAAAGGCTACTCCTTTGTCTACTTCTATAGTGTTTGCAACCAATGTATTGGATACGGATGGAAGCGCGTCACACTAATAGTTAAATTGCATGGAGCAGCAAGAATTACACTGAAGAAAAAAAAAAGAGTCTGTGAGTGACACGTGCAGATGCCTACAGACAGCGTTGCATGCAGAGCAAACTGCAGCGTCACCTGCACTCACACACACCTTGCAGAGCTGTTAAAACAACACTGCAGGCAAAAGGAAGCTTACACAGCGGTTGGTGCTAGCCTGCCTACAGCACAGTACACTAAATCGCAATCTCTAACTGTCCCTCAGAGTCAGCACAGCAGCGTTCTGTCCCTTACTGAATTCACAGCACAGTGACGCTAAAATGGCGGCGGCGCCTTTTTATAGTGCATTCTGACATCATTTCAGCATCCAATCACAGCCATGCCATTAGTTAACATGACCGCAGCAGTACAGGATGTGCCCACACTTCTTAGGATTCCTCATTGGCTGACTAAAATCACATTGCCTCTCAAAGAATTATGGGAACTTCCGATTCCGGTATACGATATATGGAAAATATCGGAACTAAGTATCGAAAGGCCGAAACAGCTAATATCGGCCGATACCCGATACTTGCGGTATCGTATCGCTCAACACTAATTGGCAATTATCAAGACACAGGTGGGGACCACAGACCACATCTTAGTACCAATGCTTTCTGGCTGATGTTTTGGTCAATTTTGAAAGTTGGTTGTGCCTTCACACTCGTGTTAGCATGAGAAGGACTCTACAACCCAAACAAGTGGATCAGGTAGTGCAGTTCATCCATGATGGCACATAAATGCGAGCTGTGGCAAGAAGGTTTGCTGTGTCTGTCAGCGTAGTGTCCAAAGGCTGGAATCATTACCAGGAAACAGGAGATGTGGAGGGGGCCGTAGGAGGGCAACAACCCAGCAGCAGGACCGCTACCTCCGCCTTTGTGCAAGTAGGGAACAGGAGAAGCACTGCCAGAGCCCTGCTAAATGACCTCCAGCTGGCCACAAATGTGCATGTGTTTGCACAAACAGTTAGAAACTGACTCCATGAGGCTCGTCTGAGTGCCCGACGTCCACAGATGGGGGTTGTGCACACAGCCCAATACTGTGCAGGACGCTTGGTATTTGCCATAGAACACCAGGATTGGCAAATTCGACACTGGCGCCCTGTGCTCTTCACAGATGAAAGCAGGTTCACACTGAGCACATGTGACAGACATGACAGAGTTTGGAGATGTCGTTGAGAGCGATCTGCTGTCTGCAACATCCTTCAGCATGATCAGTTTGGCAGTGGGTCAGTAATGGTGTGGGGTGGCATTTCTTTGGAGGCCCGCACAGCCCTCCATGTGCTCGCCAGAGGTAGCCTGACTGCCATTAGGTACCGAGATGAGATCCTCCGACCTCTTGTGAGACCATATGCTGGTGCCGTTGGCCCTGGGTTCCTTCTAATGCAGGACAATGTCAGACCTCATGTGGCTGGAGTGTTTCAGCAGTTCCTGCAAGATGAAGGCATTGAAGCTATGGACTGGCCCGCCGGTTCTCCAAACCTGAATCCGATTGAGCACATCTGGGACATCAACACTCTGGATCTGACTTCTGAGTTTGGGCTCCCTCTGGTGGCTGCTGATAGTAATGAAGCTGCTTTGGTTAACAGAGGTTCATCAGCTGGGGGCGATGATTGGCAATCTAGTTTTGATGACAGGGGAGATTTAAGTGAGTAACCTTCCGATGATCCTCGGCGGTGATTAGTTGCTTCCTGGTCTCTTTTGGAAGTCAGCCTGCTTCCTGCTTTGTCCTGCAACTTTCAGATAAGTTATTTGCTGTTTATTTCTGTGGCATTTGCTTTTGTCTATCTCAGTTTTCTGCCCCTTTTGGTTTGTGCAGCCAGGTTCCTCTGCGTTTCTCTTTTGCCACTGTTTATGTATTTTCAGTTCTTTGTTATTTCAGCATCCGCTGATTTGCTACTAGTTCACACCAGAGACAGTTTATGTATTTTCAGTACCCTGTTGTTTCAGTGTCTGCTGATTCGCTACCAGTGCACACCAGAGTCGGATCTAGCGGGGGAGAGATCGTGTGGTCTCAGTATTTTTGCATATCAGACTGATTGGAGTTTTTCTTAGAGTTTTTGCTGTATTGCAGACAGTATTCTGTCCTGTATTGTTTTATCTAGACAGTTTGGGCCCCAGCCTTTGCTTACTCTATTTTCTGCCTGCGTTTGTATTTCATCTTGTCTCACCACCAATATATGTTTGTGTTTGGGGCTACCTATCCCTTTGGGGGTCTACTCCAGGGCAGTTAGCTTTCCCCTTTCTTTCTTTAGGCTTAGTTAACTCTCCGGCTGTGTCGAGGCATCTAGGGCACCGTAGGCACGTCCCACGGCTACTTCTAGTTGTGCTGGCAGTTAAGGGGTCTGCAATCCGCTAGTTACCAACCTCTCTGGTTGTCTGGTTGCTTAGCCTATTTTTGCTGCTTTCCTCCACGGCTGCCAAATCATAACAACAGACTGTCCAAGAGTTGGCGGATGCTTTAGTCCAGGTCTGGGAGACAATACCTCCGGACACCATCCGCCGCCTCATCAGAAGCATGCCCAGGCGTTGTAGTGTGGTCATACAGGCACGTCGGAGGTCACACACACTACTGAGCATCATTTTGACTTGTTTTAAGGACATTACATTCCACTTTAATTTTGTGGGTGACTCCAAATCCAGGCCTCCATTGGTTAAAAATTTGATTTCCATTGATGATTTTTGTGTGATTTTGTTGTCAGCACATTCAACTTTTTACAGAACAAAGTATTCAATGAGAATATTTCATTCATTCAGATCTAGGCTGTGTTATTTGAGTGTTCCCTTTATTTTTTTGAGCAGTGCACAGTACAGACTAAAAGTTTGGACACACATTCTCATTTAAAGATTTTTCTGTATTTTCATGACTATGAAAATTATACATTCACACTGAAGGCATCAAAACTATGAATTAACACATGTGGAATTATATACTTAACAAAAAAGTGTGAAACAACTGAAAATATGTCTTATATTCTAGGTTCTTCAAAGTAGCCACCTTTTGCTTTGATGACTGCTTTGCACACTCTTGGCATTCTCTTGATGAGCATCAAGAGGTAGTCACCGGGAATGGTCTTCCAACAATCTTGAAGGAGTTCCCCGTGATGCTTAGCACTTGTTGGCCCTTTTGCCTTCACTCTGCGGTCCAGCTCACCCCAAACCATCTCGATTGGGTTCAGGTCTGGTGACTGTGGAGGCCAGGTCATCTGGCGTAGCACCCCATCACTCTCTTTCTTGGTCACATAGCCCTTACACAGTCTGGAGGTGTGTTTGGGTTCATTGTCCTGTTGAAAAATAAATGATGGTCCAACTAAACTCCCTATGTCAGCAGCAGCTCACCCTACACTAGCTGTTTCCGGAGCAGACTGTGACTAGCATGACGGCGCCTGGTCTCTTATACACCTGATGACGCTGTGCGGCCAGCCCATCACTGTAATGCCACAACCAAGATGGCTGTGGCATTACAGTTTGTGGCAGACAGTAACTGCATGTTGATTGGTACTCTAAAGAGTACCAGGGCATGGACCAGAGCACCAGGCAAATAATCCCGGAAATGCTCGGCACTCGCCGAGTAACACGAGTACAGAAATACTCAGGAGAATAACGAGCATTACCGAGCACGTTCGCTCATCACTATAGGGGACATCTCACTTTGAAATTTTTTGGAGCAAATCATCTTTGTCATACAAGCCTCATCGACACTGAAACAATTTTTTCTTCTGTGAATAACATGATTCAACACGCCATATTTCACCTTCTAATTTTGTGCCACTGAAATTCAGCTGTGTGCAGAGGTTATGCAGAGTAAAAAATCTAATTTATAGTTGCTAACAGTGTGCTACTAGCACACTATTTGAACAACATGACTGGGAAAAAGCGAGGTCATGGAGGAAGGGGGATTAGGTATGGTATTCGTGGTGTATGTGGGGTAGGTGTTAATGTTTCTGAATTCACTAGTGAACCACTAACGTAACGTCCTATCCAAAGACAACTGATAACTTCTGTTACTGAATATTGTAGTTTTTAATGTGCTGCATTGTTCTCGTGTAATTGCAGTCTCTGATATCTTTAGTGGGGCTTATGTGCCTGCTGTTGCTGCTGCTTCTGGAGATGTTAGCACTAGTTTGTGAACAGTCCTGCTTGGGTGTCCATCTGCTGGGTTGGGTGTAGTGAAAGACCTGTTGGTCCCTATTATACTATTTCTACTGTGGTAAAATTGATGTCACTTTGTTAGTGTCTGACACTAATTTTTGGAAATGTGAACACTCTTGGTTGGGTGCCCATCTGCTGGGTTGGGTGTAGTGGATGACCTCTTGGTCCCTATTATAATATTTCTACTGCTGTAAAATTAATGACACTTTGTTGGTGTCTGACACTAATTTTTGGAAATGTGAACACTCTTGGTTGGGTGTCCATCTGCTGGGTTGGGTGTAGTGGAAGACCTCCCTTCCAAGGAGGGAAGCAACTGGCAAAATTTACTTTTATATAGTGGATAGAACACACTAGCAACCCAGTAGTCAGCACTATTTGGAATCATAACTATTTGGGTTACAATCATATTGCAGATAGTGCTGCAAGAAGGCACTCATGGGTCAGTCTCTTTCATGAGGTCCAACTCAAAAGTGTGTTGGTGGTGGTATAACACTCAAACTTTCTTCCTCCATCCCCTCCTGACAACCATGGACAGCATAAAGGGGATCATTATCGTCTTCATCTTCTAACTGTTGTGCATCCATCACCTCTTACTTCTCGCCCTTTTCATGGTCCTTCTCCATTTGTTCCTCCTATTCCAAACATCTTTAACACGGCAGACCTGAACTTATAGATATTGTTAACCCTAAAAGTAGGGTTAACAATATCTATATAGTCTTTCTCTGCTTTCTCCTCTTTCCCCAAGACCACGACCACCACCTGCTCACCCACACTATTTAAAGTGTGCTTCAGGGTGTAGATGACAGTAATAGGGATGCTGATGATGGCATCATCACCGCTAACCATCTTAATAGCCATTAAGAAAATGTACAGAAGGGTGCAGAGGTCCTTCATCTGTATCCATATGTATATAGAAACCATTGGCACAACTCTAAGGATGTAAAGGTGATGCTCAGGTAGGATCCCAATCCGTATCGTATGCAAAACTAACTTGGCATACAGCAGTGATGTTTTGAAAAGTTGCTTATTTAATAAGTGTCAACATATACAATGGCAGACGTTTCGGTCTAAGTGACCTTCATCAATGTGCCATGTAGTGCACTATGTGTCCATATAATTTGGGTGGAGATATCCACTATATGCAATGCCTGCTGGAGGAGGAGATCTTAAAGTCCCGTGAATGGAGAGAAGAGTGGATGGGCAGCATGGACGCGGTGTCCACCGCTTGTCTCGGGTGCTCATCACTTCATCTGTATCTAGTACACAAGTGTAAATTGCACCATGTCCGTATTGTGTTGTGCCAGGCTATGAAAAATGTCATCCTGCACCAGGTCTCAGTGTTGCTGCCAAGGTCACTGCAACATGGGCAGTTTAATTCCACTGTGTGGTCAGATCGCATATAGCCGGTTAACCGATAGTCCGAAAGATCTCTATACCAACTGAAGTGCAATGGTGGAAGTCAGCAAGACAGCGGTTTCTGCAGCAGGACATCCAGACTATGACAGTGGCAGAGGAATTGCTGCACCATCAGGTTGAGTATGCGAGCCATGCAATGCAC
Organism: Oophaga sylvatica; assembly: GCA_033576555.1. Classification (NCBI taxonomy): domain Eukaryota; kingdom Metazoa; phylum Chordata; class Amphibia; order Anura; family Dendrobatidae; genus Oophaga; species Oophaga sylvatica. The sequence goes on along the minus strand of JARQOD010000004.1, from coordinate 331,855,981 downwards.
GTGTGTAAGGTTGGATCAGCATAGGTCTGCCACCAGGTTTGCCCTGTTATCGCACACGGCCTTCCCTGGCTCCAGGTTGAGTGTAGACAGCCATTGCTCAAACTCGGCATGGATAGCTGTCCATAACTGTTGATCTGAATGACTGCTATCTCCAAGGCATATTAATGTAAACACTGCCTGATTATGGTGAACCTTAGCAGAGCAGTACGGAGGTGGGGGAGGGATTATCTCTGCAATGTTGGAACGTGTGTTTCATTATGGCAGAGGTTGAGGGCGCAATTGGAGGCCCTAGAGGCCCTACAGGAGGTGGAGGAGGTAGAAGTACAGCAGGAACTGTTACAGAGGTTTGTTCCGCAAGCCCTGGGGAATCCAAGACTTGGTGTCTAGTGAGAACCTTGGTGTCTACTGCTTTAGTTCTCCATCCACTGGTGTGTACTAGTTTAGTTCTCCAACCCAAGCTGTTTAGTAGTTTAGTTCTCTAATACATGTTGTCTATTAGTTTAGTTCTCCATGTTCTTGTGTTAATTTGTTTAGTTCTGCAATTATAGCTGTTTAGAAGTTTAGTTATCCAACCCCTGTAGTCTATTAGTAGTTTAGTTATCCATTGTATGGTGTGTAGTGGTTTAGTTCTACGATCCTAACTATTTAGTAGTTTAGTTCTCCAACCCCAGTTGTCTATAAAATAACCTACAGAGGGACGGCTTCGTATATGGCACTTCCAAATATATATACCAATCCGAAACAGAAAAAGGAAGCATAAGCCAAATAAAATACAAAAATCTTTATTCACAAATGATTCTAAAATAGATAGGATAAAAGTAGAGACACAATTACAAAAAGACTGTCTACCTAATCCTAATATGTAACAAAAAAATCAAAAGACAGCACTCAGAAGCCTTTCCAATTTAGGATATCCTGATCAAACAATATATCCATACATATTAAAGGAGTAGATATACCTAAAGACTAGATAACTTTTTGTATGTCTGAAAATCAACATGAAAAGGATATATAAGTATACAATAAAAGCTAAATCCTGTTAGTGCTTTGAAAAGAAACTGCTGGATGTAAATAAAGAGTTAACATAGGCTTCATAAAGTGCCTAGTGCTTATACATTAATGTGTCTGTTGTGAATGTTTTAGAAATGAATTCTGAGCAGAGGCTCCCTCTGGTGGTTGCAAACAGTACTGAACCATTCAATGAGGATTGGCAATCAAGAATCACGGACTGGCTGGATATAAGGGAGGTTCCCTCCCATCATGGTTGCCGGTGATCAATTGTTCTTTTCTCAACGTTGTTTCCTGGTTCACTTGGAAGCTTGCTGAGTCTTGCCTCTTCTCCTGCTCTCAGATAAGATATTTTCTGTTTTTTGTTTTTGTGCTTTCCATTTGCATATTTCTCTGCATTTCTTTGAGGTTGGCCAGGTTCCCCTCCACGGGGGGCTTGGTCTCCTCTCGGTTCCTCTGGAGCCACTGTTGTTTGTTCATTTGCCTTTTCCAGTTTTTTCTGTGACTGCGGCTTAGTTTTGTTACACCAGAGAACTAATCTAGGTGGTAGAGGTCGTGTGATCTAAGGTGTTTTTGCAATTAGTAGTGTTGGTTTTTTTTAGGGTTGTTTTGGATTGCAGTTAGTATCCTTCCTATCCTTTTCTGTCTAGGCAGATTGGGCTCCAGCATTTGCTCATACTATTTTCTGTCTGTGTCTGTATTTCCTCTTGTCTAACTGCCATTACATGTTTGGGGGATTCCTATGTTCTTTGGGGATCTGCTCCGGGGCAGATAGCTTTCCTCTTTCTATCTTTAGGTGTAGTTAACCTTTCAGGCTGTGACGAGGCTTCTAGGACCAACGTAGGAACGCTCCACGGCTGCCTTTAGTTGTGGTGGTTAGTCAGGGTACTGCAATCCAGTAGATTCCAACCTCTCTGGTGTTTTGCCGTTTTTGCCTGCTCTTCTCAGCTACCAAAACATAACAGTATCACCGGCCACACTGAAAATTATATGGTACTCACAGAAGGGAAAAATAGTGTGGAAAGAAAAAAGGTTGTCAGAGTTGTCAGAGATTTTTTTTTTCTGTTTGTTGCATTTTTTCCCTCTTTTTCTCTGGGTGCTGAGGAGGATTTTTTTTTTTTTCTCAATGGAGTTTTCACAGTTGTCTGGCCGTGTGGATCAGATTGCCACTGAGGTTCGGAGTATTGCTACCTATCTTGCTGGGTTGCCAGTTGTGGAACCCAGGATCCCCATGCCAGATTTGTTTTGGGGGATCGAGCTAAATTTCTGAATTTCAAAAATAAATGTAAGTTGTTTTTTGCCTTAAAACCTAAGTCCTCAGGGAACGCAACACAGCAGGTTCAAATTGTCATCTCTCTCCTGCGCGGCGATCCTCAGTATTGGGCTTTTTCCCTGACACCGGGGGTCCCTGTTTTGAGTTATGTTGATGCATTTTTTCTGGCTCTGGGGTTATTGTACGATGAACCTAATGTCACTGATCAAGCTGAAAAAACCTTGTTGGCATTAAATCAGGGGCTTGAGGACGCTGAGTTGTACTTTCAGAAATTCCGAATGTGGGCAGTCCTGACCAAATGGAATGACGACGCTTTGGCAGCCCTTTTTCGGAAGGGTCTGTCAGAGAATGTAAAAGATGTTATGGTGGGTTTCCCTGCTCCCTCTGGTCTCAATGATTCTATGTCATTCGCGACTCAAATTGACAGACGTTTGCGTGAGCGTAGAAGTATGCGTGGAATAGTGTTGCCTTGTGAACCAGCTTCTGAACCCATGCAGTGTGATAGAGTGGCTTCTGGGGCACAGCGTCATGAGTTTCGAAAACGCAATGGGTTATGTTTAGGGTTGAGCATTCCGATACCGCAAGTATCGGGTATCGGTCGATATTGGCTGTATCGGAATTCCGATTCCGAGTTCCGATATTTTCGTCATATCGGATACCGGAATCGGAATGTCACTGTCACTGTCAGTGTCCGTCGGTCGGGTCTGTCAGGAGTCAGCGGCACTTACTCGGCAGAAGATCTCCGGCGGTCACATCCCGGGCTGCTTAATGGCCGCCATCCTCTTCTCCCCGGCGGTCACATGCAGTATCTCGCGATAACTGCAGTGACTGCTGGGTAATCGCGGCCGTAAAGCAGTCCGATGACGTCACCGCCGGGGAAGCTGGTAAGCAGCTGTGCTGCGCCGGGATGTCAGGCTCTGCCTGTCATTCCGATGTAGCAGAGCTGGATCGTCGTGGGACAATCGTTACTATGGACTGCGTCGTACAGGTGGTATACTGTTGGTTTGTTTTTTTTATTTTTTTACAGGAGATCGATGGCGTCGCAGGAATGAGAGAGTAATTAAAAAAATGAAAACTGTGTTGTCTCTTTTATTTCATTAAAAGACTTTTTTCTTGCTGTGTCTTTTTTTTAAACATTTAAAAACTTTGGGATTAATAATGGATCGGTGTCTTATTGACACCTCTCCATTATTAACCGGGCTTATTGTCACCGTGCAATCAACGGTGACAATAACCCCTTATTACCCCGCTTGCCACCGCTACAGGGCAAGTGGGAAGAGCCGGGTAAAGTGCCACAATTGGCACATCTTTTGATGCGCCAAATGTGGGGCTGCTGTAGCCTGGTATTATCAGGCTGTTGAGGGCCAAAATCCATGGGCCTTGACAGTCTTTTAATACCAGGCCGCAGCAGTCTGCATTTTACTTGGCTGGTTAACAAAAATAGGGGGGATCCCCACGCCGTTTTTTTTCGAAGGGATCCCCTATTTTTGTTAACCAGCCAAGCTAAGCAGACTGCTGTGGCCTGGTATTATCAGGCTTGCAAGGTCCATGGATATTGGATCCTTACCAGCCTGAAAAACCAGGCCTCAGCGGTCTGCTTCATCTGGCTGGTTAACAAAAATAGGGGGGACCCCACGCCATTTTTTTTTCGAAGGGAACCCCTATTTTTGTTAATCAGTTCCCTCTGACGTCACTGATGGTGTCCCTGGCTGACCTGAAGTGAAAGTGGAAAGCAATCAATTAAGCTTTCCACTTCCTCTCCTGTCAGCCAGGAGAGGAACTCATTCATTTGGGGGTTTACTGTGAGGCTGCAGCATTAGCTGCGGTCCCTGCAGTAAACATTAACCCTTTCTGAAGGATTACACCGTGGGACCTGACTGTGCATCGGATTGGTAAGAATAATTTTGCTTTATTATTTTATTTTTATTACAGGAAATGGTTTTAGCAGGTAAATAAAATATGGTCAAAAACTGTGTGATTATTTCATTAAACTTCTTTTTTATTAAAGTGTGTGTGTTTGATTTTTCTTTCATACAATAGGATTAATAATTGATAGTTGTCTAATTGACAGCTCTCAATTATTAACCTGGCTTAAAGTGACCTTTCAATTGCAAGGTCATTTTAACCCCTTATTAACCCATTCACCACCGCTACAGGGCAATGGGAATAGACGGGCAAAGTGCCAGAAAGGGCAAATCTAATTAGAGATTTGCCCTTTCTGGGGTGTCTGGGGGCAGATGTTAGTAGCCGGGGGGGGGGGCCAAAAATAATGGTCCCTCTCTGGGCTATTATTATCTGCCCCCACTCACTGGCTTTGTCTGTCTGGTTGCGAAAATAGGGCGGGAGCCCACGCATTTTTTTTCAGCAATTTTACACCTCTTTAATATATATATATATATATATATACACATGTCATTGAGTTTGTGACACATATATATATATATATATATATATATATATATATATATTTATAGTTCATACACTTCTACATAGTATAATAGCCGCTAATTCAATTACCGGCTTTTGTGAAAATGCAGAACCCGACATGAAATGACACTTGGTGTACATAGGGTTAACCATGTCCTTTGCTATCTGATTTGCACAAACAATTAAATCAGTCTATGTGTGCAAAATTTCACACCTGTAGGGGTTAATTAAAGGTGTAAATTCGTAGCAAAAAAGTCCGTTTTTTTTACAACGAATTTACACCTTTAATTAACCCCTACAGGTGTGAAATTTTGCACACATAGACTGATTTAATTGTTTGTGCAAATCAGATAGCAAAGGACATGAAAAGACATGGTTAACCCTATGTACACCAAGTGTCATTTCATGTCGGGTGCTTCTGTCTTTTCACAGAAACCGGCTTTACCCGGCAATTGAATCAGAGGATATTTTACTATGTAGAAGTGTATAAACTATACATATATGTATATATATGTCACAATGACATGTATATATATATATGTATTCTATGTGTGTATATTTAGTGTTTACAAGGAAAGAATGGGGTTTTTTTAGTTACGATATTTTGTTCCCATAGACTTACATGGGACTTCTGGTATCGGGTATCGCCGATATTTTAATGGCATCGGCGATACCATTCCGATTCCGATACTTTTGGATATCGGAAAGTATCGCTCAACTCTAGTTATGTTTCTACTGTGGTGATGCCTCTCATGCTATTTCAGTCTGCCCTAAGCGGGGAAGACGTTTTGCACGCTCAGTTGTCTTGGGTAGTGTTCAGACTAAATTTCTGTTGACTGTTACCCTGATTTGCTCCCTGTCCACATTTTCTGCTCAGGCTTTTGTTGATTCGGGAGCAGCTATTAACCTGATGGATTTTGATTTTGCTAAACATTGTGGGTTTCCCTTGATACCCCTACGGAAGTCTATTCCCCTACTGGGGATTGATTCTACCCCTTTGGCTGAGAATAAACCCCAGTTCTCTACTCAGGTGATAATGAGGGTTGAACCTGATCATCAGGAGAGTTGCAAATTATTGGTGCTGTATAATCTGCATGACATTATTGTACTAGGTTTCCCTTGGTTACAGTATCATAATCCTGTTTTGGATTGGAAATCTGTGTCTGTAACCAGTTGGGGCTGCCAATGTGTTAATGCCAACACTCCTGTTTTTTCTGCCTCTCCCCAGGCTCAAGATGTTCCTGACTTTTTGACAGATTTTTCTGATGTGTTTAGCGAAAGTAAATCTGCATCCTTGCCCCCCCATAGGAGCTATAACTGCGCTATTGAATTAGTGCCTGGTAGTAAATTCCCTAAAGGTCGCCTTTTTAACTTGTCTGTACCTGAACATGACGCTATGCGGTCTTATATCAAGGAGTCATTGGAGAAGGGTGATATCAGACCATCCTCTTCACCCTTGGGTGCCGGTTTTTTCTTTGTGGCCAAAAAGGATGGTTCATTAAGCATATGTATTGATTATCGTCTCTTGAACAATATCACTGTGAAATATCAATATCCGTTACCCTTGATTTCTGACCTGTTTTCCAGGGTGAAAAGTGCTACTTGGTTTACCAAGCTTGACATCAGGGGGGCATATAACCTTATTCGCATTAAGCACGGGGATGAATGGAAGACGGCGTTTAATACCCCAGAGGGGCATTTTGAGTACCTAGTGATGCCCTTTGGGCTCACTAATGCTCCTTCCGTCTTCCAGTCCTTCATGAATGACATTTTCAGGGATTTTGTGGATACATTTCTGATTGTTTATTTGGATGATATCTTGATTTTTTCCAATGACTGAAACTCTCATGTGAAACATGTTCGGACTGTGTTCCAGATTTTGAGAGAGAATGCTCTGTATGTGAAGGGATCAAAGTATCTTTTTGGCGTACAGAGGATCTCATTTCTGGGATTCATTTTGTCTCCATCTGTTATTGAAATGGACCCGGTCAAGGTTCAGGCCATCTGTGATTTGGTCCAACCTACTTCATTAAAGGCTCTTCAGAGATTCTTAGGTTTTGCCAATTTTTATTGTAAATTTATTGGTAATTTCTCTGTTATTGTTAAACCATTGACTGATTTGACCAAAAAGGGTTCTGATGTGGTGAATTGGCCTCCTGAGGCAGTCTCTGCATTTCAGGAACTTAAACAGAGTTTCACTTCTGCTCCTGTTCTACGGCAGCCTGATGTTTCTCTGCCATTTCAGGTGGAGGTTGATGCCTCTGAAATTGGGGCAGGTGCCGTTTTGTCCCAAAGAGATCCTGAGACCTCTAAAAGAAACCCTTGTGCTTTTTTCTCTCGAAAATTTTCTCCAACTGAACGTAATTATGACGTGGGTAATCGGGAGTTATTGGCCATGAAGTGGGCTTTTGAAGAATGGAGACATTGGCTGGAGGGAGCTAAACCTCAGGTGTTGGTCCTCACGGACCATAAGAATCTGGTTTATCTGGAATCAGCCAAGCGACTTAATCCTAGACAGGTCAGGTGGGCCTTGTTTTTCACACGTTTTTATTTTGTGGTTTCCTTTCTTCCTGGCACTAAGAATGTTAAGGCGGATGCCCTCTCGAGGAGTTTCCTTGCGGACTCTCCTGAGTTATCCGATCCTGCTGTTATTTTGAAAGAGGGTGTAGTTCTTTCCGCCATCTCGCCCAATTTGAGACTGGCTCTGGAAGGGTGCCAGGAGGATAAACCCGAGCGCCGCCCTGTTGGGAAATTGTTTGTCCCAGACCAGTGGAAAAAGAGTGTGATGTCTGAGATTCATTGCTCCGCGTTGGCCGGTCATCCCGGAATTTTTGGTACCAGAGACTTGGTGAGTCGGTCCTTTTGGTGGCCTACTTTGTCTCGTGACGTCAGTGAGTTTGTGCAGTCCTGTGGGACTTGCTCTCGCTCCAAGCCTTGCTCTCGCTCTAGTGGATTGTTGATGCCATTGCCTGTGCCCAAGAGACCATGGACCCATATCTCTATGGATTTTATTTCCGACCTCCCTGTTTCTCAGAGAATGACCGTTATCTGGGTGATTTGTGATAGGTTTTCCAAGATGATACATCTTGTGCCATTACCTAAGTTGCCTTCCTCCTCCGAATTGGTGCCTTTGTTCCTTCAGCACGTGGTTCGGTTACACGGCATTCCTGAGAACATTGTGTCTGACAGAGGAGTCCAGTTTGTTTCCAGATTTTGGAGGACTTTTTGTTCTAAACTTGGTGTTCAATTGTCTTTCTCCTCTGCTTTTCATCCTCAGACCAATGGACAAACTGAGAGAACAAACCAGACATTGGAGACTTATCTGAGATGCTTTGTGTCTGCTGATCAAGATGACTGGGTCTCTTTTTTGCCTTTTGCTGAGTTTGCTCTTAATAATAGGGCAAGCTCTGCCACTTTGATGTCTCCATTTTTCTACAATTTTGGGTTTCACCCTCGATTTTCTTCGGGACAGACGGAGGCTTCTGTCTGTCCGGGTGTTGACTCTGTTGTGGAGCGTATGCAGCAGATTTGTGACCAGGTAGTGGAGAGGTTGTCCCTCTCTCAGGAGAAGGCCCAGCGGTTTGCCAACCGGCATAGGACTGATGGTCCTCGGTTTAAAGTGGGGGACTTGGTCTGGTTGTCCTCAAGAAATATCCCTATGAGAGTTGCATCTCCTAAGTTTAAGCCTAGGTTCATTGGACCTTATAAGATCATGGAGATTCTTAATCCTGTTTCCTTTCGTTTACTTCTTCCAGGGACATTTAAGATCCATAACGTGTTCCACAAGTCCTTATTGAAGAGGTTTGTCGAGCCAGTGGTTCCTATGGCTGCGCCTCCTGACCCTGTTTTGTTTGAGGGCAATCTGGAGTATGTGGTTGAGAAAATATTGGATTCTCGTTTTTCTAGACGGAAACTCAAGTATTTGGTTAAGTGGAGAGGTTATGGTCAGGAGGACAATTCTTGGGTGTTTGCTTCGGACATCCATGCTAGGAGACTGATCCGTGCGTATCACAGAGCTCATCCTGACCGACCTGGTTGCACAAATAAGGGTTCGGTGACCCTCCTCAAGGGGGGTACTGTTGTGAATGTTATAGAAATGAATTCTGAGCAGAGGCTCCCTCTGGTGGTTGAAAACAGTACTGAACCATACAATGAGGATTGGCAATCAAGAATCACGGACTGGCTGGATATAAGGGAGGTTCCCTCCCATCATGGATGCCAGTGATCAATTGTTCTTTTCTCAACGTTGTTTCCTGGTTCACTTGGAAGCTTGCTGAGTCTTGCCTCTTCTCCTGCTCTCAGATAAGATATTTTCTGTTTTTTGTTTTTGTGCTTGCCATTTGCATATTTCTCTGCATTTCTGTGAGGTTGGCCAGGTTCCCCTCCACGGGGGGCTTGGTCTCCTCTCGGTTCCTCTGGAGCCACTGCTGTTTGTTCATTTGCCTTTTCCAGTTTTTTCTGTGGCTGCGGCTTAGTTTTGTTACACCAGAGAACTAATTTAGGTGGTAGAGGTCTTGTGATCTCAGGTGTTTTTGCAATTAGTAGTGTTGGTTTTTTTTAGGGTTTTTTTGGATTGCAGTAAGTATCCTTCCTATCCTTTTCTGTCTAGGCAGATTGGGCCCCAGCATTTGCTCATACTATTTTCTTTCTGTGTCTGTATTTCCTCTTGTCTAACCGCCATTACATGTTTGGGGGCTTCCTATGTTCTTTGGGGATCTGCTCCGGGGCAGATAACTTTCCTCTTTCTATCTTTAGGTGTAGTTAACCTCTCAGGCTGTGACGAGGCGTCTAGGACCAACGTAGGAACGCTCCACGGCTGACTTTTGTTGTGGTGGTTAGTCAGGGTACTGCAATCCAGTAGATTCCAACCTTTCTGGTGTTTTGCCGTTTTTGCCTGCTCTCCTCAGCTACCAAAACATAACATGTGTCTAAACAAACTGCATAAAGTGCCTAGTGCATACAAGTAAACATGTTTAAACAGACTACAATATCCATATGGGTTTTCACAGGATAATAATATATGCATATAATCCCAGGGACCAATATCCCATGCAATATATAGCCCAGCAAGGTATTAATGCAATAAAGTAGCAGCAGTGAAGTAGCAACAGAAGTAGGTAGAGTATAAAGGCTAGTAAAAAGGTATATGACCTGATAGAGGCAGTGCAGATCCCCAGAGCCCATTTCGCGTATTGCTTTATCCTTGGGGAGTTCCTGTTGTCTATAAGTTTAGTTATATATACGTTGGACTACTTGCTAGAGATGGGGTGCACCTTATGAAGACTGAAAAACATGTATTTGGAAGTCACCTTGCTACATTTACCAGGAGAGCTTTAAACTAGAACAATGTAGGAAGGGAAAAAAAACGCCAGAAGAAGCCATTCACCTGACAAATACTATTGGGAATTCTGCTATTAGAAATGGAACGGAAGAACAAAGACAAAAAAATCTAAATAATAAAAATATTGGAAGAAAGAGAAACCAATCACAAACGAAAATGTTTCTATGCAAATACACAAAGCATGGGCTACAAACAAGGAGAATTGGAACTACTAATGCAGGAAAATATATATGATGTCATTGGAATCACTGAAACTTGGTGGGACGATACACATGGTTGGAATACAAGGCTAGGAGGATACAACTTATTTGCAAGAAACAGACTTGATAAACGAGGAGAAGATGTCGCATTGTATGTTAGAAAAGCGTATATCTGCACAGAGATTGAAGCTTCAGAGACTGGGAGTTCTGTGGAAACTGTTTGGGTAGGAATACAAGGAGAGAACAACGGAAAGGACACCATTGTAGGCATTTACTACAGGCCACCTGTGCAAGATGAATATATGGATGAACTCTTTATGCATTAAATGGCCAATTCTCCAAAAAATATGACATAGTGGTCATGGGGGATTTCAACTATCCAGACATTTGTTGGGAATCTCTCTCAGGCAAAACTAACAGGTCAAGGAAATTCTTGTCCTCTCTTGCTGACATCTTTATCTACCAAAAGGTAGGGAGAAAACAAGGGGATCTGCTACCTTGGATCTAATCCTTATAAACAGGGAGGAAATGGTTGAGGAGGTAAGAGTGGCTGGGACCCTAGGATCTAGCGACCATGCTATTTTAGAATTTTGGATAACTAGAGGAGGAAGACCTGTGAAGACTCAGACGTCAAGGTTAGATTTCAGAAAGGCAGATTTTAAGGGACTCAGAAAGAGAATCGGAGGGATCCAATGGCTGGATATCCTTAAGTACAAAAATTTTTAAAAATTAGATTCTCATAGCACGATCGTTAACAATTCCAAAAGAGGGAAGAATAGAAAGTCCTCCACTTGTACCTACACCTTATGGTTCTAGATAGCTAGTTTTAGTTTTGTAAAAATAAAATAATAAAAAAAGGGAAAAAATAATAAAAATACAAAAAAACAGTGCTGAATTACTCCTCTCTTGCCTCTTTCACCCATATTGCCACATTCACTTCTTCATCCACTTGTACCTAAGCCTCGTGGTTCTAGATAGCTAGTTTCAGTTTTGTTAAATCCAGGTTGTTTTAAGTCAGTTCCATAAAAAAATCCCCCCAAAACACACAAAAAAATGTTAAATTACTCCTGCCTTGCCTCTTCCACACATACCTACATGTCTACCTCTTCCTCCACTTGGACCTACGCCTTGTGGTTCTAGATAGATAGTTTAGTTTTGTAAATTGTAGGTTGTTTTAAGTCAGTTCTATATTAAAAATAAAATACAAAAAAGTATGAAAAAAATAGTGCTGGATTACTCCTACCTTGAATCTTCATTTATTTTACTCAGTTATATAGCATCATTAATTCCACAGCACTTTACAGATATTATCGGCACTGTCCCCATTTGGAATCACAATCTAATTTCAATAACTGGTATTCTTTGGAGTATGGAGTGAAACACACACAAACACCCGAAGAAGATACAAACTCCTTACAAATGTTGTCCCAGGTTGCATCTTCTGGAGTAGAAACCTGATTTTCTGTTACACACGTGCACACTGCAACGCAACCCCATCTGTGGGTGGTTTGAGATTGGATGGCTGAGAGTACCTCCTGTTCATTCACTTTGTGTTCCACTCTTAATCATGGCCCCAGTTCAAACAAACAAAAAAATAGAAATAGAATACAATTTCATTATCCCTAGCTAAACTATTCAGGCGTGGCTGCCTGCAGTGAACAATAAATTTTTTCAAGAGAAATACTTTGGGCCCCCAGGACCTTAAGGCCACAGCATTGAGGCGGTGTCCCAAGGCAAAGGGGCTGGGACTAATGGTAACAAGCCTCTCTGTGGACCGCCAGCTGTATCCAGAATCAAACTGCATGTTTTTTTATCTGTGGCTGCTCTACTATATGCTACTTAAGATAAAAGTTTGGCTATGTGGGTGACATTTGTTAGCAGTTTGGAAGGTCGGCTCACTTAACTGCTCTTCGAGGTAGACTCAGGCACACATGGGGTTAAGGTCTCTACATAGTAACATAGTTATTAAGGCTGAAGGAAGACTTTAAGTCCATCTAGTTCAACCCATATCCTATCCTAACCTGCCCTAACATGTTGATCCAGAGGAAGGCAAAAAAAACCCAAGTGGCAAACAGTAAGCTTCACATTGGGGAAAAAAATTCCTTCCCGACTCCACATACGGCAATCAGACTAGCTCCCTGGATCAACGCTGTATCTAGGAAACTAGTGAATATAGCCTGTAATATTATACTTTTCAAGAAAGGCATCCAGTCCCCTCTTAAATTTTAGTAAGGAATCACTCATTACAACATTAGACGGCAGAGAGTTCCATAGTCTCACTGCTCTTACAGTAAAGAATCTGCATCTGTGATTATGGCTAAACCTTCTTTCCTCCAGACGTAGAGGATGCCCCCTCGTCCCCGTCACAGGTCTAAGAGTAAAAAGATCATTAGAAAGGTCTTTGTACTGTCCCCTCATATATTTGTACATTGTAATAAGATCACCCCTAAGCCTTCGTTTTTCCAAACTAAATAACCCCAAGTGTAATAACCTGTCTTGGTATTGCAGACCCCCCAGTTCTCTAATAACCTTGGTCGCTCTTCTCTGCACCCGCTCCAGTTCAGCTATGTCTTTCTTATACACCGGAGACCAGAACTGCACACAGTATTCTAAGTGTGGTCGCACCAGTGACTTGTATAGAGGTAAAATTATGTTCTCCTCATGAGCATCTATGCCTCGTCTAATGCATCCCATTATTTTATTTGCCTTGGCAGCAGCTGCCTGACATTGGCCACTAAATGTGAGTTTGTCGTCCACCCATACACCCAAGTCTTTTTCAGTGACGGTTTTGCCCAGTGTTTTACAATTAAGCACATAATTATACATCTTATTTGTTCTACCCAAGTGCATGACCTTACATTTATCCCCATTTAAGCTCATTTGCCATTTATCAGCCCAAGCTTCTAGTTTACATAAATCCTCCTGTAATATAAAATTATCCTCCTCTGTATTTATTACCCTGCAGAGTTTAGTGTCATCTGCAAATATTGAAATACTACTCTGTATGCCCCCTACAAGGTCATTAATAAATATGTTAAAGAGAAGCGGCCCCAATACTGACCCCTGTGGTAACCCACTGCTAACCGTGACCCAGTCCGAGTGTGCTCCATTAATAACCACCCTTTGTTTCCTATCCATGAGCCAGTTCTTAACCCACTTATACATATTTTCCCCTATCCCCATTGTTCTCATTTTATGTATCAACCTTTTGTGTGGCACTGTATCAAAAGCTTTTGAGAAGTCCATGAATACCACGTCCACTGCATTCCCTTGGTCCAGTCCTGAACTTACCCCTTCATAAAAGCTTATCAGATTAGTCTGACAAGAACGGTCCCTCGTAAACCCATGCTGATACTGTGTCATGAGGTTATTCAGCTTCAGATACCCCAATATAGTATCCCTTAAAAAACCCTCCAGGATTTTACCCACAGTAGATGTTAAGCTCACTGGCCTATAATTTCCAGGTTCAGTTTTTGCCCCCTTTTTGAATATTGGCACCACATTTGCTATACGCCAGTCCTGTGGTACAGACCCAGTTATTATGGAATCTTTAAAGATTAAAAATAATGGTCTATCTATAACTGTACTTAATTCCTGCAGTACTCGGGGGTGTATCCCATCCGGGCCCGGGGATTTGTCAACTTTAGTGATTTTTAGACGCCGCCGTACTTCCTGCTGGGTTAAGCATGTGACATTTAATGGAGAAATTTTTTTATCTCTGATCATGTTATCTGTCATGGGATTTTCTTGTGTAAATACAGTTGAAAAAAAGTCATTTAGCATATTGGCTTTTTCCTCATCCTCATCCACCATTTCACCCAGACTATTTTTAAGGGGACCAACACTATCATTTTTTAGTTTCTTGCTATTTATGTAGTTAAAGAATATTTTGGGATTATTTTTACTTTCTCTGGCAATGAGTCTCTCTGCCTCAATCTTTGCTGTCTTGATTTGCTTTTTACAGAATTTATTCAGTCTTCTGTATTTATTTAATGCCTCTTCACTACCTACTTGCTTTAATTCCCTAAACGCTTTCTTTTTGTCCCTTATTGCGCCCTTACAGCTCTATTTAGCCATAGTGGTTTCTTCCTAATTCTAGCATGTTTATTCCCATAGGGTATATACTGTGCACAGGTCCTATTCAGGATACTAATAAACGTCTCCCATTTTCTTTGTGTATTTTTATGTCTCAGGATATCGTCCCAGTTTATTGCACCAAGATCATCTCTCATCCGTTGGAAATTTGCCTTCCTGAAGTTTAGTGTCCTTGTAACCCCTCGACTACACATCTTATTAAAGGATACATGAAAGCTTATTATTTTATGATCACTATTACCCAAGTGACCCCCAACCCTTATATTTGATATGCGGTCTGGCCTGTCGGATAATATTAGGTCTAGCAGTGCCCCCCTCTTGTTGGGTCCTGAACTAGTTGTGAAAGGTAATTGTCTCTCATAGTTGCCAAAAACTTATTACCTTTGCTGGAACTGCAGGTTTCTGTTCCCCAATGTATTTCAGGGTAGTTGAAGTCCCCCATAATAATGACTTCTCCTTGAGTTGCTGCTTCATCTATTTGCTTTACGAGGATATTCTCTGTTGCTTCCATTATTTTAGGAGACTTATAACAAACCCCTATCAATAATTTATTATTTTTCCCCCCTCCCCTAATCTCCACCCACAGAGACTCTACATCTTCATTAGATTCACAGATATCACGCAGGATGGGTTTTAACCCCTTCACCCCCAAGGGTGGTTTGCACGTTAATGACCGGGCCAATTTTTACAATTCTGACCACTGTCTCTTTATGAGGTTATAACTCTGGAACGCTTCAACGGATATTCGCGATTCTGAGATTGTTTTCTCGTGACATATTGTACTTCACGTTAGTGGTAAAATTTCTTCCATATACCTTGCGTTTATTTTTGAAAAAAACGCAAATATGGCGAAAATTTTGAAAATTTTGCAATTTTCAAACTTTGAATTTTTATTCCCTTAAAACAGAGAAATATGTCACACAAAATAGTTAAGAAATAACATTTCTAACATGTCTGCTTTACATCAGCACAATTTTGGAACAACATTTTTATTTGTTAGGAAGTTATAAGGGTTAAAAGTTGACCAGCGATTTCTCATTTTTACAACAAAATTTACAAAGCCATTTTTTTTAGGGACCACCTCACATTTGAAGTCACTTTGAGGGATCTATATGGTAGAAAATGCCCAAAAGTGACACCATTCTAAAAACTGCACCCCTCAAGGTACTCAAAACCACAATCAAGAAGATTATTAACCCTTCAGGTGCTTCACAGGAGCTGAAGCTATGTGAAAGGAAAAAATGATCATTTTACTTTTTAGTCACAAAAATGATCTATTTACAAACATTTTTTTATTTCCAGGAAAGGATAAAATGGATGGATAAGTTGTGTGCCATTTCTATGAGTATGCCAATACCCATAGTGGGGGAAATCCACTGTTTGGGTGCACGGATAGGGCTTAATGGAGGAGGCCGTTTGACTTCCCAAACTAAAATAGTGGGATTTTGAGATTGGACGCCATGTCGCGTTTGGAGATTCCTGATGTGCCTAAACAAGTGGATAACCCCCACATGTGACCCCCATGGTTGGTAACACGTAGACCCCTAAGACTTATTCTGAGATGTTGTGGTGAGCACTTTGAACCCCAAGTGCTTCACGCGCAGTTTATAATGTAGAGCACGTGAAAAAAAAAATCATATTTTTTCCAAAGCATTGATGTTTTATGTCCCAATTTGTTATTTTCCCAAGGTAAAGAGGAGAAATTGGACCACAAAAGTTGTTGCCCAACTTTCCTGAGTCGCGATTACCCAATATGTGGGGGGAACCACTGTTTTGGTGCGCACGGCGGCTCGAAATGGATTGAGCGCATTTGACTTTTCCAAACCAAAATTGGCTGGAATTGAGAAAGGAGCCATGTTGCGTTTGGAGAGCACTGATGGCCTAAACTAGTGGATAAACCCCCACATGTGACCCCATTTGGAAACTAGACCCCTAAGGAACTTATCTAGAATGTGTGATGAGCACTATGAACCCTCAAATGCTTCACGCAGTTTATAATGTAGAGCCGTGAAGAAAAAAATTCATATTTTTTCCACAACATGATGTTATTAGTCCCAATTTGTTATTTTCCCAAGGGTAAGAGGAGAAATTGGACCACAAAGTTGTTGTCCACTTGTCCTGAGTACGCTGATACCCCAATATGTGGGGGGGAACCACTGTTTGGGCGCACGGCAGGGCTCGAAATGGAAGGAGCGCCATTTGACTTTTCCAAACCAAAATTGGCTGGAATTGAGAAAGGACGCCATGTTGCGTTTGGAGAGCCACTGATGTGCCTAAACAGTGGAAACCCCCACATGTGACCCCATTTTGGAAACTAGACCCCCTAAGGAACTTATCTAGATGTGTGGTGAGCACTTTGAACCCCAAATGCTTCACGCAAGTTTATAATGTAGAGCCGTGAAGAGAAAAAATCATATTTTTTCCACAACCATGATGTTTTAGTCCCCAATTTGTTATTTTCCCAAGGGTAAGAGGAGAAATTGGACCACAAAAGTTGTTGTCCAACTTGTCCTGAGTACGCTGATACCCATATGTGGGGGGAACCACTGTTTGGGCGCACGGCAGGGCTCGAAATGGAATGAGCGCCATTTGACTTTTCCAAACCAAAATTGGCTGGAATTGAGAAAGGACGCCATGTTGCGTTTGGAGAGCCACTGATGTGCCTAAACAGTGGAAACCCCCCACATGTGACCCCATTTTGGAAACTAGACCCCTAAGGAACTTATCTAGATGTGTGTGTGAGCACTTTGAACCCCCAAATGCTTCACGCAAGTTTATAATGTAGAGCGTTGAAGAGAAAAAATCATATTTTTTCCACAACCATGATGTTTTAGTCCCCAATTTGTTATTTTCCCAAGGGTAAGAGGAGAAATTGGACCACAAAAGTTGTTGTCCAACTTGTCCTGAGTACGCTGATACCCCATATGTGGGGGGGAACCACTGTTTGGGCGCACGGCAGGGCTCGAAATGGAAGGAGCGCCATTTGACTTTTCCAAACCAAAATTGGCTGGAATTGAGAAAGGACGCCATGTTGCGTTTGGAGAGCCACTGATGTGCCTAAACAGTGGAAACCCCCACATGTGACCCCATTTTGGAAACTAGACCCCCTAAGGAACTTATCTAGATGTGTGATGAGCACTTTGAACCCCAAATGCTTCACGCAAGTTTATAATGTAGAGCCGTGAAGAAAAAAAATCATATTTTTTCCACAACCATGATGTTTTAGTCCCAATTTGTTATTTTCCCAAGGGTAAGAGGAGAAATTTGACCACAAAAGTTGTTGTCCAACTTGTCCTGAGTACGCTGATACCCCATATGTGGGGGGGAACCACTGTTTGGGCGCACGGCAGGGCTCGAAATGGAAGGAGCGCCATTTGACTTTTCCAAACCAAAATTGGCTGGAATTGAGAAAGGACGCCATGTTGCGTTTGGAGAGCCACTGATGTGCCTAAACAGTGGAAACCCCCATATGTGACCCCATTTTGGAAACTAGACCCCCTAAGGAACTTATCTAGATGTGTGGTGAGCACTTTGAACCCCCAAATGCTTCACGCAAGTTTATAATGTAGAGCCGTGAAGAGAAAAAATCATATTTTTTCCACAACCATGATGTTTTAGTCCCCAATTTGTTATTTTCCCAAGGGTAAGAGGAGAAATTGGACCACAAAAGTTGTTGTCCAACTTGTCCTGAGTACGCTGATACCTCATATGTGGGGGGGAACCACTGTTTGGGCGCACGGCAGGGCTCGAAATGGAATGAGCGCCATTTGACTTTTCCAAACCAAAATTGGCTGGAATTGAGAAAGGACGCCATGTTGCGTTTGGAGAGCCACTGATGTGCCTAAACAGTGGAAGCCCCCCACATGTGACCCCATTTTGGAAACTAGACCCCCTAAGGAACTTATCTAGATGTGTGGTGAGCACTTTGAACCCCAAAATGCTTCACGCAAGTTTATAATGTAGAGCCGTGAAGAAAAAAAATCATATTTTTTCCACAACCATGATGTTTTAGTCCCCAATTTGTTATTTTCCCAAGGGTAAGAGGGAGAAATTGGACCACAAAAGTTGTTGTCCAACTTGTCCTGAGTACGCTGATACCCCATATGTGGGGGGGAACCACTGTTTGGGCGCACGGCAGGGCTCGAAATGGAAGGAGCGCCATTTGACTTTTCCAAACCAAAATTGGCTGGAATTGAGAAAGGACGCCATGTTGCGTTTGGAGAGCACTGATGTGCCTAAACAGTGGAAACCCCCCACATGTGACCCCATTTTGGAAACTAGACCCCCTAAGGAACTTATCTAGATGTGTGGTGAGCACTTTGAACCCCAAATGCTTCACGCAAGTTTATAATGTAGAGCCGTGAAGAAAAAAATCATATTTTTTTCCACAACCATGATGTTTTAGTCCCCAATTTGTTATTTTCCCAAGGGTAAGAGGAGAAATTGGACCACAAAAGTTGTTGTCCAACTTGTCCTGAGTTACGCTGATACTCATATGTGGGGGGAACCACTGTTTGGGCGCACGGCAGGGCTCGAAATGGAATGAGCGCCATTTGACTTTTCCAAACCAAAATTGGCTGGAATTGAGAAAGGACGCCATGTTGCGTTTGGAGAGCCACTGATGTGCCTAAACAGTGGAAACCCCCCATATGGACCCCATTTTGGAAACTAGACCCCCTAAGGAACTTATCTAGATGTGTGGTGAGCACTTTGAACCCCAAATGCTTCACAGCAAGTTTATAATGTAGAGCCGTGAAGAGAAAAAATCATATTTTTTCCACAACCATGATGTTTTAGTCCCCAATTTGTTATTTTCCCAAGGGTAAGAGGAGAAATTGGACCACAAAAGTTGTTTCCAACTTGTCCTGAGTACGCTGATACCCATATGTGGGGGGAACCACTGTTTGGGCGCACGGCAGGGCTCGAAATGGAATGGAGCGCCATTTGACTTTTCAAACCAAAATTGGCTGGAATTGAGAAAGGACGCCATGTTGCGTTTGGAGAGCAACTGATGTGCCTAAACAGTGGAAGACCCCCCACATGTGACCCCATTTTGGAAACTAGACCCCCTAAGGAACTTATCTAGATGTGTGGTGAGCACTTTAAACCCCAAAATGCTTCACGCAAGTTTATAATGTAGAGCCGTGAAGAAAAAAAATCATATTTTTTTCCACAACCATGATGTTTTAGTCCCCAATTTGTTATTTTCCCAAGGGTAAGAGGAGAAATTGGACCACAAAAGTTGTTGTCCAACTTGTCCTGAGTACGCCGATACCCCATATGTGGGGGGAAAACCACTGTTTGGGCGCACGGCAGGGCTCGAAATGGAAGGAGCGCCATTTGACTTTCCAAACCAAAATTGGCTGGAATTGAGAAAGGACGCCATGTTGCGTTTGGAGAGCACTGATGTGCCTAAACAGTGGAAACCCCCCACATGTGACCCCATTTTGGAAACTAGACCCCCTAAGGAACTTATCTAGATGTGTGGTGAGCACTTTAAACCCCCAAATGCTTCACGCAAGTTTATAATGTAGAGCCGTGAAGAAAAAAAATCATATTTTTTCCACAACCATGATGTTTTAGTCCCCAATTTGTTATTTTCCCAAGGGTAAGAGGAGAAATTGGACCACAAAAGTTGTTGTCCAACTTGTCCTGAGTACGCCGATACCCATATGTGGGGGGGAACCACTGTTTGGGCGCACGGCAGGGCTCGAAATGGAAGGAGCGCCATTTGACTTTTCCAAACCAAAATTGGCTGGAATTGAGAAAGGACGCCATGTTGCGTTTGGAGAGCCACTGATGTGCCTAAACAGTGGAAACCCCCCACATGTGACCCCATTTTGGAAACTAGACCCCTAAGGAACTTATCTAGATGTGTGGTGAGCACTTTGAACCCCAAAATGCTTCACGCAAGTTTATAATGTAGAGCCGTGAAGAAAAAAAATCATATTTTTTCCACAACCATGATGTTTTAGTCCCCAATTTGTTATTTTCCCAAGGGTAAGAGGAGAAATTGGACCACAAAAGTTGTTATCCAACTTGTCCTGAGTACGCTGATACCCCATATGTGGTGGGGGGAACCACTGTTTGGGGCGCACGGCAGGGCTCGAAATGGAAGGAGCGCCATTTGACTTTTCCAAACCAAAATTGGCTGGAATTGAGAAAGGACGCCATGTTGCGTTTGGAGAGCAACTGATGTGCCTAAACAGTGGAAACCCCCCACATGTGACCCCATTTTGGAAACTAGACCCCCTAAGGAACTTATCTAGATGTGTGGTGAGCACTTTAAACCCCCAAATGCTTCACGCAAGTTTATAATGTAGAGCCGTGAAGAAAAAAAAATCATATTTTTTCCACAACCATGATGTTTTAGTCCCCAATTTGTTATTTTCCCAAGGGTAAGAGGAGAAATTGGACCACAAAAGTTGTTGTCCAACTTGTCCTGAGTACGCCGATACCCCATATGTGGGGGGGAACCACTGTTTGGGCGCACGGCAGGGCTCGAAATGGAAGGAGCGCCATTTGACTTTTCCAAACCAAAATTGGCTGGAATTGAGAAAGGACGCCATGTTGCGTTTGGAGAGCCACTGATGTGCCTAAACAGTGGAAACCCCCACATGTGACCCCATTTTGGAAACTAGACCCCCTAAGGAACTTATCTAGATGTGTGGTGAGCACTTTAAACCCCCAAATGCTTCACGCAAGTTTATAATGTAGAGCCGTGAAGAAAAAAAATCATATTTTTTCCACAACCATGATGTTTTAGTCCCCAATTTGTTATTTTCCCAAGGGTAAGAGGAGAAATTGGACCACAAAAGTTGTTGTCCAACTTGTCCTGAGTACGCGATACCCCATATGTGGGGGGGAACCACTGTTTGGGCGCACGGCAGGGCTCAAATGGAAGGAGCGCCATTTGACTTTTCCAAACCAAAATTGGCTGGAATTGAGAAAGGACGCCATGTCGCGTTTGGGAGCCCCTGATGTGCCTAAACAGTGGAAACCCCCACAAGTGACCCCATTTTGGAAACTAGACCCCTAAGGAACTTATCTAGGTGTGTGGTGAGCATTTTGAACCCCCAAGTGTTTCACTAAAGTTTATAATGCCCTGGCGTGAATAAAAAAAAAAAAAAAAAATTTCCACAAATATGATGTTTTAGTCCCCAATTTTTTAATTTTCCCAAGGGTAACAGGAGAAATTGGACCACAAAAGTTGTTGTCCAATTTGTCCTGAGTACGCTGATACCCCATATGTTGGGGGGAACCACTGTTTGGGCGCATGGCAGGGCGCAGAAGGGAAGCAGTGACGTTTTGGAATGCAGACTTTGATGGAATGGTCTGCGGGCGTCATGTTCCGTTAGCAGAGCCCCTCATGTGCCTAAACAGTGGAAACCCCCACAAGTGACCCCATTTTGGAAACTAGACCCCCTAAGGAACTTACCTAGGTGTGTGGTGAGCATTTTGAACCCCCAAGTGTTTCACTAAAGTTTATAATGCCCAGGTGTAAAAATAAAAAATCCTACTTTTATCCTCACAAAAATGATGTTTTAGTCCCCAATTTTTTATTTTCCCAAGGGTAAGAGGAGAAATTGGACACCAAAAATTGTTGTCCAATTTGTCCTGAGTACACTGGTGCCCCATATGTGGGAAAAAACTGTTTGGGCACAAGTCGGGGCTCAGAAGGGAAGTCGTGACGTTTTGGAATGCAGACTGATGGAATGGTCTGCGGGCGTCATGTTCCGTTTGCAGAGCTCCTGATGTGCCTAAACAGTAAAAAAAAACCCACAAGTAACATAATTTTGGAAAGTAGACTCCCAAGGAACTTTTCTAAATGTGCCCCCCTTCTGGAACTAATCTTTCCTGTAAAGTAAATTAGTAGTGCATTGAGGTGTGGTACAATTTGAAACAATCCTTCATACACAGGCCAGGTTTTTCGGGGCAGGTGTCGCATTGGTAAGTGGTGTCCTTGCGTATTCCCCTTTTGTAACACACTCGGCACCTTTTTTGCGGCTTACCTTTGCTTCCAGTTGGCGGGACCACCCCCGGGAAATGCTGACCTGGTATGATACGAGCACCTTCAGTTCCAGAAGTACTGGGGCCCGCTCTTTCCTGATCGCCAAACATCAGGGCCTTAACCACTACCTCCTGAAACTGAAGGTACGTCGTATCGCTGTTGCGTGCACATCGTGACAGCAGGAAAGCGTTGAGCATTGCCATTTGGACGATGTGCACGGACAGCTTCTTGTACCACACCTTGGCCTTTCTCAAAGCACTGTATGGTTGGAGGAGTTGATAGAGAGATCAACACCCCCCATGTATTTATTGTACCCCAGTACACAGTCCGGTTTGCGGACCTGTGTAGAGGTACCCCGTACAGTGCTGAGGGCGCTGCCATCACCATGTATGGTGGTCAAGAGAAGGACATCCCTCTTGTCCTTGTAATTGACCACCAACAGGTGGTCGCTACATTGGGCTCTGCTCTCACCCTTTCTGAGCATCTGCCCAAGTAGCGTCTTCGGGAGGCCTCTCTGATTTTTGCGGACGGTACCGCAAGCTGCGGTACCTCGCGCAGAGAGGGATTTGTAGAGTGGGACGCTGGAATAAAAGTTATCGGTGTAAAGGTGATAACCTTTATCCAGCAGTGGGTGCACCAAATCCCACACAATTTTCCCACTCACTCCCAGGACGGGGGGACACTCAGGGGGTTCAATCCTGGTGTCCTTTCCTTCGTAAACTCTAAAGCTGTGCGTGTACCCTGAGGTACTCTCGCACAGCTTGTAGAGTTTAATTCCGTACCTTGCCCTCTTGCTGGGCAGGTACTGGCGGAATCTGAGCCGTCCCTTAAAATGAACCAAGGACTCATCCACGCAGATGTCCCTTTGGGGCACGTACACTTCAGCAAACTTTTTGCTGAAGTGTTCGATGACGGCCGAACTTTGAACAGACGGTCAAAGTTGGGGTCATTTTGTGGGGGACACTGTGCATTATCATTATAATGCAGGAATTTGTGGATGGCCTCAAAACGCGTCCGGGCCATGACCATTCGGAACAGTGGAGTGTTGTATAAAATATCAACACTCCAATATTGCCGAAGTTCTGGCTTCTTCAGGATCCCCATATGGAGGACCAGGCCCCAAAACTGCATCATTTCACCTGCATCTACAGGAGACCAGTTGGAAAATGATGACACTGGGTTTTGCGCCAAAAATTGCCGAGCGTACAAATTAGTTTGCTCCACCACAAGGTTAATAAAATCCTCAGAGAAAAAGACTTTGAAAAAGTCTATTTCTCTGAGGCCCGTGGTGTCAAACTTGATTCCTGATTCTGCCACAAAATCAGGAATCAGTGGCTCGTAATTTTCGGGGGGCGGGGTCCATATGGGGTCCGAAGAGGGGTGCGCTGGTTCATTTTCAGGGGTGGGCGCTGCCTCATCTTCTGTCCTGGGGCGTCTGCGTGGCGGTTCCGCAGGACCCGAGGAGGAAGATGAGGAAGAGGAGGAAGAAGAAGAAGAGGATGAAGAATCTGAAAAGTAAAGAAATGTGGGATCCTCTCCCTCGCTATCAGTGTCGGAGGCAAGGAAAGCGTATGCCTCTTCCACTGAATAGCGCTGTTGGGAAGAACGTGACGAGCGGGACATTTTTTTTGTGAATGTGGTGCTTTGTGTGAACTTTATTTATAACTGTGTGTGTGTGTGGGGGGGGGATAGTGGTTGGTGCAAACTATGCTGAAAGGAAAAAGCTAAAAGAAAAGAAAGAGAATAGGGAAAAAATGCCTGTGAAAAAAAGTCTAAACCAGCAGGCACGAGCTCTGATAAGTGACCGGTGTCACTTATCAAAGTTCCGCGGCTGCCGGATGTGCGCACAGGAGTGGCGGAAAGGGAAGTGAAAAAAAAAAAAAAAAAATGGCAGGAACGAGCTCTGATAAGTGACCGGTGTCACTTATCAAAGTTCCGCGGCTGCCGGATGTGCGCACAGGAGTGGTGGAAAGGGAAGTGAAAAAAAAAAAAAACGGCAGGAACGAGCTCTGATAAGTGACGGTGTCACTTATCAAAGTTCCGCGGCTGCTAGATGTGCGCACGGGAGTGGCAGAAAGTGGAGTGAAAAAAAAAAAAACTGCAGGAACGAACTCTGATAAGTGACTGGTGTCACTTATCAAAGTTCCGCGGCTGCTGGATGTGCGCACAGGAGTGGCGGAAAGGGGAGTGAAAAAAAAAAAAAGACGGCAGGAGCGAGCTCTGATAAGTGACCGGTGTCACTTATCAAAGTTCCGCGGCTGCTAGATGTGCGCACAGGAGTGGCGGAAAGGGGAGTGAAAAAAAAAAAAGACGGCAGGAGCGAGCTCTGATAAGTGACCGGTGTCACTTATCAAAGTTCCGCGGCTGCTAGATGTGCGCACAGGAGTGGCGGAAAGGGGAGTGAAAAAAAAAAAAAAAAACCGGCAGGAACGAGCTCTGATAAGTGACCGGTGTCACTTATCAAAGTTCCGCGGCTGCTAGATGTGCGCACGGGAGTGGCGGAAAGTGGGGTGAAAAAAAAAAAAACTGCAGGAACGAGCTCTGATAAGTGACTGGTGTCACTTATCAAAGTTCCGCGGCTGCTGGATGTGCGCACAGGAGTGGCGGAAAGGGGAGTGAAAAAAAAAAAAAAACTGCAGGAACGAGCTCTGATAAGTGACTGGTGTCACTTATCAAAGTTCCGCGGCTGCTGGAAGTGCGCACAGGAGTGGCGGAAAGGGGAGTGAAAAAAAAAAAAAAACGGCAGGAACGAGCTCTGATAAGTGACCGGTGTCACTTATCAAAGTTCCGCGGCTGCTAGATGTGCGCACGGGAGTGGCGGAAAGTGGTGTGAAAAAAAAAAAAAAACTGCAGGAACGAGCTCTGATAAGTGACTGGTGTCACTTATCAAAGTTCCGCGGCTGCTAGATGTGCGCACGGGAGTGGCGGAAAGTGGGGTGAAAAAAAAAAAACTGCAGGAACGAGCTCTGATAAGTGACTGGTGTCACTTATCAAAGTTCCGCGGCTGCTGGATGTGCGCACAGGAGTGGCGGAAAGGGGAGTGAAAAAAAAAAGAAGACGGCAGGAGCGAGCTCTGATAAGTGACCGGTGTCACTTATCAAAGTTCCGTGCTGCTAGATGTGCGCACAGGAGTGGCGGAAAGGGGAGTGAAAAAAAAAAAAAAACGTCAGGAACGAGCTCTGATAAGTGACCGGTGTCACTTATCAAAGTTCCGCGGCTGCCGGATGTGCGCACAGGAGTGGCGGAAAGGGAAGTGAAAAAAAAAAAAAAAACGGCAGGAACGAGCTCTGATAAGTGACCGGTGTCACTTATCAAAGTTCCGCGGCTGCTAGATGTGCGCACGGGAGTGGCAGGAAAGTGGAGTGAAAAAAAAAAAACTGCAGGAACGAACTCTGATAAGTGACTGGTGTCACTTATCAAAGTTCCGCGGCTGCTGGATGTGCGCACAGGAGTGGCGGAAAGGGGAGTGAAAAAAAAAAAAAAGACGGCAGGAGCGAGCTCTGATAAGTGACCGGTGTCACTTATCAAAGTTCCGCGGCTGCTATATGTGCGCACAGGAGTGGCGGAAAGGGGAGTGAAAAAAAAAAAAAGACGGCAGGAGCGAGCTCTGATAAGTGACCGGTGTCACTTATCAAAGTTCCGCGGCTGCTAGATGTGCGCACAGGAGTGGCGGAAAGGGGAGTGAAAAAAAAAAAAAAAAAACCGGCAGGAACGAGCTCTGATAAGTGACCGGTGTCACTTATCAAAGTTCCGCGGCTGCTAGATGTGCGCACGGGAGTGGCGGAAAGTGGGGTGAAAAAAAAAAAAACTGCAGGAACGAGCTCTGATAAGTGACTGGTGTCACTTATCAAAGTTCCGCGGCTGCTGGATGTGCGCACAGGAGTGGCGGAAAGGGGAGTGAAAAAAAAAAAAAAAAACGGCAGGAACGAGCTCTGATAAGTGACGGTGTCACTTATCAAAGTTCCGCGGCTGCTAGATGTGCGCACGGGAGTGGCGGAAAGTGGTGTGAAAAAAAAAAACTGCAGGAACGAGCTCTGATAAGTGACTGGTGTCACTTATCAAAGTTCCGCGGCTGCTAGATGTGCGCACGGGAGTGGCGGAAAGTGGGGTGAAAAAAAAAAAAACTGCAGGAACGAGCTCTGATAAGTGACTGGTGTCACTTATCAAAGTTCCGCGGCTGCTGGAAGTGCGCACAGGAGTGGCGGAAAGGGGAGTGAAAAAAAACAAAAACTGCAGGAACGAGCTCTGATAAGTGACTCGTGTCACTTATCAAAGTTCCGCGGCTGCTGGAAGTGCGCACGGAGGGGGGTGCAAAAGAAAAACGTGCACGAGTGTTGATCGGTGAACTGCGTCACCAATCAACGCTCGGCGGCTGCTAAATGTGTGCAAAGGGGGGGTAAAAAGAGGGGGAAAGGGAAGGGGGAAGTGGGGAGGGGGGAATGGGGGAATTGGGGTGGATCGGGCAGGGATCGGGGCTCAAAAACTCACGTTTGTAGTCTCTCTTCTTTCTTCTCTCTTCTTTCTTCTCTCTTCTTTTCTTCTCTCTTCTTTCTTCTCTCTTCTTTCTTCAGCAGGAGTTGTGGTGTCACAGGCTACTGTGGCACCACAAGGCCCAGCACAGGAGGAGATCTGGCGTGTGACCGCACTGCAGGAATCCTCAGCAAGTGTGAGGACCCCTGCAGTGCGGTCAGACAGGTCAGATCCAGTTTGCAGACAGGTCACAGAGCGGTCACATCGCTGCTGTGACCTGTCATTGGTGGGATCGATGATCACATCGATCCCACCAATCAGAGGAGACCCTTGTTTTGCCGGTTGCTAGGCACCGGCCTAGTAATCGGAGCTCACTGCTCCGATTCCTAGGCAGGTCACCGGCAGGTCAGGAAGCAGGGCACAGAGCGGTCACACCGCTGCTGTGCCCTGTGATTGGCGCGATCGTCGATGACATCGATCGCGCCAATCAGCAGCTGCAGGCCCTACTGGGCCTGTCCTAGGCTCTGGCCTAGGATCGGTGCTATTACTGCACCGATCCAGGCAGGTACAGGCAGGGCACAGCGCGGATACACCGCGGCTGTGCCCTGCGATTGGCGCGATCGATGTGATCGGCGATCGCGCCAATCCAGGGGGGGTCTGCTCCTTTCTATGCCCAGGCCTAGGATCGAGTACATCGGTACTCTATTCTAGACTGGGATCTCACTGTTTCAGCCCATCGGATTGGCTGAAACAGTGAGAAAGGCTGCGATTGGCTGTTCAGAATTGAACAGCTAATCACAGCGATCGGGAGTGAGGGTGGGCGGTGACAGACCCCGGGATGCCGGCGCCATCTCTCCTGAGGTAAGATGGCGTCGGAATTTTAATGCGATCATTGCGACTTAAGTCGCAATGTCGCATTAAAGGGCTGGGCGTACTATCCCGTCCCCGGTCATACGGGCCCAGGTACCATGGACGGGATAGTACGTCCGATGGCAGTAAGGGGTTAAGGATGATTTTACATATAAACACACACCCCCACCTCGCTTATTTTTACGGTCATTTCTAAACAGACTATAGCCCTGTAAATTAACCGCCCAGTCGTGGCTCTCATCCAGCCAAGTCTCAGATATCCCCACCATGTCATAATTATGTTCCAACAAAATTAATTCTAATTCCGCCATTTTGTTGGTGAGGCTTCTAGCATTAGTATACATGCACTTTATGTATCTCTCTGAACCTCTATTCTTTCTTAAATTATTAACTGTTCTAACCCCACCCCCCATGCCACCCCCAATTTCATTATTTGTGCCCAGGTCTCTATCTGTACTGCCTTCCCCTCCTATAAAATGAATACCCTCCCCCCCAGTCCCTAGTTTAAAGACTCCTCCAACCTTCTAGCCATTTTCTCCCCAGCACAGCTGCACCCTCCCCATTGAGGTGCAGCCCATCCCTAGCATAGAACCTGTAGCCAACTGAGAAGTCGGCCCAGTTCTCCAGGAACCCAAACCCCTCCTTCCTACACCAATTCTTGAGCCACTTATTAACCTCCCTAATCTCCCGTTGCCTCTCTGGTGTGGCACGTGGTACCGGCAGTATTTCAGAAAATACCACGTTGGAGGTCCTTGCTTTAAGCTTGCAGCCTAATTCCCTGAAATCATCTTTAAGGACCTTCCACCTGCCTCTAACTTTGTCATTTGTGCCAATGTGCACCATGACCGCTGGGTCCTCACCAGCCCCTCCCAGTAATCTGTCAACCCGATCAGCGATGTGTCGGACTCGAGCGCCAGGTAGGCAGCACACTGTTCGACGATCCCTGTCTTTGTGACAGATTGCCCTATCTGTTCCCCTAATAATTGAGTCCCCACTACCAGCACCTGTCTGGCCTGCCCTGCTCTCCTAATTCCCCCCTTACTGGAGCAGACACTCCCCCGGCTTTCAGAGGACATGCCTGGCTGCAGCAGTGCTACCCCTGTACTGACAACCCCCTCATCTGCCAACTTTGCAAACTTATTGGGGTGTGCCAGATCAGGACTAGCCTCCCTGGCGCTCTTCCCTCTACCCTGCTTTCTAACTGTCACCCAGCTTCCTACTTCAGTGTCCTGCAGCTCCATCCTAGCATCCCCCCCCTCATCTATCCCATTGAGCGTCTGCTCAGTGAGCAGAAGACTCCTTTCCATAATGTCTATGGATCTCAGTGTTGCCAGCTGCACATTTAGATCCAAGATTTGGGCTTCCAAATGCACAACGTGCTCACATCTCACACAGCAGTATGCACCCTCGACCGGCTGTTCAAGGACTGCATACATGTGGCAAGATGTACACTGGATGGCATTGGCAATAGTGGAGCACATATCTAATGGGGATTTCACCAGACAGCAAAGATAAGTAAAAGTAAATAAAAAGTATTAATAAAATACAGTAACAGCAATTCAATAAATCCTCCCTTGGAAACTCCCTGAATCCAAAGTCACTGAATCTCAAGTCACACTTACCACTGTTCACACTTGCGCACCGGTCACACTCAGCTCGCTCACACTCGCTGAAGCAGAAGATTTAACCCCTTAAGGACAGAGCCATTTTGCAGCTTAATGACCGGGCCAATTTTTACAATTCTGACCACTGTCACTTTATGAGGTTATAACTCTGGAACGCTTTAACGAATCCCGCTGATTCTGAGATTATTTTTTCGTGACATATTGTACTTCACGTTAGTGGTAAAATTTCTTTGATATGACTTGTGTTTATTTATGAAAAAAACGGAAATATGGCGAAAATTTTGAAAATTTAACAATTTTCAAACTTTAAATTTTTATGCCCTTAAATCAGAGAGATATGTTACACAAATTTCTTAATAAATAACATTTCCCACATGTCTACTTTACATCAGCACAATTTTGGGACCAAAATTTTTTTTTGTTACGAAGTTATAAGGGTTAAAAGTTGACCAGCGATTTCTCATTTTTACAACACCATTTTTTTTTTAGGGACCACATCACATTTGAAGTCACTTTGAGGGGTCTATATGATAGAAAATACCCAAAAGTGACACCATTCTAAAAACTGCACCCCTCAAGGTGCTCAAAACCACATTCAAGAAGTTTATTAACCCTTCAAGTGCTTCACAGGAGCTGAAGCAATGTGGAAGGAAAAAATTGACATTTAACTTTTTTTGCAAAAGCTTTACTTCGGAACCAAGTTTTTTTATTTTCACAAGAGTTAAAAGAAAAAATGAACCACAAAATTTGTTGTGCAATTTCTTCTGAATACTTCGATACCCCATATGTGGGGGTAAACCACTTTTTGGGCGCGTGGCAGAGGTCGCAAGGGAAGGAGCGCCGTTTGACTTTTTCAACGCAGAATTGGCTGAATGCCATGTCGCGTTTAGATAGCCCCTGATGTGCCTAAACAGTGGAAACACCCCACAAGTGACCCCATTTTGGATACAAGACCCCTTAAGGAACTTATCTAGATGTGTGGTGAGAACTTTGAACCTCCAAGTGCTTCACACAAGTTTATAACCTAGAGCCGTGAAAAAAAAAAAAAAATTTTTTCCACAAAAATGATCTTTTCACCCCAATTTTTAATTTCCCAAGGGTAATAAGACCGCAAAAGTTTTTGTGCAATTTGTCCTGAGCATGCTGATACCCCATATGTGGGGGTAAACCACTTTTTGGGCGCACGGCAGAGGTCGCAAGGGAAGGAGCGCTGTTTGACTTTTTCAACGCAGAATTGGCTGGATGCCATGTCGCGTTTAGAGAGCCCCTGATGTGCCTAAACAGTGGAAACCCCCAACAAGTGACCCCATTTTGGAAACTAGACCCCCTAAGGAACTTATCTAGATGTGTGGTGAGCACTTTGAACCTCCAAGTGATTCACACAAGTTTATAACGTAGAGCCGTGAAAATAAAAAATCATATTTTTTCCACAAAAATGATCTTTTCACCCCAATTTTTATTTTCCCAAGGGTAACAAGACCCCAAAAGTTTTTGTGCAATTTGTCCTGAGCATTCCGATACCCCATATGTTGGGGTAAACCACTTTTTGGGCGCACGGCAGAGGTCGCAAGGGAAGGAGCTCCGATTGACTTTTTCAACGCGGAATTGGCTGGACGCCATGTCGCATTTGTAGAGGCCCTGATGTGTCTAAACAGTGGAAACCCCCCACAAGTGACCCCATTTTGGAAACTAGACCCCCTAAGGAACTTATCTAGATGTGTGGTGAGCACTTTGAAGCCCCAAGTGCTTCACAGAAGTTTATAACGCCCGGGCGTGAAAATAAAAAATCATATTTTTTCCACAAACCTGATCGTTTAGTCCCCAATTTTTTATTTTCACAAGGGTAACAGGAGAAATTGGACAACAAAAGTTGTTGTACAATTTGTCCTGAGTATGCTGATACCCCATATATGGGGGGGACCACTGTTTGGGCGCACGGCAGGGCTTGGAATGGAAGCAGCACCGTTTGACTTTTTCAAACCAAAATTGGCTGGAATTGAGATTGGACACCATGTCGCGTTTGGAGAGCCCCTGATGCGCCTAAACAGTGGAAACCCCCCACAAGTAACACCATTTTGGAAACTAGACCACCTATGGAACTTATCTAGATCCGCTGTGAGCACTTTGAACCCCCAAGTGTTTCACAAAAGTTTATAATGCCTGGGTGTGAAAAAAAACAAAAAACAATTTTCCACAAAAATGATTTTTTAGTCCCAAATTTTTGATTTTTCACAAGGAAATTGGACCCCAAAAGTTGTTGTCCAATTTGTCCTGAGTACGCTGATACCAAATATGTGGGGGGGGGAAACTGTTTTGGTGCACAGCAGGGCTTGGAAAGGAAGTAATAACGTTTTGGAATACAGACGTTGGTGGGGGTCATGTTCCGTTTGCAGTGCCCCAGATGAGCCTAAACAGTGGAAAACCCCCACAAGTGACCCCATTTTGGAAACTAGACCCCATAAGGAACTTATCTAGATGTGTGGTGAGCACTTTGAACCCCCTAGTGCTTCACAGAAATTTATAAACGCAGAGCCGTGAAAATGAAAAATCATTTTTTTTCTCAAAAATGATTTTTTTAGCCAGCTATTTTTTATTTTCCCAAGGGTAATCGGAGAAATTAGAACCCCAAAATTGGTGTGCAATTTGTCCTGAGTACGCTGATACCCCATATGTTGGGGTAAACCACTGTTTGGGCGCACGGCAGGGCTCGGAAGTAAGGGAGCGCCATTTGACTTTTTGAACGCCACATCGTGTTTGGAGACCCCCTGATGTGCCTAAATAGTGGAAATCCCTCAATTCTAGCTCCAACCCTAATCCCAACACACCCCTAACCCTAATCCCAACCCTAATCCTAACCTAAATCCCAACCCTAATTCCAACCCTAATTGTAACCCTAACCTTAATTATAACCTTAATTATAACCCTAACCCTAATTGTAACCCTAACCCTAATTCTAACCCTAATTATAACCCTAACCCTAAGGCTAGGTTCATTTTGCGTTTTACCAGCCCGTTCAACACATAGCGTTGACGGGCTGGTAATGGTATAGCATAACGCGATCGCATTATGCTATACCCGCTAGCGCAGAGGAATCAGCAGATGATTCCTCTGCGCTAGCGGTGACGGAGCCCAGACGCTGCAGCCCGCGTCCGAGGCTCCGTCACTGAATGATGGCACGTCGCAAACGCATGCCGCTTTACGGCATGCATCGCGATGCGCCCTCAAATGGGGGTGAATGGCACCGTCTAACGGACTGCCATAACGCAGTATGAACCCAGCCTAACCCTAACGCTAATTATAACCCTTACCCTAAGGCTGCTTTCACACTTCCGGCGGGCGCCTGTCGGCGCCCCCGGCATTTTGCGGCAGCGCCGCATCAGAAAACCTGATGCGCCGCCGGCGGCCGCATGCGTTTTTTTGCCGGATGGTTTCTGATGCCCGTAGACATCAGAAACCATCCGGCAAAAACAAAAAACGTTACATGCAGCGTTTTGTCCGGCCGCCGCAATGTACATTTGCGCCGCATCCGGACAAAACCGCATGCAACGCATTGACATGCGGCGCCATCCGGCGCTAATGCAAGTCAATGCAAAAAAAAACGCATGCGGCGCATCAGATTTTCTGATGCGGCGCTGCGGCTAAATGCCGGGGGCGCCGTCAGGCGCACACCGGATGTGTGAAACCAGCCTAATGCTAACCCTAACCCTAATTATAACCTTAACCCTAATTATAACCCTAACCCTAATTATAACCCTAACCCTAACAGAAAAATGAAAATAAATATAATTTCTACTTTTTATTATATGTCCCTAACTAAGGGGGTGATAAATGGGGGGGTTATGTACTGTTTTTTTTATTTTGATCACTGTGATAGTTTATCACAGTGATCAAAATGTACTTTTATGAGAATGAATGAAAAAAAAATTTGAATCTGCCGCCAAAGTAGATCGGCGGGCGCACTGCGCATGCGCCCGCCATTTTTTTTTTGCAGGGAGAAGAAGCCGGGATCCTGGGGCCTGCGGGAGGACGGAGGACACCGGTAAGTATATGGGGGGGGCGATCGGGGGACCGGGGACCCTCATTTTCTCCCCTCTGATGTGCGATCACATCAGAGGGGAGAGAAATCATTTTTTTTTTTTTTTTTTTTTGCGATCGCGGCTATGCTTGAATACCGACCCGGATCATGTTCTCTGGGGTCTCGGCTACCCCCGGTAGCCGAGACCCCAGAGAATATTTGCCCATCCCCCCACCAGCACAGCGGCACATAGCGGCGGGCGCACTGGGCATGCGCCCGCCATTGTCTTAACGGCGCCGGCACCGGGGGACACCGGAGGGCCCGGGGGCCACATGGATCTTATTGGGGGCCACATGGGGGTCCTGGGGACCCTTTTTCTCTGTCCTCTGATGTCCGATGACATCAGAGGACAGAGAAATTAAATGGCACAACTTTTTTTTTTTGTTGTTGCGGTCGCCGTTATAGGGTTAATAACGGCGATCGCAACATCGGTGTCGGTAAAAACCGACCCGATTCATGTTCTCTGGGGTCTCGGCTACCCCCGGTAGCCGAGACCCCGGAGAAAATGCGCCTCTGGGGGGCGCTATTCACTTTTTCCACAGCGCCGTTAATTAACGGCGCTGTGGTTTAAGTACCCTTAATGACCGCCGTTAAAAGGCGTATCGGCGGTCGTTAAGGGGTTAAAGAGAGATTTTTTTTTTTTTCTCCTTCAGCAGCAAATCACCCTGCTGCTCTAATGCACTTCCAAAAAGACTTGAGTCCCAACCAGCTGGCCCTTATAAACCCTTAATTATGAACCCCCACCCTTAATTAACCTCTTGTGAATATAGCTACACCAAGATTTAAATGCAATATAGTTAACCTTTAAACCTTTAAACACACAGATAGTAAAATAAGAGATTAATCCTTTAGAGAGAAAAAATAGGTTAAAAAAGCCCCCAAAAGATAGAACAGGTAGAAATGCACTCAGAAATCCACAATTCAGCCACTCACACCAATTCACACAGGTATTTGATTAAAGGTTTTTCAAATACTTCTTCACTGAATCTCAAGTCACACTTACCACCGTTCACACTTGCGCACCGGTCACACTCAGCTCGCTCACACTCGCTGAAGCAGAAGATTTAAAGAGAGATTTTTTTTTTTTTTCTCCTTCAGCAGCAAATCACCCTGCTGCTCTAATGCACTTCCAAAAAGACTTGAGTCCCAACCAGCTGGCCCTTATAAACCCTTAATTATGAACCCCCACCCTTAATTAACCCCTTGTGAATATAGCTACACCAAGATTTAAATGCAATATAGTTAACCTTTAAACCTTTAAACACACAGATAGTAAAATAAGAGATTAATCATTTAGAGAGAAAAAATAGGTTAAAAAAGCCCCCAAAAGATAGAACAGGTAGAAGGCACTCAGCAATCCACAATTCAGCCACTCACACCAATTCACACAGGTATTTGATTAAAGGTTTTTCAAATACTTCTTCACTGAATCTCAAGTCACACTTACCACCGTTCACACTTAAGCACCGGTCACACTCAGCTCGCTCACACTCGCAGAAGCAGAAGATTTAAAGAGAGATTTTTTTTTTTTTCTCCTTCAGCAGCAAATCACCCTGCTGCTCTAATGCACTTCCAAAAAAGGGTGGTTTATTGTATCAAAAACCAAAAAACCCAAAATGGTAACAGAAAAAAACAGCCTTTCTGGCTCAAAAGAAAATAAACAGTTCATACACATATGGCAGCTCACACAGAGTGTGTGCCTAGAGGCTTCCTTGCCTTTACACAACACAGAATGAGGAAAAAAAACTGGCTGGACATTTATTTCCCCAACCACATCCTTGAGGTGGAGATATGGTGAATAGGCATCTCGCCCACCTCTTATCTACTCACCTAAAAACCCGCCCATAACATGGCCGCTTAACTTCTTCAGCACATACTGTATCACAAGGTTCCCCAACTCCACTCCTCAAGGCCCACCAACAGGTCATGTTTTCAGGATTTCCTTAGTATTGCCCAGGTGATAATTGCATCACCTGTGCAATCCAAAGGAAATCCTGAAAACATGACCTGTTGGTGGGCCTTGAGGACTGGAGTTGGGGAACCCTGCTGTATCATGCTGAAAAGAAACTTATGGGTTTGTAGATCATGTAGGAAAGCAATCTCCGTGACACATATCTCCCTTCACATACAGTGCCAGTGACCCTGTCACAGCGGCTTCTGTAGGGGTACTGTGCCCCATGCTCTATGGGTAAAATTTGTAAGCTGCTAATGTAGGGGTACTCTGCCCCATGCTCTGTGTGTGAAATTTGTAAGCTGCTAATTTAGGGGTGGTATGCCCCTTGTTCTATGAATGAAATTTGTCAGCTGCTTCTGTGGGGGGAGTCTTCCTCCTTCTCTGTGGGTTCAATTTTTAATTGGACTAGCAGTAGCAAGCCTCAGTCTCTGTGAGGACACTGTTCAAATTTTTATGTCATTCATTTACAATTGAAACTAGAAGTTTACATACATTACAGTCCCTGACAGAAGTTATGTCGCTTATCCATGTAATGTAAATCAAAACTTATAACCTGACGTTAAATTCATCCATTGGTTTTATAAATTACTCTTTTGAAAGCTGAAACCCTCCCAAATTTGGTTTAGGTTAAGAAAATAAATTGGCATCAATGCTGAAATATTGATCATTTAATGAACACAGAATGGTCAGATACAAAAGTTTTGTCGCCCACAGAAAGTAATGTGATATTCAAACAAATAATTATCTTAAAATACAAATATATGTTGCATAACATTGGTGAATTAGGTTGTGGGTGCTATTAGAGTCATTATTTAATATTTTGTGTGACTTCCATGAGCTTGAAAGACTGAATCCATGCGGTTCAACAATGATTCATACAATTTATTAATTAAGTCATCAGGAATAGCAAAGAATGCGGTCTTACATGCCTCCCTCAGTTCATCTAGATTCCTTGGTTTTGTCTTCTAAGCTTCCTCTTTCATCCTACCCCAAACATGCTTAATGATGTTCATGTCTGGTGACTGGGCTGGCCAGTCATTGAGCACCTTGATCTTTTTGCCTGGAGGAACTTTGTTCTAGAGATGGATGTGTGAGATGGAGCACCATCCTGCTGCAGAATTTGACCCCTTTTATGATTTGCAATGTAAGAGGTAGCTAATACTTCTTGATATTTTAGTCTATTGATATTGCCTTCCACCTTGCAAATGTTTCGCACACCCCATACTGAATTTAACACCAGACCATGATCTTTCCACCACCAAATTCAACTGTTTTCTGGGTGTATTTTGGATCCATATGGGCTCCAGTAGGTCTCCTGCAGTATTTGCGGCGGCTGTGGTGTAATTCTACTTAAGATTCATCAGAGAAATCCACATTCTGCCACTTTTCCAGTGTCCATCTGTTTAGCAGGCTGTGGGACTTTGTAAATGCCACATGGTTTTTTATTTGCCTTTTGTTTAGTGCTGGCTTCTGGGCACTGAATCGACCATGGAGGCCATTTCAAGACAGAATCCTACAAACTGTTCTAGTTGACACAGGGACTTGAGGTGACCAGGCCTGTTGGAGCTCTGCTGCAGTGGAAGAGGGGCTTGCTTTGGATTTTCTAACAAACAAACGTTCCTCCTGAGCAGTTGTCTTGCGGGGTCTGCCAGACCTGGGCTTGTCAAACCCATCTCCAGTCTCTTCAAATATTTTTTTAATTCTTTGTACTTAACGCTGAAACATACCAAAGGTGCCAGCCACCTCTGCAGTGGATCTGATCTTCAGCCTCTTGATAATCAAGGATTTGGTCGCAGGGTGGATTTTTGGCATGTTGTCAGAGCTCAAGTTGCAGTTCAAGTGAAGGTCTGGGGTGCTGGGTATCTTTTTATACACCCACTAATTAGCCGATCATTTACTGAGCACTGGTGAGGATGTAAACTAGGATTGGGTGCATTATATGACCAGGTGACAAAACTTTTGTCTTGCCAAAACCTGACCATTCTGTGTTCATTAAATGATCAATATTTCAGCATTGATGCCAATTTATTTTCTTAACCAAAACCAAATTTGAGAGGGTTTCAGCTTTCAAAAGAATAATTTATAAAACCAATGGATGAATTTAACGTCAGGTTATAAGCTTTGATTTACATAACATGGATAAGCGACATAACTTCTGTCAGGGACTGTATATAAAAAGACAGATATGAATTTTTTTCTCAATATTTGGCATACAATCAGAAAAAAACTTTTCCCTTTTTAGTTCAATTAGGATGAACCACAATTATTAATATTTGCCAAATGCCAGAATAATGTCTCCTTAATGTTTGGAGACATGTCCTGTGGTCTGATGAAACTAAAATTGATTTTTTTAGTCATAATGGCAATTGTTACGTTTGGAGGAAAAAGTTAGAAGCTTGGAAACCTAAGAACACCATCCAAACTGTGAAACACGGGTGGCAGCATCATGTTGTTGGGTTGTTTTGCTGCAGGAGGGATTTGTTCAATTCACAAAGTCGATGGCATCATTAGAAAAGAAGATTATGTGGCAATGCTCAAGCAACATCTTAAGACATCAGCCAGGAAGTTAAAGAAATGGGTCTTCCAAATGAACAATGTACCGTAGCATACTGCCAAAATGGTAACAAAGTGGCTTAAAGATAACAAAGTCAATGTTTTGGAGTGGCCATCTGTTGTGAATGGACTTGAAATGAGTTCTGAGCAGAGGCTCCCTCTGGTGGTTACAAGCGGTACTGGACTGTCCAGTCAAGATTGTGAGGATTGGGAATCAGGTGTTACTGACTGGTCTTATTTAAGGGAGACACCTTCCCATCAGGGTTGCCAGTGATCAATTGTTCTGGTCTCAATCCTTGATTCCTGTTTCCTTTGTAGCCTGCTGTGTCGTGTCTGCATCTCCTGCTAACAGTTAAGACATTTTCTTCTTTTTGTTTTTGTGCTTGATTTTTGCATTTTGTCCTGCACTTCTGTGGGGGCCTTCAGGGTCCCCTCCGGGGCTTTTGCCCTCTCAGTTTAGTTCAGCCACTGATGTTTTGTACATTTGCTTTTTCCAGTTTTTTCAGTGGCTGCTGTTTTGATTTTGTTACACCAGAGAACTAATTTAGGTGGTAGAGGTCGTGTGATCTCAGGTGTTTTTGAAATTAGTAGAGTTGGTGCTTTTCAGGGTTTTTTGGGATTGCAGTAAGTGCCCTTCCTATCCTTTTCTATTTAGATAGTTTGGGCCCCAACGTTTGCTCTTACTATTTTCTGTCTGTGTCAGTATTTCTTCTTGTCTAACCGCCATTACATGTTTGGGGGCTTTCTATGTTCTTTGGGGATCTGCTCCGGGCAGATAGCTTTCCTCTTTCTATCTTTAGGTATAGTTAGTTTCTCAGGCTGTGACGAGGCGTCTAGGACCAACGTAGGAACGCTCCACGGCTGCCTCTAGTTGTGGTGGTTAGTCAGGGTACAGCAATCTCATAGATTCCAACTGCTCTGGTGTATTGCCTTTTTTACCTGCACTCCTCAGTTACCAAATCATAACAGTATCACCGGCCCTAACTGAAAATTATATGGTACTCACAGAAGGGAAAAATATTGTGAAAGAAAAAAAAAAGGTTGTCAGAGTTGACAGAGATATTTTTCTGTTTGTTGCATTTTTTTTTTTCCCTCTGTATCTCTGGGTGCTGGGGAGGATTTTTTCTCTCAATGGAGTTTGCACAGTTGTCTGGCCGTGTGGATCAGCTTGCCACTGAGGTTCGGAGTATTGCTACCTATCTTGCTAGGTTGCCTGTTGTGGAACCTAGGATTCCCATGCCAGATTTGTTTTTGGGGGATCGAGCCAAGTTTCTGAATTTCAAAAATAATTGTAAATTGTTTTTTGCCTTAAAATCTAAGTCCTCAGGGAACGCAGCGCAGCAGGTTCAAATTGTCATCTCTCTCCTGCGCGGCGATCCTCAGGATTGGGCTTTTTCCCTGACACCTGGGGATCCTGTTTTGAGTGATGTTGATGCATTTTTTCAGGCCTTGGGGTTATTGTACGATGAGCCTAATGTCACTGATCAAGCTGAAAAAGCCTTGTTGGCATTAAATCAGGGGCTTGATGACGCTGAGTTATACTGTCAGAGATTCCGCAGGTGGGCAGTCCTGACCAAATGGAATGACGACGCTTTGGCAGCCCTTTTTCGGAAGAGTCTGTCAGATAATGTAAAGGATGTTATGGTGGGATTCCCTGTCCCCTCTGGTCTCAATGATTCTATGTCATTAGCAATTCAAATTGACAGATGTTTGCGTGAGCGGAGAAGTATGCGTGGAATAGTGTTGCCTTGTGAACCTGCTTCTGAACCCATGCAGTGTGATAGAGTGGTTTCTGGGGCACAGCGTCATGAGTTTCGAAAGCGCAATGGGTTATGTTTCTACTGTGGTGATGCCTCTCATGCTATTTCAGTCTGCCCTAAGCGGGGAAGACGTTTTGCACGCTCAGTTGTCTTGGGTAGTGTTCAGACTAAGTTTTTATTAACTGTTACTCTGATATGCTCTCTGTCCTCATTTTCTGCTCAGGCTTTCGTTGATTCGGGAGCAGCTATTAACCTGATGGATTTTGATTTTGCTAATCGTTGCGGGTTTCCCTTGATACCCCTACAGAAGTCTATTCCCCTACTGGGGATCGATTCTACCCCTTTGGCTGAGAATAAACCTCAGTTCTCTACTCAGGTGATAATGAGGGTTGAACCTGATCATCAGGAGAGCTGCAAATTTTTGGTTCTGTATAATCTGCATGACATTATCGTGCTGGGTTTCCCTTGGTTATAGTCTCATAATCCTGTTTTGGATTGGAAATCTGTGTCTGTAACCAGTTGGGTCTGCCAATGTGTTAATACCAACACTCCTGTTTTTTCTGCCTCCCCCCAGGCTCAGGATGTTCCTGACTTTTTGATTGATTTTTCTGATGTGTTTAGCGAAAGTAAATCTGCATCCTTGCCTCCCCATAGGAGCTATGACTGCGCTATTGAATTAGTGCCTGGTAGTAAATTCCCTAAAGGTCGCCTTTTTAACTTGTCTGTACCTGAACATGACGCTATGCGGTCTTATATTAAGGAGTCATTGGAGAAGGGTCATATCAGACCATCCTCTTCACCCTTAGGTGCCGGTTTTTTCTTTGTGGCCAAAAAGGATGGTTCATTAAGGCCGTGTATTGATTATCGTCTTTTGAACAATATTACTGTGAAATATCAATATCCGTTACCCTTGATTTCTGACCTGTTTTCCAGGGTGAAAAACGCTACTTGGTTTACCAAGCTTGACCTCAGGGGGGCATATAACCTTATTCGCATTAAGAACGGGGATGAATGGAAGACGGCATTTAACACCCCTGAGGGGCATTTTGAGTACCTTGTGATGCCCTTTGGGCTCACTAATGCTCCTTCTGTCTTCCAGTCCTTCATGAATGACATTTTCAGGGATTTTGTGGATAAATTTCTGATTGTTTATTTGGATGATATCTTGATTTTTTTTAATGACTGGGACTCTCATGTGAAACATGTTCGAACTGTATTCCAGATTTTGAGAGAGAATGCTCTGTATGTGAAGGGATCAAAGTGTCTTTTTGGCGTACAGAGGATCTCATTTTTGGGATTCATTTTGTCCCCATCTGTTATTGAAATGGACCCGGTCAAGGTTCAGGCCATCTGTGATTGGGTCCAACCTACTTCATTAAAGGCTCTTCAAAGATTTTTGGGTTTTGCCAATTTTTATCGTAAATTTATTGGTAATTTCTCGGTTATTGTTAAACCATTAACTGATTTGACCAAAAAGGGTTCTGATGTGGTGAATTGGCCTCCTGAGGCAGTCTCTGCATTTCAGGAACTTAAGCAGAGATTCACTTCTGCTCCTGTTCTACGGCAGCCTGATGTTTCTCTGCCATTTCAGGTGGAGGTTGATGCCTCTGAAATTGGGGCAGGTGCCGTTTTGTCCCAAAGAGATCCAGAGACCTCTAAAAGTAACCCTTGTGCATTTTTCTCTCGAAAATTTTCTCTTACTGAACGTAATTATGACGTGGGTAATCGGGAGTTATTGGCCATGAAGTGGGCTTTTGAAGAGTGGAGACATTGGCTGGAGGGAGCCAAACATCAGGTGGTGGTCCTTACGGACCATAAGAATCTGGTTTATCTGGAATCTGCCAAGCGACTTAATTCTAGACAGGCCAGGTGGGCCTTGTTTTTCACACGTTTTAATTTTGTGGTTTCCTTTCTTCCTGGCACTAAGAATGTTAAGGCTGATGCCCTCTCGAGGAGTTTCCTTGCGGACTCTCCTGAGGTATCTGATCCTTCTGTTATTTTGAAAGAAGGTATAGTTCTTTCCGCCATCTCGCCCAATTTGAGACTAGCTCTGGGAGGGTGTCAGGAGGATAGGCCCGAGCGCTGTCCTGTTGGGAAATTGTTTGTCCCGGACCAGTGGAAAAAGAGTGTGATGTCTGAGATTCATTGTTCCGCGTTGGCCGGTCATCCCGGAATTTTTGGTACCAGAGACTTGGTTAGTCGGTCCTTTTGGTGGCCTACCTTGTCTCGTGATGTCAGGGAATTTGTGCAGTCCTGCGGGACTTGCTCTCGCTCCAAGCCTCGCTCTCGCTCTAGTGGTTTGTTGATGCCATTGCCTGTGCCCAAGAGACCATGGACCCATATCTCTATGGATTTCATTTCCGATCTCCCTGTTTCTCAGAGAATGACCGTCATCTGGGTGATTTGTGATAGGTTTTCCAAGATGATACATCTTGTGCCATTACCTAAGTTGCCTTCCTCCTCTGAATTGGTGCCTTTGTTCCTTCAGCACGTGGTTCGTTTACACGGCATTCCTGAGAACATTGTGTCTGACAGAGGAGTCCAGTTTGTTTCCAGATTTTGGAGGACCTTTTGTTCTAAGCTTGGTGTTCAGTTGTCTTTCTCCTCGGCTTTTCATCCTCAGACCAATGGTCAAACTGAGAGAACAAACCAGACATTGGAGACTTATCTAAGATGCTTTGTGTCTGCTGATCTGGATGACTGGGTCTCTTTTTTGCCTTTGGCTGAGTTTGCTCTTAATAATAGGGCTAGCTCTGCCACTTTGATGTCTCCATTTTTCTGTAATTCTGGGTTTCACCCTCGATTTTCTTCAGGACAGACGGAGGCTTCTGCCTGTCCAGGTGTTGACTCTGTTGTGGAGCGTATGCCACAGATTTGGGACCAGGTAGTGGAGAGGTTGTCCCTCTCTCAGGAGAGGGCCCAGCGGTTTGCTAACCGGCATAAGACTGATGGTCCTCGGTTTAAAGTGGGGGACTTGGTCTGGTTGTCCTCAAAAAATATTCCTATTAGAGTGGCATCTCCTAAATTGAAGCCTAGGTTCATTGGACCTTATAAGATTATGGAGATTCTTAATCCTGTTTCTTTTCGTTTGCGTCTTCCAGGGACATTTAAGATCCATAACGTGTTCCACAAGTCCTTGTTGAAGAGGTTTGTTGAGCCAGTGGTTCCTACTGCTTTGCTTCCTGACCCTGTTCTTGTTGAGGGCAATATGGAGTTTGTGGTTGAGAAAATATTGAATTCTCGTTTTTCTAGACGGAAACTCCAGTATTTGGTTAAGTGGAGAGGTTATGGTCAGGAAGACAATTCTTGGGTGTTTGCTTCGGACATCCATGCTAGGAGACTCATCCGTGCGTATCATAGAACTCATCCTGACCGACCTGGTTGCTCAAGTGAGGGTTCGGTGACCCCTCCTCAAGGGGGGGTACTGTTGTGAATGGACTTGAAATGAGTTCTGAGCAGAGGCTCCCTTTGGTGGTTACAAGCGGTACTGGACTGTCCAGTCAAGATTGTGAGGATTGGGAATCAGGTGTTACAGACTGGTCTTATTTAAGGGAGTCACCTTCCCATCAG
Source organism: Oophaga sylvatica (assembly GCA_033576555.1). Taxonomy (NCBI): domain Eukaryota; kingdom Metazoa; phylum Chordata; class Amphibia; order Anura; family Dendrobatidae; genus Oophaga; species Oophaga sylvatica. Next base: position 331,812,749 of record JARQOD010000004.1, on the reverse strand, counting down.
GGTTGCCGGTGATCAATTGTTCTGGTCTCAATCCTTGATTCCTGTTTCCTTTGTAGCCTGCTGTGTCGTGTCTGCATCTCCTGCTAACAGTTAAGACATTTTCTTCTTTTTGTTTTTGTGCTTGATTTTTGCATTTTGTCCTGCACTTCTGTGGGGGCCTTCAGGGTCCCCTCCGGGGGCTTTTGCCCTCTCAGTTTAGTTCAGCCACTGATGTTTTGTACATTTGCTTTTTCCAGTTTTTTCAGTGGCTGCTGTTTTGATTTTGTTACACCAGAGAACTAATTTAGGTGGTAGAGGTCGTGTGATCTCAGGTGTTTTTGAAATTAGTAGAGTTGGTGCTTTTCAGGGTTTTTTGGGATTGCAGTAAGTGCCCTTCCTATCCTTTTCTATTTAGATAGTTTGGTTCCCAACGTTTGCTCTTACTATTTTCTGTCTGTGTCAGTATTTCTTCTTGTCTAACCGCCATTACATGTTTGGGGGCTTTCTATGTTCTTTGGGGATCTGCACCGGGGCAGATAGCTTTCCTCTTTCTATCTTTAGGTATAGTTAGTTTCTCAGGCTGTGACGAGGCGTCTAGGACCAACGTAGGAACGCTCCACGGCTGCCTCTAGTTGTGGTGGTTAGTCAGGGTACTGCAATCTCATAGATTCCAACTGCTCTGGTGTATTGCCTTTTTTACCTGCACTCCTCAGTTACCAAATCATAACAGCCATCACAAATCTCTGATCTCAATCCTTTTGAAAATTTATGGGCAAAGCTGAAAAGGCCGGTGGGAGCATGTTGATCTACAAACCTGGATCAGTTACACCAGTTTTGTCAGGAGGAATGGGCCCAAATTCTGACCCACTATTGTGGGAAGCTTGTGGAAGAATAGCCCAAATGCTTGACCCATTTCATTCAGTTTAAGGGCAATGGTACCAAATGCTAATGAATTGTATGTAAATGTTTGACTTTGCAGTGAGTGATAAAAATGCTTTAAAAAACTCTCTCTCTCTCATTATTCTGGTGTTTGGCAAATATGAATAATTATAATAATCTTTATTGACCTAAAAAAGAAAAGATTTATTCTGATTTCATGTCAGATATTGAGAAAAAAACATGCATTTATATAGTGTATGTAAACTTCTTGTTTCAACGGTACTTCCTATTTTACAATGATTGCTATGGTGACAGAACCCTTTTAAGTCATTTACCTATCCATATTTATTTGTAGGGCAATTGTCTTGCTCTTACCCATTTAGCAGTTCCCTGTCCCTTAATCTGACCATTTTACAGCCATTTTAAAGCACTGAAGTTCAGGTTCCCATTGACTTGAATGGAGTTCGGAGACTAGGGTCAAGTTTGGGTCTCGAACCGGACTTATTAAAAAGTCCGCCCGAACCCGGCGTAACCAAGCATTCATGTATTCACTCATCACTAGTGACTTTGGTCCAAAAATTGGCATCATTTTGGTGCATTGTGTCACATTTAAGACCACATCCTTTTCCCACAAAGGCATGCTCCTTTCCTATCAAGTTTGCCTGCTTTCTGAACGTGTGTCAGAAAAAACTTTTACAAAATACATAAATAATTTAGTGCAAGGCAGTTAAGATGGTCTTCTTGATGCAGTCAGAATTCTGATGTATTTAACTTAGAAAATGTTTTGCAATATGCTTAAATATGTAAAAATAACTACTCCACTGCGGAATTCTGAAGATGAACAATAATTTAAATTTAACAATAAGTTAACATTTCAAAAAAATAAACATTATAAAACATTTTCTAAAATTCGATAAATGTGGAGTCACATTGGCCAAACACATTAACTATAAAACAAAAAGGGAAAGATGTATTATATTATGTCATAATGTATTATAAGCAACACAAATTAAAGATTATAAATATATCAGTGGACGGACTGAGCATATGTATACAAAGGAAAAACTTGTAAGAGAATTTTAAATTAAAACTGAATAAATAAAGGATCCAGATGGTACTAATCACATCATATTAAATAATAAGACTGTGATTTTAACACCTCAAACCAAGGCTGTGCTCAGTTGGTTGCTTTTTATTTTTATTTTGAAATTAAAATACACATCACATACGCACAATTCCAACTTGGGCAAAATATTGTACTGAAATATTAGAATAGCAAAGCATTATTAATAGACCAACAGCACAAACATTAATTTGTATATTTAAAAGAAAAAAAAACAAGAAACCTTTAGCAGCTGATATTCATTGTTTCATTGCAATCTACCAATTTACAAATAAATAATTCTACACACATTTGAGACATATTTGGAACCAAGCTTTGGATAAAAGTATCCATTACTGGAAGTAAATTGGAACATTGCACCATTGTTGATATTTGTCAGGGGATAGCATTGTTGTTGTTTAGGTTAAAGCATTCAAATTCCGCCCAGGAAAACATCTGCATGGAGTTTGAATATTCTCCCAATGATTGTGTAGCTTAGCTCTGGGTTCTCAGGTCTTTTCCCAGACTCCGAACAATGGGACTGATGTGAATGATGATCTTTGTACCGCACTGAGTAATATGTTGCCGTTATATGATAAACAGTTTCTAAATAGATAAGATTCTTACAAGATTTTTCTTTCTGTGAAACCATCAATGAACTGTTTCTTTTGTTCACCATGATTATCCACAAAGGCAGGATGGGAACATACTGCACATTAGGAATTAATAATTAGTGCCAAAAGAGAAACCTTGATCCACTACACTTGGAATTTGTAAAGCAAAGCGTTAAAAAGCAATTGTCATTTAGATTTTTATTAAATAACACAGATGATTAAAGTATATTCAACTAATTTGTAATATAATACTGTATGCTACCTGATACTGCCTGTTTCATGCCTTATGCTGCTCGCTAATTGCTGCCGATTAGTGAAGAGCGAGCATACTTGGTAGTGCTCAGTACTCGCCCGAGCATCGAGTGCAGAGCATTTCTGGGATTGTTCAGCGGGAATTCGGGTCCCTGCTCTGCATGTTTGGCTCTCTTTAGAGCGCCAATCAACATGCAGGGATTATCTACCACGCACTGTAATGCCGCAGCCATCTTGGTTGTGGTATTACAGTGATTACCTATAAGAGATCTGGCGCCACCATGCTCGTCACATTCAACTCCGGAATCAGATAGTGTAGGGAGAGCTGCTGGCGAAATAGGGTCAGATTTGGGGGTTTATAAGTTAGAGTTGGTATACCATAATATAATACACAAATCAAGCTTAATCAACAGTCCTTCTAAGGACTAATTAACGGGATATATAGATTGCAGTGCTAGGTAGGTAGGGAGTGTCTGTGGGTATATAGATATCAGTAGCAGGCAGGCATTGTTTCTGGCATACTTCATTGCATACATCAAGAGGGTCCATTCCATAATTGTCTTCTACTGCTGCCTATTACATATATTGACAGTATCTACATAGCCCCAGGTATCAGTGGCCAGGAAAATTTTTTTTGCATCTTAATCCTGATTATTTTATTCCAAAGCAATCCAGAGCCCCCTTTTTTTTCTCAATTTGCTTGTTGATACTACAGCAGGGGTCTCAAACTCAATTTACCCAGGGGCCGCTGGAGGTAGAATCTGGGTGAGGCTGGGCCGCATCAGGTTTTCCACAAGAAAAACGCTACTAGCAGTGTTTTTTTGTCTTACCGTAAGTGCCGCACATGTTTGCAAGTCCCATAGGGAATGAATGAGGCCGAATCTATGTGTGTGCCCATGTAGGTCTTTCAAAGACGGTGGTTTCCTACCACACTCAAAAGACATACAAATAGGATGTTTAGATTGTGAGCCCCAATGGGGACAGTGTTGATGATGTATGTAAAGTGCTGTGGAGTTAATAGCGCAATATCAATGAATAAATATTATTCTTAATATTATGTTACAATACCAGGATCTGAGGATTTTCTGTTTCGAGGTCAAGAGCTCTCTGATGCGATGTTGCTGCCTGTCTCGCTGTCTTCCTCTTTTGACACTGCAGTATGGTGGACAAGAAAACATTAACTGGTTAACAGCAAGAAGTCATTCCCCCAGCGCTCATTCTCCCCAGCGCTCATTCTCCCCAGCACTCATTCCCCCAGCTCTCATCCTCCCCCAGCGCTCATCCTCCCCTAGCACTCATCCTCCCCCAGCGCTCATTCCCCCCAGCGCTCATCCTCCCCAGTGCTCCTCCTCCCCAGCGGTTATTCTCCCCAGCGCCCATCCTCCCCAGCGCTCATTCTCCCCAGCACTCATTCTCCCCAGCGCTCATTCTCCACAGCGATCACTCTCCCTCAGCGCTCATTCCCCTCACGCTCATCCTCCCCAGCGCTCATTCTCCCTCAGCGCTCATTCCCCCCAGCGCTCATCCTCCCAGCACTCATCCTCTCCCAGCGCTCATTCTCCCCATCACTCATTCCCCCCAGCGCTTATCCTCCCCAGCGCTCATTCCTCCAGCGCTCATTCCATCAGCGCTCATCCTCCCCAGCGCTCATTCCCCAGTGCTCATCCTCCCCCGCGTTCATTCCCCCAGCGCTCAAACTCCCCCAGCGCTCATTCTCCCCAGTGCTCATCCTCCCCAGCGCTCATTCTCCCCATTGCTCATTCTCCCCAGCGCTCATTCTCCCCAGCGCTCATTCCCCCAGTGCTCATCCTCCCCCAGCGCTCATTCCCCCAGCGCTCATCCTCCCCCAGCGCTCATTCCCCCAAAGCTCATCCTTCCCAGCGCTCATTCTCCCCAGCGCTCATTCTCCCCAGCGCTCATTCCCCCAGCGCTCATCCTCCCCAGCGATCATTCTCCACCAGCGCTCATCCTCCCCAGCGCTAGCGCTCATTCTCCCCAGTGCTCATTCCCCCAGCGCTCATTCTCCCCCAGCGCTCATCCTCCCCAGTGCTCATCCTCCCCAGCGTTCATTCTCCCCAGCGCTCATTCCCCCAGCGCTCATCCTCCCCAGCGCTCATTCCCCCAGCGCTCATCCTCCCCAGCACTCATTCTCCCCAGTGCTCATTCCCCCAGCGCTCATTCTCCCCAGCGCTCATTCCCCCAGCACTCATTCCCCCCAAAGCTCATCCTTCCCAGCGCTCATTCTCCCCAGCGCTCATTCCCCCAGTGCTCATCCTCCCCAGCGCTCATTCTCCCCCAGCGCTCATCCTTCCCAGCGCTCATCCTCCCCAGTGCTCATTCTCCCCAGCGCTCATCCTCCCGATCGCTCATCCTCCCCAGCGCTCATTCTTCCCAGTGCTCATTCTTCCCAGCGCTCATTCCCCTCAGTGCTCATCCTCCCCAGTGCTCATCATCCCCAGCGCTCATTCTCCCCCAGTGCTCATTCCCCCAGCGCTCATTCTCCCCCAGCGCTCATTCTCCCCAGCGCTCATCCTCCCCAGCGCTCATTCTCCCCAGCGCTCATTCTCCCCAGGGCTCATTCACCCCCAGCGCTCATCACTCCCCAGCGCTCATCCTCCCCCAGCGCTCATCCTCCCCAGTGCTCAATCTTCCCAGCCCTCATTCTCCACAGCGCTCATTCTCCACAGCACTCATCCTCCCCAGCACTCTTCCTCCCCAGTGCTCATTCTCCCAGCGTTCATTCTCCCAAGCGCTCATCCTCCCCAGCACTCATTCTCCCCAGCGCTCATTCTCCCCAGCGCTCATTACCCAGCGCTCATTCTCCCCAGTGCTCATTCTCCCCAGTGCTCATTCACCCCCAACGCTCATTCTCCCCCAGTGCTCATCCTCCCCAGTGCTCAATCTCCCCAGCCCTCATTCCCCCCAGTGCTCATCCTCCCCAGCGCTCATTCTCCCCCAGCGCTCATCCTCCCCAGTGCTCATCCTCCCCAGCATTCATTCTCCCCAGCGCTCATCCTCCCAGTGCTCATTCCCCCAGCGCTCATCCTCCCCAGCACTCATTCTCCCCAGTGCTCATTCCCCCAGCGCTCATTCTCCCCAGCGCTCATTCCCCCAGCACTCATTCTCCCCCAGCGCTCATTCTCCCCAGCGCTCATCCTCCCCAGCGCTCATTCTCCCCAGCGCTCATTCTCCCCAGCGCTCATTCACCCCAGCGCTCATTCTCCCCAGCGCTCATCCTCCCCCAGCGCTCATCCTCCCCCAGTGCTCAATCTTCCCAGCCCTCATTCTCCACAGCGCTCATTCTCCACAGCACTCATCCTCCCCAGCGCTCTTCCTCCCCAGTGCTCATTCTCCCCAGCGCTCATAATCCCAAGCGCTCATCCTCCCCAGCACTCATTCTCCCCAGCGCTCATTCTCCCCAGCACTCATTCCCCCAGCGCTCATTCTCCCCAGTGCTCATTCTCCCCAGCGCTCATTCACCCCCAGCGCTCATTCTCCCCCAGCGCTCATCCTCCCCAGTGCTCAATCTCCCCAGCCCTCATTCCCCCAGCGCTCATTCTCCCCAGTGCTCATTCTCCCCAGCGCTCATTCACCCCCAGCGCTCATCCTCCCCCAGCGCTCATCCTCCCAGTGCTCAATCTCCCCAGCCCTCATTCTCCACAGCGCTCATTCTCCACAGCGCTCATCCTCCCCAGCGCTCTTTTCTCCCCATGCTCATTCTCCCCCAGCGCTCATTCTCCCAAGCGCTCATCCTCCCCAGCACTCATTCTCCCCAGTGCTCATTCTTCCCAGTGCTCATTCTCCCCAGCGCTCATTCTCCCCAGCGCTCATTCTCCCCAGCGCTCATTCTCCCCCAGCGCTCATTCTCCCCAGCGCTCATTTCCCCAGCGCTCATTCTCCCCAGCGCTTATTCTCCCCAGCGCTCATTCCCCCAGCTCTCATTCTCCCCCAGTGCTCATTCCCCCAGAGCTCATCCTCCCCCAGTGCTCATTTTCCCCCAGCGCTCATCCTCCCCCAGTGCTCATTCCCACAAGCGCTCATTCATCCCCTGGCCTGGTTCATTCCCCCGGCCCTCATTCTTCCCCTGGCCTGGCTCATTCCCCACCGCCCCACCACTCATTCTTCTGGCCTGGCTCATTCCCCACCGCCCATTCTGAACCCGGCGCACCTGAGTCTGTGGCGCGGTCAGGTCCGGTCCCTGCTCGGCTGCTCCTGCTGCATGTGTTGTGAGTGTGTCTCATACGCCTTGCCTGCTGACAGCAGACTGCTGTGACTGTCTAGCAATCATCATACTCACCTCCTCCTGCTGCAGCTCCGATGGTCCAGCGCGGACATCTTCTTCCTGTATGAGCGCGCGGTCACACGTCACGTAGTACTGCTCATTAAGCTCATGAATATGGGTGCCACGCCTATGAGAGTGGAGTGGCGTCCATATTCATGACCTTAATGAGCGGTACTACGTGTGACTGGGATTTCACATGCGAGACTCAGCCGTGTTTCTCGCATGTGTGATCCCGGCCGAGGTGAGGGCTGCAAACTATTGTCCCGAGGGCCCATGAAGTGAGGGTCACAAACTATTGTCCAGAGGGCTGCAGTTGGCCCACGGGCCGCGAGTTTGAGACCCCTGTACTACAGAATACAGTCAGATCCTTTTCATACTACAGCGTGAAAATCCAGCTATTTTAAACGGGTTTGCCCGTCCCAGCTATCACATCTGAGTGCACAGAAATTTCTACCATTTTTATGGTACTGTAAAATTTTTTTGGAGTGTCTTATATAATTTCTTGACACCAATTTGCTGCGCAAAAATATTTAGCTGCCAAAATGTTTAGCTACACTGGTTTTTGTCCGCCACATGGATCACATATCATTGCACTCAAAATTGTGCCATTTCAGGGTTCTATAGAAATTTTTTTGTTGTGTCTTAGCCTAGTTCTGTGCACTATTGTGCAGGAAAAAACTAAAAAATCCAGGCCAGATATTTGAAAGTGGGCTATTTCCATCAGATGCCTCATCTATCTGTAGGCTACAAAATGTGGCATTTCAGGCCTCTATAGAATTTTTTTGTTGTGTCTTAGCCTACTTGTTGATACAATTTAGCTGGGCAAAAAAAAATACAGGCCAGATATTTGAAAGTGGGCTAGCTCAGTCAGATGCCTCATCTATCTGTGGGATACAAAATGTGGCATTTCAGGCCTCCATTCAACTGTTCTTGCTTTGTCTTACACTAATTCTATGCACTATTGTGCAGGAAAAAGCAAAAAATACAGGCCAGATATTTGAAAGTGGGCTATCTCCGTCAGATGCCTCATCTATCTGTGGGCTACAAAATGTGCCATCTCAGGCATCCATAGAATTTTTTTGTTGTGTCTTAGCCTACTTGTTTACACAATTTAGCTGGGCAAAAAAAAAAATACAGGCCAGATATTTGAAAGTGGGCTATCTCAGTCAGATGCCTCATCTATCTGTGGGCTAAAAAATGTGGCAATTCAGGCCTTTATTCAAATGTTTTTCCAGTGTCTTACCCTAGTTCTATACACTATTGTGTATGAAAAAGCAAAAAATACAGGCCAGATATTTAAAAGTGGGTTATCTCCGTCAGATGCCTCATTTATATGTGGGCTACAAAATGTGGCATTTCAGGCCTCCATTCAACTGTTTTTGGAGTGTTTTACCCTAGTTGTATACACTATTGTGCATGAAAAAACAAAAAATACAGGCCAGATATTTGAAAGTGGGCTATCTCCGTCAGATGCCTCATCTATCTGTGGGCTACAAAATGTGGCATTGCAAGCCTCCATTCAACTGTTTTTACGGTGTTTTACTCTAATTCTATACACTATTGTGCAGGAAAAAACAATAAATACAGGCCAGATAGTTGAAAGTGGGATATCTCCGTCAGACGCATCATCTATCTGTGGGCTACAAAATGTGGCATTGCAAGCCTCCAGTCAACTGTTTTTGCTGTGTCTTACCCTAGTTCTATACACTATTGTGCATGAAAAAACAAAAAATACAGGCCAGATATTTGAAAGTGGGCAATCTCCATCAGATGCTTCATCTATCTGTGGGCTACAAAGTGTGGCATATGAGGCATCCATTCAACTGTTTTTGCTGTGTGCTACCATAGTTAGTGACACTATTTTGCTGTAAAAAAAAATACTGGCCACATATTTTACAGTGGTATTTCTGTCACATGCCTCATCAATCTGTGGGCTACAAATTGTGGCATTTGAGGCCTCCATTCAACTTTTTTGGCTGTGTGTTACCCTAGTTCTTGACACTATTTTCCTGTAAAAAATAAAATTACAGGCCACATATTTTACAATGTGGTTTCTCCGTCACACGCCTCCTTTATTTGTGGGCTAAAAATTGTGGCATTTAATGTCTACATTGAACTGTTTCTGCTGTGTGCTTCTGTGGTATTCCACAAAGTGGACATTTCAATGAGATACTGGATATATAGTGTGTTGTCATATAAATGCTGTGAATTTTTATCGGGAGTGGGCATTTTAAATACATTGTGAGACCTGCTGACAGGCAGCACAAAAAGGGTTCATCTTCTCCTCCTGGGCTTGATCAGGTGACCCAGCTCTGTTTTAATATGCAGAAGGTTCTTGAAAAACACCTCAGGGCACTCAGCCAATGACTGCAGCTCTAACATCACATAGAAGGGGGATGAGCCAAGTCCTAGGAGAGAATTTTAAACTTTGAAGTGGCAGTTGGTGGTCGGACATCTTGGTAAGAGGAGGCCATTTTGTAGGTGAAGGAAATACCTACTTGCTCCCTTCTGACTTTGCTTAAAAAGTGGACTGTCACGAAAAGAGGTGTTAATAGTCTTCATATGAGGATAACTACCACTGCGCCTTTAGGAGGGAGAATTACCTCAGGGAAGAAACAGAGCACAGTGCTGAAGAAGAGATATTCAGACTTAATAAATCCAGAGGTTACTAAGATCAGCCTGCCTGCATGTACACACCAATCATCAACCGTGTGTGTAATCCCTTACCTCAATTTACAGCTATTTGTAAATAATAATTTGCCACAATACCTTCAGTAAAAAGACTTCTGTTTCAAATTCTTACGGCTACTTCATGACTGGGGCTCAAATGTACCAATTACTACCATCATCATCATCTTTTGCCTAGAGGCAGTTACTGTGCAGATATAAAGTCTAAGGAGCAGAGGGTGAACGCATGGGAAGTGTTGTACTCTGTCAGCGGATTATGAATGCAAAAGCTTCTAGATTAAATTATGACTTGAAGAACCAGAGCAACAGCATGTGGAAGAGCATGGGTCCAGGACTCGCAACCACCCAAGCCTGGTGTTCCTGGGCTGGAATCCGACAAAGCATCACTTAGTAATACTGAACTTGTTGGACTATGATGTCAAAAAGGAGCCCCTGCAGTTGCTAGAAAAGAAGCTAGAGATTTTTACATTTCAGCTGGATTTCAAGATGTGTCAATTGGACAGCGTGGTGGTCGTAGACGTGACTTCCATGATATGAATGTTTCCACTAGACAATCCATCCAACATGTCATAGAATCAAAATCTGTTTTTTTTCTGGCAACTCTATTCAGCTGTGCACAAACTATGTCAAATTGATTGCTAGACCACAGTGGGTCTTGTCCCAGTACCATGTTGACTACAGTCCACATATGGAATTTAGATTCCCAAGGTCACATCTACTTTACCAGCATGATGAATTAATAGGAAAAGCATGTAGTTTTGATGGAGCTGTTCTTTTTTGACAAAGAAACTAAATAAGTTCAATGAGGTGGTTAGCCGCACACACAATGGAGAAATAGTAAAGATTACATTTACTTTCACCAAAGAGTCACCACCAACTTCAGCAACTTGCTTTCACTGATACAACATTATATTCTGAAGATGATGAATATGAAGCAAATAGGTATGCATTATTATCATCACACAAATGATATAACAGAAGTCAGAACACACAATCTGTGTAGCAAGGATTTACCACCAATATTTTGAAGTATGAGACTAGTATCATGTTGTGCATTGATGTGAGCCACAAAATCCTTCTAAAGTGAAACTGTTCTGGATGTAATGTACAATTTTCGCTCGAAAATTGGATCACATGCCTTCTATGATGCTTGCATTAAAGAACTGATTGGACAGATATGTAAGGAGGAAGACCGGGCTGCTAGTACCTGTGCTGCGCCGGGTCCGTACCTGTCTTGGCTGTATCCCCTGTTTTCTGGGCAAAGGAATAGGGGATTGGACCGGCCCCATGACCCAGGAAGAGGGGGGGCATGTTTAGACAGGGAACCCGTTCGGAAGCTGAGGGAAAAAGCGCACAAAGCAGGAGTGAGTCCCCCGCTGTCAGTGTGCGAGCAGCAAGTAGGGCAGCACGCTACGCAGCCGAGATGCTGGTGCTGCGACGGACTACAGTAATCATAACTGGTGACCTAGAGGCAGGGGATGAGGCTAAAAAAAAAGCACTCACAACAGCAGAGTGTTTTGGTGGGCACAAGCAGTTCTCCTGAGCAGCGTTCTCCTTCTTCAGAGCACTGGCGCCGCAAAGGACTGTTCCCGTCAGCTCCCGACACTAACAGCAGGACTGGCAGAGTGCGAGGCGTAGTGTGGCCAGTGACTACCAGAGAGCAAGGTGCCGTGCGCTCCAAGACCGTGAGTACAGCGCACATACGCAGGAGAGAGAGCCAGTTTATGCCACGTGTCCAGCTTGGATACCCAATAATTATAAGTATAAAAGAACACCGTGCACCGGATATGGATTGGGGAGGAAACAACCCAGACTGGTGGAACAAATAAATAAAATAAAATAAAAAAAGTGCAAAACATGCAATAAAAATTATCTTTATTCAGCAATTGTGCACAAACGTAATATACAAATATTAAGACACCAAGGACATCCAATAAATAACCCAGATAGAATAGGCTCACATTAATAAACCAGGAGATAAATGCTGTAAACAGAATCACTGCTAACCCCAAATAATACACGTGAAGCAATATGTGTAATTGCAACAAAAAAGTGATTTATGATACAAAAAGTGCAACCACAGAGCAAAAAAGATACATATAATATATTGTGACCAATAAAAATACATACAGTGCTGCAAAATATAAAAGGTGCATATACTAGTGCATGTAAGATAGTGTGTACCCACTATAACCACATGAGCTTTTGACCATAAAAAACATAATCAAGGGAGTATGCAATGAAAATACAATCAGACCAACTACCTGGGAGCCAAAGGGCGATATGGACACCCTGGGAGAACGCGCCCCGACGTGCGTTTCGGAAATTACTTCCTTCGTCAGGGGCGCGTTCTCCCAGGCTGTCCATATCGCCCTTTGGCTCCCAGGTAGTTGGTCTGACGAAGGATCTAATTTCCGAAACGTGCGTAGGGGCACGCTTACTGTGGCACTCCATTTGTCCTCGGCTTCCAAGTATTAGCAGCACCATTTTTAATTGGTGATTGGGCTCTTCACAATTGTTTTTGGGCACTCATTTTTATACACTGTGTTCCAAATGTGATTTTGTTTCACTTTATTGAGTTCACATCTATGTGATGTGCTTGGGAATGTAAGCCCGAAAGGGCAGGGTCCTCTCCCCTCTGTATCAGTCTGTCATTGTTAGTTTGTTTACTGTAAGTGATACCTGTAATTTGTATGTAACCCCTTCTCATGTACAGCACCATGGAATCAATGGTGCTATAGAAATAAACAATAATAATAATAATAATAATAATAATAATAATTTGTTTTTCTGCACTTTTTACTCATTTGATTCGTTAAATTTTGCACATATTGGCACTATTGTTGTTATTCATTCAATTTTGTTATAAATTTCATAGCTTTATGTGCACAGTTTTATCATTTGTGGTTTATTATTGCTTTCAGCATTTGTGTTCGTCACACTTGCACTTTATTCACTCATAATTAGTGCTTTTTCAAACAAATCTGGTTACAACATTTTTTCTGCCTTAGTCAATTATTTTTCCAGTGGAGTGTTTCAATTGTATTATTAAAAATTTTTCTATTATATGCATTATTGTTGTATCTGTATTTAATTATATGTCAATAAAATCTTTTTCATTAATTTCATGTCTATTTTTTATTCATTATATATATATATACTTTTCATTAATATATATATATTTTTTATATTTTTTATTTTTTATTTGTTTTATTAATTTCATTTGATACACTTGCATCCCTCCATCTGACCATCTCACCATCTCTCAGTGTTGTTCTCTTAGGCATTCTATGTGGCATACTTCATTGCATACATCAAGAGGGTCCATTTTATTACTGTCTGCTGCTGCCTATAAGCTATATTGACCGTATCTACACAGCCCTAGGTCTCAGTGGGCAGCAAATCTTTCTGGCATCTTAATCCTGACTATTTTTTTCCAAAGCAATCCAGAACCACTTTTTCTTTGTCTAATTGCTTGTTGACACTGCAGAATACAGGCAGATCCTTTTCATAATACAGTATGAAAATACAGCTATTCTAAAGGGTTTTGCGTGTCCCAGTCCTGACATCTAAGCACACCTAAAAATCTGGCATTTTTTGTGGTACTGTAGAATTTTTTTGGAGTGTCTTATAAAATTTTTTTACACCATTTTGCTTCCCAAAAAATATTTATCTGCCCCAAAAATAATTAGCTACAGGGCAGATATACTGGGTTTTGTCCGCCACACGCATTGCATAACGTTGCCCTAAACATTTTGTCATTTCAGGCCTCCACAGAATTTTTTTGTTGTGTCGCTCATAGCCTACTTATTGACACAATTTTTGCTGGCCAAAGCAAAAAAAATACAGGGCAGATATTTGAAAGTGGGCTCTCTTTGTCAGACGCCTGATCTATCAGTGTGCTAAAAATTGTGGCATTTTAGGCCTACATTTCCCTTTTTTACTGTCTGTTACCCTAATTTTATAAAGTCTTTTTGGGTAAAAAAAAATCCATCCCACATATTGACCAGTGTGTTATCTGTCTCAGACTCCTATCTCTCACTGTGCTAAAAATTGTGGCATTTCAGGGCTGCATTACTCTGGATTTGCTGAGTGTTACACTATTTCTATGTAGTCTTTTGGGGTAACAAAAAAAATAATCCAGCCCACTTATTGACCAGTATGTTATCTGTGTGCAATGCCTATCTCTCTGTTTGCTAAAAATTGTGACATTTCAGTGCTACATTACACTGGTATTACTGAGTGTACCCTATTTCTATAGTCTTTTGGGGTAACAAAAAAAGAAAACCAGCCCACATATTGACCAGTGTGTTATCTGTTTGCGACGTCTATCTCTGTGTGCTATACAGTATTTTGGGGTAACAAAAAAAATAATCCAGCACGTAAATATTGACTAGTGTGTTATCTCTGTGCAATGCCTATCTCTCTGTGTGCTAAAAATTGTGGCATTTCAGGACTACATTACACTAGATTTGCTGTCTCTTATCCTATTTGTAGACATTCTTTTTGGATAAAAAATTAATCCTGCCCACATTGACCAGAGAGTTATCCGTGTCAGACGCCTATCTGTCTGTGTGATAAAATTGTGGCATTTCAGGGCTACATTACACTGGATTTGCTGAGTGTTAAGGTACTGCCACACTAAACAATCCCGCTAGCGATCACTATAACGACGCATACTAATGCGATCGCTAGCGGGATTGTTTCTATATCGCTAAATGCGGCCACATTTAGCGATATAGTTAACGACGCTATCGCCGTTAGCGATCTTCTTAACGACTTTAGCGGTACAAAAGTACCGCTAAATCGCTAAGAAAAGGTGCCACACAGCGATAAGATACTTACCCAGCGGGAGCGCCGACGAGAAAATAGGGTCCGGAACGATTCCAGCGACGAGCGAGATCACAGCAGGAAGCTCGTCGCTGGAAGCTGCCGCACTGAACAATATCGCTAACGGGATCGCTAAATAGTGACGTTTTTTAGTGATCCCGTTAGCGATATTGTTTAGTGTGGCATACCCTTTACCCTATTTCTATACAGTCTGTTGGGGAAACAAAAAAAATAATCCAGCCCACATACTGACCAATGTGTTATCTGTGTCAGACGCCTATCTCTCTGTATGCTAAAAATTGTGCCATATCAGGGCAACATTCTCCTTTTTTGCTGTGTCTTACCCTATTTGAATATATTCTTTTTGGGTAAAAAAAATAATCCTGCCCACATATTGACCAGTGTGTTATCAGTGTGCGACACCTATCTCTCTGTGTGCAAAAAATTGTGGCATTTCAGGGCTACATTACACTGGATTTGCTGAGTGTTACCCTATTTCTATACAGTCTTTTTGGGTGAAAAAGGAATAATCCAGCCCACATATTGACCAGTGTGTTATCTGTGTCCGACTCCCATCTCTATGTGTGCTAAAAATTGTGGCATTTCAGGGCTACATTACACTGGATTTTCTGAGGGTTATCCTATTTCTATACAGTCTTTTGGGGTAACAAACAAAAATAATCCATCCCACATATTTACCAGTGTGTTATCTGTGTCAGACGCCTATCTGTGTGCAAAAAATTGAGCCATATCAGGGCAACATTCTCCTTTTTTTGCTGTGTCTTATCCTATTTGTATACATTTTTTTGGGCAAAAAAAATAATACTGCCCACATTGAACAGTGTGTTATCTGTGTCCGACTCCTATCCGACTATTTCTATACAGCCTTTTGAGGTAACTAAAAAAATAATCCAGCCCACATATAGACCAGTGTGTTATCTTTGTCAGAGGCCTATCTCTCTGTGTGCTAAAAATTGTGGAATTTCAGTGCTACATTACACTGGATTTACTGAGTGTTACCCTATTTCTATACAGTCTTTTGGGATAACAAATAAAATAATCCAGCCCACATATTGACAAGTGTGTTATTTGTGTGCGACGCCTATCTCTGTGTGCTAAAAATTGTGGCATGTCAGGGCTACGTTACACTGGATTTGCTGAGTGTTACCCTATTTCTATACAGTCTTTTGGGGTAACAAAAAAAATAATCCAGCCCACATATTGACCAGTGTGTTTTCTGTGTCAGATGTCTATCTCTCTGTGTGCTAAAAATTGTGGCATTTCAGTGCTACATTACACTGGATTTACTGAGTGTTACCCTATTTCTATACAGTCTTTTGGGGTAACAAAAAAATAATCCAGCCGATATATTGACCAGTGTGTTATCTGTGTCAGATACCTATCTCTCTGTGTGCTAAAAATTGTGGCATTTCAGGGCTACGTTACACTGGATTTGCTGAGTGTTACCCTATTTTTATACAATCTTTTGGGGGTTTCAAAACAAATAATCCAGCCCACAAATATTGACCAGTGTGTTATCTGGGTGCGACGCCTATCTCTCTGTGCACTAAAAATTGCGGCATTTCAGGGCTACATTAAACTGGGTTTTCTGAGTGTTACCCTATTTCTATACAGTCTTTTGGGGTAACAAAAAAATAATCCAGCCGATATATTGACCAGTGTGTTATCTGTGTCAGACACCTATCTCTCTGTGTGCTGAAAATTGTGCCATATCAAGGCAACATTCTCCTTTATTTGCTGTGTCTTATCCTGTTTGTATACAGTCTTTTTGGGTAAAAAAAAAAATCCTGCCCACATACTGACCAGTGTGATCTTTGTCTGACGCCTATCTCTCTGTGTGCTAAAAATTGTGGCATTTCAGTGCTACATTAAACTGGATTTACTGAGTGTTACCCTATTTCTATACAGTCTTTTGGGGTAACAAAAAAATAATCCAGCCGATATATTGACCAGTGTGTTATCTGTGTCAGACGCCTATCTCTCTGTGCGCTAAAAATTATGGCATTTCAGGGCTATATGACACTGTATTTTTTTGGTCTTACCACAGTTATTGCACCAGTTTGTTAAGCAAATAAAGTACATTACAAATATTTGAAAGTGCATTTTTCCCAAACACGGATCACATCTAAGTTTACTCCCAATTCATTATTTTTTATTGAACGTGGAAAATATTGTACTCCATTTAAAATGGGAAAGGCGCATGGCAAGGGACGGGGAAGTGGACGTGATGGTGATGGTGCATGCAGAGGCAGAGGCCGCATGCAAGCTGCAATGGTGCCTCAACAAACACCCACATCTTCTCGCAACAGATTCCTGTCAGAATTCATAGAGGATGACAGAACAGTACTCTTGACACCAGACCAGCGTAAAAAGGTAGTTGGTGGGATGGCAGATAATGCTTCCATTCACTTGGCCACAAACACCAGCACCCTGTCTTCCACATGGTCAAGTCTAAGTAGCCGTGACTCTGGACCACATATTCCTCACCCTGATCCTCCTTACTCCTCCCATGCCATGCACCCGCAGACAACTGTTCCCACATTTGGACACTCTGAAGAGCTGTTCACTTGTCCATTTATAGATTTGGGCCTCTTGCCTGGTCCACTTGAAGCGGGGCAAACTGAGATTGAATGTAACGATGATCAAATATTTGAGTAGCCATGTTCACATGAAGGTGACGGTGGGAACGTTTCACAAGAGGTGGACGGTGATGAGACACAATTGCCAGAAAGTCAGGAGGAGGCACAAGGGTGCAGAAGTGGAAGAGGAGGTGGTGGATGATATCGTAACTGACCCAACCTGTCAGGAGAACATGCAGAGCGAGGACAGCAGTACACAGAGGGAGGGAGGCATAGCAACACAACAGACAGGAAGAAGCACTGTGGTGGCCGCAGACATACAGCGGGCAACCGTTCCCAGTAACACCAACTCGACAGAAGTTGTCATTACAACTGTTACGTCTTCCGAGTCTGGTTGTTTTTCAAAGACTTTCCCAATAACCTCAAATAGGCCATTCGCACCACCTGCCATGCACGCATCAGAAGAGGTAGCAAAACTATCACCACCACCAGCATGATCAGTCACATGGCAGCAAAGCACCTGGGTCCAGGAACAGTGTCTGCGGGTGACACCACTGATTCTTCCGCTGTTGTGCATGGAAGCCAATTCCCTGTCCATGGTGCCTGCGAAGATGCCTCCTGCACAGCACCTGTCGTTGCACACACTCAACTACCACCATCAGCAAGCACGTCCAAGTCCTTGCCCCAGTGCAGCCTTCAGTTGTCCATATACGCAGCCAACGTCCCACAGTCCGCAGTACTAAATTTACACATTTCTCATCTGCTTCTGCTCAAAATGTTGCATTTTAGCGTCGTGGAAGCGGAAGGTTTCCACGACCTGATGGCGGCGGCCATCCCAAGGTACTCTGTCACCAGCCGACACTATTTTTCCTGGTGTGCCGTCCCGGCATTACACAAGCACGTGTCCCACAACATTACCCATGCCCTCAACAATGCAGTTACAGGGAAAGTACACTTAACCATAGACATGTGGACAAGTGCTTCTGGGCAGGGACGGTGCATCTCGCTGATGGCACACTGGGTTAACATAGTGGAAGACGGGACCCAGTCTGGTCAATCAGGGTTGCCCCCACAGTCTACAGCTCCTGCACGTCCTCCTCCTCCTCTTCAGCCTACAGCTCTGAAATGACCACATCAGTCGCAAGCTGGAAGCACTGCAGAACTGCCTCAGTCAAGCGGCAACAGGCTGTGCTGAATCTAATATGCTTAGGTGACAAAATGCACAATGCTGAAGAGTTGTGGACAGATATGAAAGAGCAGGCAGATATGTGGCTGACACCGCTGAACCTACAGCCAAGCATAGTCATGTGTGACAATGGTCAGAACCTGGTGGCGGATCTGAGGCGAGGTGAGCTCACAAACATACCATGCCTGGCCCATGTGCTTAACCTCCTTGTTCAAGGTTTTCTCAAGAGCTACCCAGAGATGCCGGTTTGCTTGTGAAAGTATGCTACCTGTTTGCCCATTTTATAAATAGTCAGCTAAGGCTTTGTAGATTGTAAGCTCTCACAAGCAGGGTCGGCTTATTTTTCTTTAATTATTGTATTGTTAACGTTGTTACCTATGACTTGTGTTTTGAAATTGTTAAACTGTAAAGCGCTGCGGAATATGTTGGCGCTATATAAATAAAGATTATTATTATTATTAAGGCTTCTGCCACCCGTGCTGTGCTTCAGCAGCGTTTGCAGCTTCAGGCTCACCGACTGGTGTGTGATGTCCCCACGCATTGGAATGCTACACTGCAGATGTTGGAAAGGATTTGTGAGCAGAAGAGGGCAGTTGTTGAGTACCAGCATGAACAAGGCCATTGGTATTCAGTTCAGACACCACACATAAGACCTCAGGAGTGGACATGGATGTCAGACATGTCCAAAACTTTGATGAGTCCACCAAGATGGTGAGCGGTGATGACGCCATAATTAGTGTCACCATCCCGCTTCTCTGTGTTCTAATAATAATAAAAATAATAATAATGGCTATTTATATAGATCCAACATATTCTGCAGCGCTTTACATTTTAACAGTAGCAGACACAACAGTCACAAGTAACAACTAGTGATGAGCAAGCACTAAAATGCTCGGGTGTTCATTGTTTGGGTCGAGCAAATTGGAATACTCGGGTACTCGACCCGAGCAATGAGCCCAATGTAAGTCTATGAAAAAAATAAACATTTTTGCAGCGATCCCCCGGGGTTCCTTTAAAAGTCTAAAAACGTCTGAAAATAAGGGAAACAGTGCTCAAGTGACACAGGAACATCATGGGGAATTCCCCTGGAAGCATTTCTGACTCCCAGGTCACAGCTGTGAGCAATGTTGTCAGAGTCTTACGCCATATTTACAGGCGCACCAAAAAACATACCAAAACGAAACCAAAATGGATTTTCCTGGGAAATATGTTAAGGAACATCCTTCCCAGGGTAATAACTGTTATATAAGGCAAATTAATACACCCAAAACAAAAAGGTTCCTCCACCACTTGGACTATGGTCACACGTAGCGTTTTTGATGCGCTTTTCAACTTTACCATTGCTTTCAACCAATACAAATGCATTCTATGGGAAATGTCATTTTAACATTTAACAACTTTAGCTGGCCATGTGGTGTGTGACACATCATCAGACACATCCTGTTTCATTTCTGAAGGAAGTACTCTGAAAGTCACAAAGCCTATTTTTAAAGGGGCATCAGGCAGCAGTAATCTTCTGAAAGGGTCATCTGACGGCTATGCTTTGTTGTTCCCATTATTAAACAGTGGGTCTCCTATACTGTTATTGACTATGCAGTGAGTGGCTGGCCTACCAAAAATTAGGACGCACCCCAATACCCCTTTGACGAGATGTACAGGAGGAACTCATGAAAAATTGTTCCAATTAGCCTATGCATTGAATGCAAGGCCTGCCCTGCACCAAAGTAAAACACACCCCAATAAGTCTTTGAACTCACATACTGGATGGCCACCTGAAAGCATTGTTCCTATTAATTTGGTACTCCCATATTGTTTGGCTACGCAGTGAATTGTTGAGCCTGAAGAACCTGCATTGGACAATGTCAGTGTTGAGGCTGAAGACCTGGCAGTGGACAATTGCAGTGTTGATGATAAAGACCCTGCAGTGGACAATTGCAGTGTTGATGCTAAAGACCCTGCAGTGGACAATTGCAGTGTTGACACTAAAGACCCTGCAGTGGAGCATTTTAGTTTTGAGCCTGAAGAACCATAAGTGGATAATTGCACTGTTGAGGCTTAAGAACCTGCATTGGTGAATTGCTGTGGTGAGGCAAAAGACACTGCATTTTAGCATTGCAGTGTTGAGGCAGAAGAACTGGCATTGAAGAATTGCAAAGCTGAAGATGAACAACCAACAAAGTTCACATGATTAGGAAGTCGGTCTCCCATACTGTTTGCCTATGCATTGTATGCAAAGCCTGCCCCAAATTCAAATGCACCTCAATAAGCCTTTGAACCCACGTACTGGATGGACACAGGAAAACCAAGTTCACATTATTCTTTTGGTACTGCCATGTTGTTGGCCTATGCATTGAACGCCTCAGAGCAGCCACAAGGGTCCGGCCATTGTCACCACACAATCATGCCTGGCTGTAGGTTCAGCGGTGTCAGACACCGATCTACCTGCTCTTTCAGAGCTGTCCACAACTCTTTAGCATTGTGTGGTTTGTCACCTAAGCATATTAGCTTCAGCACAGCCGGTTGCCGCTTGGCTGAGGCAGTGCTGCAGTTCTTCCGGCTTGTGAAAGATGTGGTCTTTTGGCAGATGGAGGCTGAAGAGTAGGAGGAGGAGAACGTGCTGGAGTTGTAGACTGTGAGGACAACCCAGTTTGATGTATGGCCCACATTCCTCGGCATCGGGAAGACGTGTTCCATTCCAAGTACCGTTATTCCACAGCCTCTCCTCTCTGCCAGGCCACTCACTGGCTTCCTATTGCCCAGAGGCTACAGTTCAAAACCCTAACTATGACATACAAAGCCATCCAGAACCTGGCTACTTCATACATCTGTGACATGGTATCCCAAGGTCCGACTAGATTCAAGCTTCCACTATGTTAACACAGTGTGCCGAGATGTACGACGAGATGTACCTTCCCTGTCCACAAGCACTTGTCCACGTGTCCGTGGTTAGGTGGACTTTCCCAGTAACATCATTGTTGAGGGCATGGGTAATGTTGTGGGACACGTGCTTGTGTAATGCCGGTATGGCACATTGGGAGAAATAGTGGCAGCTGGGGACCGAGTACTTTAGGATGGTCGCCGCCATCAGGTTGTAGAAAGCTTCCGTCTCCACAAGCCTAAAAGGCAACATTTTGAGCGCAAGCAGACGAGAAATGTGTGAATTTAGTACTGTGGCCTGTGGGGCATTGGCTGTGTATTTCCGCTTGCATTCCAATGTCCGGGGTATGGACAACTGAAGGCTGCGCTGGGACAAGCACTTGGACGTGCTTGATGATGGTGCTAGTTGAGTATGGGCAATGACAGGTGCTGGGCAGGAGGCATCTTCACATGCACCATGGACAGGGGATTGGCTTACACACACAACAGTGGAAGAAGAAGTGGTGTCACACGCAGACACTGTTCATGGAGCCTGAGGTTCGGCCCACAAAGTTGGGTGCTTTACTGCCATGTGCCTGATCATGCTAGTGGTAGTCAGGCTGGTAGTTTTACTACCCCTGCTGATGCGGGCATGGCAGGTGGTGAAAATGGCCTGTTTGGAGTTATCTGCAGAGTCTTTAAAAAACAACCAGACTCGGGAAGACCTAACAGTTGTACTGCCATCTTCCGTTGTGTTGGTGTTAAGAGGAACGGTTGCCCGCCTTCTGTCTGCGGACACCACACTGCTTCTTCCTGCCTGTTGGGATGCTACACCTCCCTCCCCTTGTGTGCTGCTGTCCTCGCTCTGCATGTCCTCCTGCCAGGTTGGGTCAGTTACTATATCATCCACTGATCCACACATCATTCGTCTGATCCAGATATCTTCCAAAGTACAGATTTTGAAGTACAATACATTGAAGTAGATTTGAATTGACTGTAAGGTAATGGGATAGCATACCACTATAATATTTCAGTTTCTGTTAGGCGTTGAGACCCCACCGCTGCACAGGGGGAATCTCCAGCCAAGTCCTCTGCAGTCTCCCATTCTTCTTCAGCCGCAGAAGATGTTACTCAGCGGAGACGTCGGTCCCAATATCTTGCTCAGGCTAATGCTATGCATTTGGTTGCTACTGACACCCCATTTTCAGCTATAGCAACCAGCATTAGTCAGCAGCGAGCAGACATTCCTGGGGCTAAGTCCTGCTTTTCTCCATCTGAGCATGCCGATGAGGCGACCGCTCATTGGTGGTCAGAGGTTACATGCTCAGGTCCTCAAGCAGTTCGGATTGGGCCATCAGCAAGGTCCTTGAAGGCTGCAGTTATAAAAGGATTGGTGGCCATGCGCTAGTATAAACCATGTGGTATGTGAGCTAGTGGATACACTACCACTCTGTGTACGCACGGGTGTTTGGGCCGAGAACCTACCGCACTGTCGGCGTGTATGACCATCTAGTGTTCCTTAGTCCTTAGTCAGGCAGGTTTTTACTTGGCTTGACCTAGTGCCTGTCTTGGCCATGTGTGCTGCTTAGCATGTGCTGTTTACAGGGCACAGTCAATCGACGTGCTCTGGCACACAACTTTTGGTGCAGCTCTGTGGTCAGTTGAGCGTTTTGCTCTTGTTTTTTAGTTAGCTGTATTCTACCACTGAGCGCAAAGTAGTGGCATCGCTAGTGTGACGCCGTGCGCATTGTGGGTCTGGTCAGACTCAAGTCCCCGTGTTCTAGGGGTTGAGCCAAGAGACTTCACTCGCACCATATCAGCTGTGTCCTGTGGCATGTAACGGAACAGCGCTCTATTACTTGCGGCGGCTCTGTGAAGCAACAGAGTTCACTGCTGTTCATACCGGGTGACATCTAACCCACGTGTTGTCGGCGTTCAACCGCCGCCTTGTTCCGCCATTGCTTAACAGCAGGTTCCATCTCTGCATGGTAGACCCCGGGTTGCGATTGCACCTTATATATACAATATATATATTACTATATATATTTCATTTGGTGCGTTCCACCAACCCTAACATTATACTAGTGCCAGGGTCTGGCTACTAATGGCAGATGAACAGCGACTGCAGCGGTACACACCGCAGCTGGAGGGCAGGTTGTTGGCTCTCGACCATACAACCTCAGCTGTGGATGTGACTGCAGTAGCTGTTCAGGCAGCTAGTGAGGTTGCAGACCGTGTGTCTGCTACCAACTCTGTTCCGACCTTATCTCTCCTTCCACTGCCTGAGAGGTTCTCAGGTGATAGCAAGTCGTGTAGGGGATTCGTGAACCAGTGTGCGATTCACCTGGAGCTACTGGCTGCACCTTTCCCTCAGAGCGGGCAAAAGTGGGATTTATTATTTTCCTGCTATCAGACAGGTTATTAGGGTGGGCTACTCCGCTGTGGGAGCGCGATGATCATGTGGTGCAGAATGCTCCGCGGTTTTTGAGCACTCTGAAGCAGGTCTTCTTGGGACCGCGAGTCACCCATGATACGGCAGTCCAACTGCTGGCATTGACTCAGGGCTCGTCCATGGTGGGTCAATTTGCCAACCACTTCCTGATTTTAGCTTCTGAGCTGGAGTGGCCAGATAAAGTCCTCATCCCGGTCTTTTGGAGGGGGCTGGCTGACCATGTGAAAGACACTCTGGCCACTAGGGAGATTCCGGCCACACTGGAGAAGCTAATATCCGTCTTTAGTCGCATCGACCTTTGTTTCTCCGAGCAAAGGTTGGAGCGAGCCCAGTGTCGGCAGAGGTTAGCCACACAGAACTAGCCATCTCTACCTTTATCAACCACTTCACCACCTTGCTACATCATTTCCTTTCTGCTGACATCCCCTCTATCATCATGGGTGACTTCAATATCCCTATTGACACTTCCACCTCAGCTGCCTCTAAACTTTTATCAAAGACTGCCTCTTTCGGTCTCACTTAATGGATGGTTCTCCATGGCCACTCACAAAGATGGTCACACGCTGGACCTTATCTTCACCCCCTCTGTTCCCTTACTTATCTCACTAACTCATCCCCCCACTGTCTGACCACAACCTACTGACATTCTCTTCCCTCTCCTCTCTTAGTGTGCAACCCCCACTCCACAAACTCACTCACTGTTAAATATTAATTATTGGTTATGGATTTATTCCTATTACACTTAATTCTGTACCGAGCACATTGACTTTCGCTGACATTACATATGTTATTTCTGTATGGTAAAATGTCAACCCATATACAGAGACCACGTGCTCTGAGGGACGTACATATAACATGGCTACACGAAGGGAGGGGGCTCTTTTCTTCACTCTCTTTAAGACACTCCAGCGACATTTTACTCTGACACTATGTTGAATGAACAGATGTTATGTAACCACATGTTGCTTCCAAAGACGCTTCTGACAGAGACAGATGTCATTTTACTATGCAGGATCCATGGAAAGAAGCGTACAAACTTTGCTATGGACAAATGAACAATCTCTTTGATTTTCTGCAATGATGTTTTTTTGATGGGCAGTCCAATAAACCACTACATTTTTTTATAAGAAACATTGTGAAATTTTCTTTAGAGTATCGCATCTGGCAACAAGTCCTGGGAAAAATATACTAAAATAAGTATTTTCAACACTCACCTTCACAGAAATCTCAAACACATCAATTTACACTCACTCTCCGAGTCCCTTCTCACTCTTAGAGAAGGGAGAGACATAGCTTCCTTAAATGACACAGATGCTGCTGCCACTTTATATTACACCACAATAACAGCAACACTCGATTCATTTACCCCCCCTCATGCCCAGCAAAACTTGTACAATCAACAGGTAACCCTTGCTGACCAGCCTGACTAAAGAACTGAGACCAGCTTTCAGGGTAGCTGAGTGGAGATGGAAGAGATCCCGTTCTGCTGAGCACTTTATTGCATACAAGCAGTCCCTCGACAGCTTCAAATCCACGTTCACCGCTGCAAAACAAACTTAATTCTCATCTCATATCCTCCCTGTCTCACAACCCTAAACAGCTTTTCAAAACTTTCAATTCTCTACTCTGTCCCCCAGCACCTCCTCCCTGTCCACTCATTTGTGCTGAAGACTTTGCTTCTTTCTTTTCTCCCTAGAGTTCACCTATCATTTCTTGTGTCTCCCCCTACAAATGAGGAGTCCAAATATCAATTTTAAAAAAATAATAGGGTTGTACAGGGAGAGCAAATAGATAGTCGTGGTATGACACTGCGCCCTGCTAACACTAGAGTAATTTTTTTTAATTACCAGCATTAAATATAAATTTTGAAATGCATATGAAATTTAAAGAAAACCACAATCTGTGCCTCCCAGCATTCCACTGCACACATCTCAGTATTTACATCACTATTAGCGTGATCTATTTCCCTTCAGCATTTCTCAGTCTTCAGATCACAGATATCACAACATGCTTCAGTCACAGGACAGTAAGTATTGCCTACGAGTGAACAGTTCTGGATGACATTGTTACAGTGTGAAACATTAATTAGGCATAAAAAATGTATTTGCCTAGAACACAGTCAGTGGACACTTAGTAATTCCCCCCATTTACTGGAATATGAAGGTCTTGAGATCCATTTGTAGCAATCCAGATATTAAAACTACAAAACAACAAAGATTATATTTTAAGTAGAAAAAGGTTATTGAAGAAATTTAAACAAGATATTCAACATTTATTTAGCCTCCCTTGACAGAACAGTAGAACCATAATCGTGCTGTATCACAATACTAGAGCAAGGGGAAATTGTAAATTCATGATGCAATAACGCAACTGCCCCACAGCGAAGGTGAACTGTACTACAATGCTGGGAACAAGATTAATTGTCCAATGTCTGATGCCAGACTCTTTCAAACATCAACTACCTGCTGGTGATCATTAGCTATAAACAAAATCCAAGAAGAAAAATGAAGGTTTTTTTTAAAGGTGTCTCTGTGTCCGTATGTGAATTGTGAATCTCTCTTATTACAGTATCCAAGTTGTGTTGGTGTCATCAGAGCTTAATCTTAAATGCAGATGGTTTTATGACTGCTGATGACCCTGAGGATGCTTTTAAGGTAGTATCAGGATGAACTTCAGCTGGAGGATTTTAAACAACACTGGAGGAGGAGGTTCTGTTTTTCTAGATTCACCTCCCTTCTTTGATGGGGTGTCACTTAATCTTAGAAGTATGGGCTGGTCTGATGTTATCACACTACCATTCAAAGGAAGATTGCATTTCATTGGTTGTCCATCTAGGTATCTGTAGACATCAACTGCATCTTCCTTTCTTACAAACACAACCTCTGCAACTCCAGAACTCAACAAGCAGATGCGCTTCAAGGCACCTCATACACAGAAAAGCTTCACGATATCTTCCTCTGTGACTCTTGGATGCAAATTATTAATGTTCATTTTTGTGCCTTCTAAAGGGCTAAAGACAGACTCTTTTGGAGTGGGCCCTACTGATTATTTGGCCTCCTTTGTGGCAAGTGTCCATGACACATTGGTTGCAGCCTTTGT
Organism: Oophaga sylvatica; assembly: GCA_033576555.1. Taxonomy (NCBI): domain Eukaryota; kingdom Metazoa; phylum Chordata; class Amphibia; order Anura; family Dendrobatidae; genus Oophaga; species Oophaga sylvatica. The sequence continues at coordinate 331,785,930 of JARQOD010000004.1, read as the reverse complement.
GTGCAATAAAGGTGGCGAAGTCTCGTGCCGAATAGATATGGGAGCTGTGTATGCATAATTTTGTACCACTTTAGTAAGAGGTAAAGTTTGCCCAAGAGAAAATGAATTTCCAGACAATCACAGCCTTTCCTGGTGGGAATGTGGGAAAGTTCCAAGTGATCATCGTCCATATCTTGTAAAGAGGAAATCTGTTGTTTCCCAGGTTCATGGTTAACTATGTTTATTGGCATTCCTTTAATAGTGTTCGTTACACCGGAACAAATAGTTTTCGGCTGTGAAATTTAGATATTCTTGGCAATATGTAAGGGTGAAGATGAAGAACCTTGTGCCACAGGTGTGTTAATAGTTATGGCCAGTGCAATCCTCTTTAAACTTAGTTTTGCACGAGCATCCATCAGTTTGTTTGGTTTTCCTCCAACACTGATCTGCTGCTTTCTAGAATTAAGCATCTCACGACCATCTTGCAGTTTACTCTTTATACGGACACGTGCGTCTTTGGCAACCAATTTTTCACGGGCATCTTTTATGCTGAGCTTCAGACGCGCATCTTTTACACCTATCTTCTGACGGGCATCAAACATATTCTGGTAATTGGTGGTGGGTAATCGACTAATTTTTGCAGGCTGGATCATACCTCCCATAGCCCCCCTGTTATTAATCCTGTACGTTCCCATTCCTGCCGTCACCATTCCTGATCACTTCATCCAACGACTTGTCCGCCATATTTCTGCTAAAAACCTGCACCTTCCAACCAGCAACTGTGTAGGAAACCACATTATTGTTTGCAAGGGTGTTTTTGATGCCCATAAAAATATTTACACAGTAGGTTGATGTGTACCCCCCAGGGAAAATGTTTTTCAGCCCATACACTTAGTGTATGGGCATTAAAAGTATAGAAGACCCGCTCCTTTAAATTGGGAAAAGTTTTATAGGAGGACATCCTCCACATCTCTTCAGACACCACCACTAGAACACGAGGGTGAACGTGTTCAGTGATGCAACAGCCACTATAGTTTTTTGCAATGGTGTTTATGATGCCGGTAAAAAAAAATAATTACACAGTAGGTTGATGTGTACCCCCCAGGGGAAAATGTTTTTCAAGTATAGGAGACCCATTCCTTAAATTGGGAAAAGAGTTATAGGAGGACATCCTCCACGTCTCTTCAGACACCACCACTAGAACACGAGGGTGAACGTGTTTCGTGATACAACAGCCACTATAGTTTTTTGCAATGGTGTTTATGATGCCGGTAAAAAAAAATAATTACACAGTAGGTTGATGTGTACCCCGAGGAAAATGTTTTTCAGCCCATACACTTAGTGCATGAGCATAACAAGCATAGGAGCTCCTTTCTAATGGGAAATTTTTTTTATGAGGCCCTCCTCCACGTCTCTTTCAAGGGGCATTGGAGTGCCTCCAAATTTTTGGAAGCCCTTACATTCACTGCATAGATAAACACTATGGGAGACCTACTTCCTAATATTGGGAAAAATTTTTAATAAGGCACTCCTCTACGTTGCTTCAAAGGGGCATTGGAGTGCCTCCAAATTTTTGGCAGCTCTTGCATTCACTGCATAGGCAAACAATATGGGAGACCCACTTCCTAGTAACGGGAACTTTGGTTTCATGTGGCCATCCAGTACATCGGTTGAAAGGGTTATTGGGGTGAGTGTAAATTTGGTGCAGGGCAGGAATTGCATTCAATGTATAGGCTAACAGTATGGCAGTACCACATGAAAAAAATGGCAACTTTTGTTTCATTTGGCCATCCAGTATGTCGGTTCAAAGGGTTATTGGGGTGAGTGTAACTTTGTGACAGGGCATGCCTTGCATTCACTTCATGGCCAAACTTTATGGGAGTAAAAGAATAAGCATAATGGGAACTTTAGTTTCATGTGGCGATCCAGGACGTTTGTTTTTGGGTTGTTGTGGTAGTCCAAATTTGGAGCTGACCTTGCATTCACTTCTCATGTAGCTTTGGGGCAAGGCAGGCCTTGCATTAAATGCATAGGCAAACACTATGGGAAACCAATTTTCTCATAATGAGAACATTTTTTCATGAAGCCCTCTTGTACGTCTCGTCAAAGGGTTATTGGGGTGCGTCCTAATTTTTGGCAGCCCAGCCACTCACTGCATAGGTAATAACAGTATAGAAGACCCACTGTTTAATAATGGGAACAAAGGGGGACATTATTACAAGCTGGGGGATATTATTATAGGATGGAGCCAGGACAGATACATTATTACAGGATATTGGAACCAAACAGGAAAAGGAGCGGATACAGAGTGAAGACAAGGGTATACGTTCTCTGGATCTTTATTCATTGATACAAGATGTTTCAAAGTTAAGATGACTCCTTCATCAGGTATAGTATGTTATACGGAGCCATGTCCCTTATATAGGGGAGGGAATAAACTTCTACGCAGCTTAAAACAATAAATAATTAATTAGAACCAAAAATTTATAAAAGTCACAATGTGAATTACGTTGAGTGTGTGTATGATGTCTTAAAATTATATAAAAATATTAATCATAAAAATAAAAAAATAAAATATTTTATTTTTGGGGACTCCTTTTGACTGAGGATCTGTTGGAACTTGAGACCCTATATTGGGTTTTCAAAGATTTCATTCAACCCTTCATTTGCCAGTGTGGATAACTTGAAAATCCAGTACGACTCTCGATTTATTAGTTTCTGATATCTACAGTCATGGCCAAAAGTTTTGAGAATGACACAAATATTATATTTTCACATGATCTGCTGCCTTCTGGTTTTTATGTGTGTTTGACAGATGTTTTTATCACAGACAGAAATATAATTGCAAACATATGAGTAACAAAAGCTTATATTGACAGTTAGAATGAGTTAATGCAGCAAGTTAATATTTGCAGTGTTGACCCTTCTTCTTCAGGACCTCTACAATTCTCCCTGGCATGCTCTCAATCAACTTCTGGACCAAATCCTGACTGATAGCAGTCCATTCTTGCACAATCAATGGTTTCATTTTGTCAGAATTTTTAGGTTTTTGTTTGCCCAGCCGTCTCTTGATGATTGACCACAAGTTCTCAATGGGATTAAGATCTGGTGAGTTTCCAGGCCATGGACCCAAAATCTCTATGTTTTGTTCCCTGAGCCATTTAGTTATCACCTTTGCTTTATGGCAAGGTGCTCCATCATGCTGGAAAAGGCATTGTTGATCGCCAAACTGCTCTTGGAGGGTTGGGAGAAGTTGCTCTTGGAGGACATTCTGGTACCATTCTTTATTCATGGCTGTGTTTTTAGGCAAGACTGTGAGAGAGCCGATTCCCTTGGCTGAGAAGCAACCCCACACATGAATGGTTTCAGGATGCTTAACAGTTGGCATGAAACAAGACTGGTGGTAGCGCTCACCTTGTCTTCTCCGAATGAGGCGTTTTCCTGATGTCCCAAACAATCGAAAAGGGGATTCATCAGAGAAAATAACTTTACCCCAGTCCTCATCAGTCCACTGCCTGTACCTTTTGCAGAATATCAGTCTGTCCATGATGTTTTTTCTGGAGAGAAGTGGCTTCTTTGCTGCCCTCCTTGAGACCAGGCCTTGCTCCAAGAGTCTCCGCCTCACAGTGTGTGCAGATGCACTCACACCTGCCTGTTGCCATTCCTGAGCAAGCTCTGCACTGCTGGTAGCCCGATCCCACAGCTGAAACACTTTTAAGAGATGGTCCTGGCACTTGCTGGTCTTTCTTGGGCGCCCTGGAGCCTTTTTGGCAACAATGGAACCTCTCTCCTTGAAGTTCTTGATGATGCAATAGATTGTTGACTCAGGTGCAATCTTTCTAGCTGCGATACTCTTCCTGTTAGGCCATTTTTGTGCATTGCAATGATGACTGCACGTGTTTCTTTAGAGATAACCATGGTTAACAGAAGAGAAACAATGATGCCAAGCACCAGCCTCCTTTTAAAGTGTCCAGTGGTGTCATTCTTACTTAATCATGACAGATTGATCTCCAGCCATGTCCTCATCAACACCCACACCTGTGTTAATGGAGAAATCACTGAAAAGAGGTTAGCTGGTCCTTTTAAGGCAGGGCTGCAATGATGTTGAAATGTGTTTTGGGGGATAAAGTTCATTTTCTAGTCAAATATTGACTTTTCAAGTAATTGCTGTTAAGCTGATCACTCTTTATAACATTCTAGAGTATATGCAAATTGCCATTAGAAAAAGTGAAGCAGTAGACTTTGTAAAAATTAATATTTGTGTCATTCTCAAAACTTTTGTCCATGACTGTATTTGTAATGTGATAAGGTATCAGAACACCCTTAAAAATCATGTAGGTCTACGTTGTATCAAACCAATGAATAATACAACGTAAATAAGATCTGAGGATTATCTTTTTTTCCAGAATTAAAAGCATGACTTTGTGTTTCATCTTCTTCAATGTGATTGTAATCTACATTATGTTGAATGTTCACATCTACAGTATGTTGGAATATGTTTTGTTTTTCTTTTTATTATTAATATTTTTATACAATTTTAAAGGAAATCTGTCATCAGGATTTTGCTACCCTATCTGAGAGTCGCCTGATGTAGGCAAAGAAACCCAGAATCCAACGAAATATCACTTAGATTACTGGGTACAGCAGTTCTGACACGATCAGCGCTTTTAGAATTAGAAATGCAGCAGAACTGGAAAGCTGCCCTCCCCTTCCCCACCTTCACACCAGGCTCTCCAAGTATGTAGACAGTGTGGTGCCTATCACAAGAGGGGGCTTGTTGGACCAGGAGGCACATGCTGATGGGTCATAGTAATGATAAACTCCAGGTGCGAAAGCAGTCATTGCAGAAAAACAAAACCACTGTGTTTTAAGCTCTACAGCATGCGGTCTAACAGATTTCCTTTGAGACATCATACACACACTCAGCATAATAATAATAATAATAATAATAATAATCTTTATTTATATAGCGCCAACATATTCCGCAGCGCTTTACAGTTTAACAGTTTCAGAACACAAGTCATAAGTAGCAACGTTAACAATACAATAATTAAAGCAATATAAGCCGCCCCTGCTCGTGAGAGCTTACAATCTACAATGAGGTGGGGGAGATACAAAGTACAGGTGTTTATATACAATGGTGTATTTACAATGATGGTCCAGCCATCTTGAGGGAGTGAGGGATGGATGGAGATAGTGAATGGGCTACACACACACACTTACACATAGAATGACTTTGATTAGTGAATGTGATAGGCCGCTCTGAACAAATGTGTTTTGAGGGAGCGCCTGAAACCATGCAAATTGTGGATAGTCCTAATTTCTTGGGGTAGAGCATTCCAGAGGATTGGCGCAGCCCGGGAGAAGTCTTGGAGTCGGGAGTGGGAGGTACATACAAATGGTTTGCTACAAAATATACATATGTGACTTGTATAAATTGTTGGTTCTAATTATTTGTTTTAAGCTGTGTAGCAGTTTATTCACTCCACTAAATAAAGGGGCGTGGCTGTATATAACATACTATACCTGCCAAGATGTAATCATCCAGGCTGAAAATCACTAGAGAATGAGCTGCTGCTAGCTCAGCCTCAGTGACCAGTGGTGAAGTCATTGACATTACTGCAGGTCACTGTGGCTTAGTTCCCAGCCCCTGAACTGTGGGATTCACTGAGCTCAGTGTTGCACCATGAGACTTTCTGTCACGGTGCAAGCTGTGATCTCACTGAGGTCGGCGCAGTTCAGAGGACTGACATCACCGCTCACACCATGAGAGAAAGTCTCATGGTGTAGCGCTTATCTCAGTGAGTCACTGCCATTCAGTATCCCGGCTGGGAATGCAGCCTCAGTGACCTGCAGTAGGCATGATGACATCATTGCTAGTCTCTGAGGTTGAGCTTGCAGCAGCTCATTCTCCAGTTGTTTTCAGCCTGGACAGTCACATCTTGGCACCATCCAGGTTGAAAACTATTTATCACAGACATGGATTACGGCATGGGACAGAATGTTGGATTGGTGAGGGATATGGTTATTTTTTGTTTTGTTTTGTTTTTACAGGAGACAATGGCTTCAATTGAATGGGCATTGTGAGTATTTTTGTTATTTATTATTTTCTGTTTTTAACAGTAGATGATGGATTTAATAAAATAGTTGTTAGGTGAGTATAACTGGTTGTTATTTTTAAATAAAAAATATAAGTGTGTTTTCTGACTGTGTTTATGTATAATATTTCTATAGGATTAGTGTTTGAGAGGCATCTTATAGACATCTCTCCATTACTAAGCCGTTGGCTTCATGACAGCGGACGATACAAAGGTGACATCAACCCCAAAAATAATAACCCACATTGCCACTGCCACAGGGCAAGTGGGAAGAGCTGAGCAAAGAGCGAGAGTTGCCACATCTAATAGATGCACATTTTCTGGGTGGCTGCGGGCTAAGGGGCCAATGTTCGGGGCTCCTTACCAGCCTAAGAATACCAGCCCCCAGCTGTCTGCGTTAGCATGGCAGGTTGTCAAAAATGGGTGGGACCCCACGTTATTTTTTAAATTATGTATTTAAATAATTTAAAAAAACAGCATAGGGACCTCTCTTTTCTTGATAACCAACTTTTCCTTTGCTTGGCTAGTTATCAAAAATACAGGAAAACCAACATCCATTTTTTTTTAATTATTTATTTATAGCAACAATGATGGTCAATTGATGCCATGTTTCCTGTGTTGCCTAATTTTAGCTTTTTTTACCCCAGAAGTGTGTGTCTATGTGTTTGATTTTGCTCTCATGAAGAATGAGTTTGGTATGTTCGGCAATGTTCAGCGAACATGTGCAAACATCAGGACATTCAAAGTTCCAACCAAACTTGAAAGGTTTGCTATCTACTTTTACTGCCTCCCAAAGATTCATAAGCTATCTCCATGAAGGGCAGACCGATAGTCTCTGGTGCAGTTTATGCCAACTGCCGGCAGTTACCTTGATGCGTTATTAAAAATATATAATACTCTAACTCCTACACCTGACTCCTAGATTTACTAAGAAAACCCTAGAGGGCATAACCTTCAACGATGATTTTAGTGACATCAATGTGGAGGCATCATAACCCTTATCATTCATCTAAGGGTCTTGAGTAGTGTTCGCGATACTGCCGATACTAAAAATATCGTACGAATGGTATCGCCGATATCACTAAATATCGTCGATATCCGATTCCGATACCGGAAGCCCCATGTAAGTCTATGGGAACAAAATATCGCAACAAAAAAAAACCCTTTTCTTTCGTTGTAAACACAAAATATACACACATAGAATACATATATATATATATATATATATATTATACATGTCATTGTGACAATATATATACATATATTTATAGTTTATACACTTCTACATAGTAAAATAGACTCTGATTCAATTGCCGGGTAAAGCCGTGACATACCCATAGAAGTCGACGGGCTCGGTGCCGAGTACCCCCAAAACCTCTGGCTCTGTGCGACTCAACTTGGGTGTCACGAACAGGATTCTGTAGCTCGCTATAAGCGAGTCCTGTGTGCCTGAATTGAACTGGTTTTGTGCTTGAGAATTGCTAAAATCATCAGAGAATGTATTTGCCATTTTTCCGCCATATCTGCGTCACGACGAGGCACTGGTGAAGAAGAAGGGCGTGCTCTTCGTGGGTGTACACTCACTCAGTGGCGCAAAAACGATGGCCGACCACTCTAAATGGTACTGCAATGTAAGATCGTGCCCCACAGCTCTTCAGTTTCGCCTCCTCATCCTCCTCAGTGTGCGGAAACTAACACGAAGGTCCCGCCTCACTACAAAAGAGGGGCCCTCTCCAGATGCTAATGACACATGTCACCTGGCAGAGATGGCTAATGGACACGAGCAGAAGTGTGAAGGGATGGAGCAGTCAGAGCTCTCCCCCACGGAAGCGACCCGATCGCCACGGAACCACCGTTGGGCACCCGGCCTGGAAACCTCCTACGCTGCAAGAAGTGGAGGATACCCTAAGAGGCCTGGCCCGGCACCGGGAGGAGGTCGCCAGGATGGAAGCCAGCTGGCGTGCCCTAAAACTAAACTTGGAGCGGCGCCAATCCCTCTTACCTGAAGTGTCTGTACCGGAAGGTGAGGCACCCGTTCTAGTAGAGGAGTCCGTGCGGGCATCCCAGCCCTTGCAATGTGATCCGGTTGACGTTGTCGCAGTGGAGGCACCCGTTCCTGCAAAAAACTCTGCACCGGCAGCACCCCAGATCCCGCTGTCTGCCCCCGTCGCTGAGACAGAAGAAGCGACACCCGTCCTCATGGAGGAGGCCGCGCAGGCACCAGAGGTCTACCTGTCTGTACCGGAGCCCCGACTGTCATCTGTTCCAGAGCCGGCTGCTTCCTCTGCAGGTGAGCGCCGCCAGGACTGGGGGGCACCAGGAGAGCTGCCGCAAACCGGACATCGTAAGCTGCAGTTTGATGGTGGAGACATGGAGATGCTGGTGGAGGAGAATTACAACCGGCGTCAGGAGGAAGAGTGGAGACGTTGGGAGCGGGAAGCAGAGCGACAAAGGGAGCAGCGAGAATCCCAAAAGCTTCGGCAACGTAACCTGGAGAAGGACCGGGCAGATAAGGACCGGATGAGAAAAGATAAAGGAACCCTGTGGGAGCCGCGGCGTAAGGGTGCAGTACGGAGCTTTAAATTGAAAGGTGGTTGGGGCTTCATCCAGGAGCCTGGACTTTATTTAGAAGTGTTTGTGACCCGGCGGGACGTGGAGGCTCACCTCCCAGAAGGACACCCGGGGAGGGACCTGTTGCCAGGAGACTTGGTGACTTACACCCGACACTGGGGTTACAATGGATGGTACGCCCTAAATGTTACCAGGTGCGACCCCTACTCCCCAGAGTGTCAGGAACCTGTGAGACCCTCGGAGCCTTCAGCCTCCCACATCCAGGCCTCTGCACAAGTGCCCACTCCACGCCATAAATCTCCCCAGCCTCCCTCAGTGGTCTCCTCAGCAGCCCCAGCTATGGACATGATAACTATAGCTGGCCCGTACCCGGCGCCTGTTAGGCCCCCTGGGGTTCGTTCAGTCCGGGACATAGGGCTCCAGACCCGGAGGGAGATGAAAGAGGTGGCCACACAGACACAGATAGCGGGTCACGACTTGACTGTACAGGCCACACGACGTCATCAGGTCCTGGTGGTCCTTGGTGTCTCGGATGTTTGGCAAGCATCAGAAGAGTACCAGGTGGTACCTGGAACACCCCTGCCAAAGAATTATAAATAACCCGGACAGGGTCCCTGTATGTAAATAGTTAAATTGTTTATGTACCCGGACGGGTGAATGTTCATAAAAAATTTTTTTAATTTAATAAAAAACAAAACACAGTTTTCATTACTTTTATTACAGTCTCATCCTGCGACGCCATCGATCTCCTGTAAAAAAATAAAAAAAAAAAACAGCAGTATACCACCTGTCCGACGCAGTCCATAGTAACGAGTGTCCCACGACGATCCAGCTCTGCTACATCAGAATGACAGGCAGAGCCTGTCATCCCGGCGCAGCACAGCTGATTACCTGCTTCCCCGGCGGTGACGTCATCGGACTGCTTTACGGCCGGGATTACCCTGCAGTCACTGCAGTTATCGCGAAAAACTGCATGTGACCGCCAGGGAGAAGATAATGGCAGCCATCAAGCAGTCCAGGACGTGACCGCCGGAGATCTTCTGCCAGGTAAGTGCCGCTGACTCCTGACAGACCCGACCGACGGACACTCACAGTGACAGTGACAAATCCGATTCCGGTATCCGATATGACGAAAATATCGGTACTCGGAATCGAAAGCCCGATACAGCTAATATCGGCCGATACCCGATATTTGCAGTATCGTATCGCTCAACACTAGTCTTGAGGCAGTTAATTTCTACCTACGAAGTACAGGCCAACAGTGTGTAGGACATAAAATAACTCATGACTTTGTTGGAATTTTTCTCACCAAAAACTTCTTTCTCTTCAATGGCAAATTTTATCACTAGCTCAATGGCACAGCTATGGGTAGCACTTGTGTGCCCTCATATGCTAATTTGCTCCTGGACTGGTAGGAGGAGACAGTGGTTTTTCATGAAAATGGTTTTGAGGACATACATCGAATTTTTCTATGGTGATCTAGACAGTTTTTCGTATTTTGTGACCTATTTGAATAACTCCTTGGGTGTGTCCTTTACATCCAAATGCCATCATACAGAGCTTCCATTTATGGATATCCAAAAAAAATTTGAATGTTGTTTACAAACCAAAATCTATAGGTGTTGGCGAGATGTTCTTTTCTTGAAATTCTGTGCCCTTTTTTCTTCATACATACTTTTGATCATTGTGACCAAAGAGTTCTATTTTAACCTCATTGGTCCACAGGATGTGTTTCCAAAATGCATGTGTGAGGAAAGGAACCGCCACCATTTTGGACTGGGCCTATACCAGCCTCCATTTTGTCTGTTGGAGAATCACAGGCTGCTAACTGCACAGGGCCTGTTAGCATATTCAATACGACAGGGTATGATGTCCACTGTGAAGCAAAAGGGCTTTAGTATGCTAAGCAATTCAGGCCCCTGTTTGAATAAGAAGGTCATTAGTATGCTAAGTAATTCCTGCCCACGACAGAATTTCCTGCTCAATATGAATAGCCAGGCCGATTAGTATGCATGCTTCAAAGTAGAGGCTTCAATTAGATTATACCTGCCAGCCGGACACAGAAACACACCGAGGGGAGAGACCTAGCAGGTTTAAGAACTGTGAGCTAAGGGCAGACCAGGGCCATTCTCACAGAAGCCAAGAAGCAACCAGGGACAGAACTGCCAAGGGAGCAGCGGCACACGTTTTGGGGGACTGTCCAGCAACTAAGACTTTCACCTGGGGATCGCAGAGCTCCCTGCCTCCACATGTCCATACAACCTAGTAATATTGACCTCTAGGTAATACCTCTAAGCCTTGTATTATTATTGTTGTATTTTACTCTGACTGCAAATCCATTGTAATTCCGTTGTATAGCTTACTGTATATTTCTGTAATTATCTAGTGCGCCCTTAAGGCAATTAAACCATAAAATTAATCTTGGGCTGATGCTTTTACTCTGATCACGAATCTTAGAATACCCAGTGGGCACCCTCCCCGTGGCCATTTGCTCTAGGTGTAGTTCCCTTACTGACCTGAGAGACAAAGGGGGCGCCGGAGAGCTGTGCCTGTGGAGTTACGTCACATTGGTGACGTGGAAGGACGGGGCGTCCTTCACATTTGGTGGCAGCGGTGGGATCAGAGTAATAGTGTGCGTGGGACCCCTACTCCCAGACACTACAGACTACCAGCGGTACTTTCACTGCTGGGGTCTTAAGGTCAGCCCAGCACTAGACGGTCAGAGTGTAAATATAATAAGTTGTGTGCAAGGTCAGGGTTGCAGCTGTGTCAGTAACCAAAGGTTCCCAAGATGGCGGAAGGCACCAGGAGTAGGGCAAAGGGGGAGGCCAATGCTATGGTCTATGAGGGGTTCGATACCGATGAATGCAGAGGGGAGCTTAGCCAGGGCTCCCCTAGGAGCCAGATCCCTGTGCTCAGTCCCGCAGTGGACTGTCCACCCCCTGCCCATCCCAGTCTGTCCAGATCGGAGGCCCTTTTCCAAGCGGCTATGGCACAACTCGAGGCTGGTAATGACGCCGCCTATGACAGACTCCTGGTGGCGGCAGAGAAAGCAGCAGAGCGTGCGCAAGCAGCAGCAGAGCGTGAGCATACAGAACGTCGTGAAGCTGCAGAGCGTGAGCAAGCAGCCACAGAGAAAGTGGCAGAGCGGGAGCAAGCAGCGGCAGAGAGAGCAGCGGAGCATGAGCATACAGAACGCCGTGAAGCTGCGGAGCGCCGGCACCGACTGGAGATGGCTCAGCACGGGCTCCCGCTGGACGCACCAGGCCCACCGGAGACAAGGGCTTCCAAGGTCTGGGCAGAGGACTTTCCCTTGCTTGAAAAGGATGGATACTTGGATTCCTTTCTGCTGGCCTTTGAGAGGACCTGCCTCCAACATCATCTGGCCTTGGATCAGTGGGCAAGGTACCTGATCCCCCCGTTTGAGGGGTAAGTCTCTGGAAGTTTTGGGGGACTTACTTGCCGGGGAGGAGCAGGACTACAACAGCATCAAGCGGGCCCTGATCCAGCACTACAACCTCACCCCGGAGTCGTACCGCAGGAAGTTCAGGAACCTGCAGCGAGGCTCAAAGGACACCTGGACCGACCACATGCGGGCCCTGCTGAGAGCTGCGGAGCACAGGACCTCGGGTCTAGAGCTCACTACCCGCCAGGAGGTCCAGAAACTGTTCGTCACGGAGCAGTTCTTGTGGAACTGCCCAGAGGACCTCCAGCAGTTCCTCCATGACTGGAAACCAAAGGGGGCTTCTGCTACAGCCGCCCTGGCAGACGACTATGCCAACAACAGGGCGCCGGAGCCAAAGAAGCCTGCCAGCAGCACCTGGAGAGGGGGTAAGCCCAATCCTGCCCGGCCCCATATCCAGCCCCCAGAGTGCAAGGGGTGTACCCCTGGCTGCCCTCTCCAGGCCAGGAACAGAACCCAGACGTTGTCATAATTGCAATCAGCAGGACACTTTAAGGCTGCGTGTCCCCAGCGCCAGAAGGCCCCATCCCTGTCCCAGAAACCGACCACTGTTTTATGTGTGGGAGGGGGTGGTGGGAGGTCCCTGGACAATTACCAACCCGTCACCATCGGCTGCTCAGCGGTCATGGGACTGCGGGACACAGGCGCTGAATGAACCCTGGTACGTCCCGAGGTGGTGTCCCCTCAAGACTTAGTGCCTGGGAAAACTCTTTCCGTCTCCGGAATTGGAGGCGTTGAACCGGCGCTGCCCGTTGCCAAGGTGTATTTGGACTGGGACGCTGCGAGGGGGATGCGGGAGGTGGGAGTAACGCCAAATATTCCTGCAAATGTGTTGCTTGGGACCGATTTGGGGCGGCTAGTGTCCCAGTATGTGGCCACTGAACCCCCAAGTTCGGCTCCCCAAGAATGTCATGACTCTACTGTGAATGCTAATGTTAATGCATTGAATGTGCCTCCAACAGTGGAGAAGGGAGTGAAACCTGATGGTAAGCCATGCACTGACACTACACACATGGGGCTCACAGTGAGGACAGGTGAGGAGGCTGCAGAGGAGAGCTCAGAGGTGAAGGGAGGGGCTGCTATGGGCAGTGTAGGGCCCCTAAGTGAACCCAGCCTGCTGAGTCTAGGGCCCCTGCAGGAAGAGGAACAAGCCATGGGGGGAGGGGGCGTCCCGGGAGAGGAGCCACCAGGTAGGACCCCAGGTCAGGAATTCCCCACATCCGGGATGTCAGGAGATCAGGAAAGTCTGCCTGACCCGGCAACTTGGTCAGGGGACGAAGGAAAGCAGGCGCTACCCGTGGTCTCAGCGGTCGTGGCCGCTGTTACCAGGAGTGGGAGCGCCCAAGCCCAAGGAGCCTCGCGGAGGTCCGACGGTTTCCACCTCTCCGACCAAGTGGCTGTCGAGTCAGACAGCAGCCAGGAGACAGATCCCGGGGAAACTGACAGAGGACATGGCAGTTTCATCAATTCTTGCCACATCAAGTCAGGGATTTCAGGCAGCGTTGGAAGCTGACGCTAGCCTGAAGACTCTCAAGGAGCAGGCAGTACAGCCTCCCCTGGAGTCCGACCGCGAGAGAGTGGTCTGGGACCAGGGACGGCTGTACCGGGTAACGGTCCAGCAGGGTTCACCGGAGGCGTGGCCCAGGGACCGACAGTTAGTGGTACCCCATCCGTTCAGGGCGGAATTGTTGTGGATCGCACATGAGATTCCAATGGCCGGACACCTAGGGATCACTAAAACCAGGGCCAGGCTAGCTCAGCATTTCTACTGGCCTGGAATGAGAACCGAGGTGATAGCCTACTGCCGTTCGTTTGACACCTGTCAGAGGGTGGGGAAGGCGAGGCCGCGCCCCAAAGCCCCACTGGTAACTCTGCCCATCATCGAAGAGCCTTTCTCGAGGGTGGCTGTGGATCTCATTGGACCTCTGTCCACTCCCAGCCACTCCGGGAAATGCTTCATACTAACGGTAGTGGACTATGCCACCTGGTACTCGGAGGCGGTAGCTTTGTCGTCCATTCGGGCTGACAAAGTGGCCACTGCCTTACTGGAGATTTTCTCCAGAGTGGTGTTTCCCCAGGAAATGCTCACCGACCGAGGGACCCAGTTCATGTCGCAGCTGATGGAGTCTCTCCGTAAGCAGGTACAGGTGCAACATCTGGTGGCCAGCCCGTATCACCCACAGACCAATGGCCTGTGTGAGCGGCTCAATGGCACCTTAAAGCAGATGCTGAAGATGTTGGTCGACTCCCACGGGAGAGACTGGGAGTGGTATCTCCCACACCTGATGTTGTGCCTACCGGGAGGTCCCACAGGCCTCAACGGGGTTCTCTGTTATGAATGTGCTAGAGATGGTTTCTGAGCAGAGGCTCCCTCTGGTGGTTACAAACAGTACTGAACCTTTCAGCGAGGAGTGGCAATCAGGGATCACGGACTGGTCTGATATAAGGGAGGTTCCCTCCCATGATGGTTGCTGGTGATCAATAGTTCTTGTCTCAATTGGTGTTCCTGGTTCATTTGGAAGTTTGCTGGAGTCTTGTCTGCATCTCCTGCTTTCAGATAAGATATTTTTTGCTTTTCTTTTTGTGCTTGCTGTTTGCATTGTTTTCTGCACTTTTGTGTAGGTCAGCCAGGTCCCCTCCTGGGGCCTGAGCTCCTCACAGTTTATCTGCAGCCACTGGTATTTGCTCATTTGCTTTATCCTGTTTTTTCAGTGGCTGCAGCTTGGTTTTGTTCACACTGAGATCTGATTTAGCGGGTGGCGAGATCATGTGATCTCAGTATTTTTGTAATCAGAATTGTTGGATTTTTGTAGGGTTTTCTGGGTTGCAGAAAGTAATCTCTCCTTTCCTATCCTATTTAGTCAGCTTGTGGCCCCAGCGTTTGCTCAATCTATTTTCTGCCTATGTTTGTGTTTTCATCTTGTCTAACTGCCATTATATGTTTGGGGGCTTCCTATTTTCTTTGGGGATCTGCTCCGGGGCACATAGCTTTCATCTTTCTGCCTTTAGGTGTAGTTATCTCTCAGGCTGTGACGAGGCGTCTAGGATCAACGTAGGAACGCTCCATGGCTACCTCTAGTTGTGTCGTTAGTTTAGGAATCTGCAACCCATCAGTTACCAACATCTCAGGTGTTCGGCTGCCCTGCTGTTGTTCCTGTCCTTTTCAGCTACCGAACATAACAGGGTGCTACCGCTGTGCTACAGGAGTCATAATACAATATTATGCCCCTACTAAATTATCTCCTGTTAGACTGTTTCATATCTTTCACAATGGTGACAATAATCTGTATGCATGTTCTGCTGCCCTGCTGTTGTTCCTGTCCTCCTCAGCTACCGAAACATAACACGGTACTGTTTCAGAAGCGGACAGCTGTATAAGGTGTAGGGAAAAATTTTAATCTCATATATATTTCCGGAGTCACACACAGATAGTCAGCATGTATTTGTCCGTGATACCAGCCGGTACATGGTAGTGTGTGAGGAGCTTACAGCTCTATACGGTGTGGGAAAAAATGAACACTCAGTAACTGTGCAGAAAAAAATAATAAAAGTATTAGTGCTGTGTAAAAAGTAGTCTGCACAGCAGTGTACACACAGCAATACAGCTATCAGACAGCCTAATAACCAGCGCTGCTGCACACAAGAAAATCCTCCCCTGTCACTGCACACTAACTGTACAGCACAATTACTATCAGCACAAGCACAGAAGAACTTCTCTTTCCAGCCCTAACCTCTCCCTACTGATAAACAGCGTCAGCAACCTTTCCCTACTGTTAAGATCATCAGAAGTAAAATGGAGGCCGGCACTCAGGGCTTTTATAGACACTATGACGCCCCCAAAAGCAAGCCAATCACTGCAATGCCCTTCTCTAATATGGTGGTGGACGCTGCACATGTCATCTCGTTGCCCTCAGTGTACGTCCTTGCTCATTGGCTGAAAAAAGGCGCCTGAAAGCATTCTGGGAAAACAAACTTTGGCGCTCGATTTGCCGACCGCATGGCCGACTGCACACTATGGTCGGGTTTCGGTCAACGAAACCCGACCCTGGCGAAAGTCGGCGACTTATGAATCTGACCGACCTGTTTTGCTCAACTCTAGTGCTGTTGCTTAGTTCTATTCCTCCCATCCTGTAGATATAATTTGTTTTTTTGCTCAGATGTGGAATCTTGTATTTCTCCTTGTTAAATACTATTTTATTAGTCGCTTCTATTAGTCGCTGCCCATTGTTCAAGCTTATCTAGATCCTTCTGAATCCTTTCTCTGTCTTCTTTAGTGCTAGCTATGCCTCATAGCTTTGCAATGTCTGCAAATTTGATTAATTTACCTTCAGTTCCCATATCTAGATCATTTATAAAAGTGCTGCACAACACTGTGGCCAGGACAGAGCTTTGTGGTACCCTACTTGAAACACTCTTCCAATTGGATGTGCAACCATTTATCACCACACTTTGAGTAAGATCACTTAGCCAGGTATGAATCCACTTAACTGTAGCCTTGTCAATTCAATACTTGGTCATTTTTCCAATAAGGATAGTATGAGATACTTTATCCAATGCTTTGCTGATGTCGAGATATACTATATCTAACACATTTTCCTGATCCAGCTAGTCAGTGTTTCCATCATGGAAGGAAATTAGATTAGTCTGGCATGACTTTTTGCTACACACTCATGCTGGTTCTGGTTAATTACTGAATTCTTATTCAATTACTTACATACATGCAATTTAATAATTTGTTCAAAGATCTTTCCTGGAATAGAAGTAAAGCACACTGGCCTATAATTTCCTTGCTCCATCTTCTTTCCTTCTTTGAAGATAGGGACAACGTTTGCCCTTCTCCAATCTTCTGGGACTTCTCCTGTTCTCCAAGATTATTCAAAGATTCTGGGTAGTGGTTCTGCAATTTCCTCTGCTAACTTATTACCCTAGGATGTAGAACACAGATGCAAAATAGGAATTTAAAAGTTCGGCTTTCTCAACATCATTTTTGTCCAATTCACCCTTTTCATCCTGTAAAAATCCTATAGAAAATTTGATTTTTCCTTTGCTTTTGACATACCCCCAAAAATCCTGTATTTGCTACTTTTGGTCTCCCTTGCAAGCCTCACTTAAGTACTGGCTTTAGCTCTTCTAATGCTTGGCCTGCATTCTTTGCCAACAGCATTATATTCTTCTTTAGATATGCCCGCTTCTTTCGATTTAATATACATTTATTTTTTCCTTTTTAACAAGTTTTCTGTGTTTAAGTTCTGTTTTCATCCATCCTGGTCTCTTTAAATGCCTCCCATTCTTCCTTCTTTTCAGAATTGTTACCAATTGTGCAGTGAGAATTTCAGTAAGCAAAATCTCCCATCTGTTATGACATGGTAGCCGAGGAGGACTGTAACAGAAGTAGCCAAGGCAGCCAGTCACCCAGAGTGGTTGGTAACTAATAGATTGCAGACCCCTAAACTAACTGCACAACTAGAAGCAGCCGTGGGACGTACCTATGATGACCTAGACGCCTCGACACAGCCGGAGAGTTAGCTAAGCCTAAAGATAGAAAGGGGAAAGCTAACTCCCCCGGAGTAGAGCCTCAAAGGAATATGTAGCCCCCACACTTATATAGGCGGTGAGACAAGATGAAATACAAACACATGCAGAAAATAGAATAAGCAAACGCTGGGGTCCAAAACTGTCTAGATTGGACAGGACAGAAAAGAATACTTTCTGCAATCCAGCAAAACCCTAGGAAAAATTCCAACACTTCTGATTCCAAAAAAATACTGAGATCACACGATCACTCCAGCTATATCAGAACTCTGGTATGAACATGTAGCTACCCAGCAGCCACTGAAATAACAGAGACTGAAAAAAGAACAAATAACTGAGAAACAGAGACCAGCGCAGGCCCCAGCAGGGGGACCCGGCTGACCTCACTCAGAAAGCAGAAAAAACAAAAGAAAACAAAACCACTGAAACAAGCAAGAAAATAGCTTATCTGAAAGTTTGCAGGAGACCGCAGAAGCTGACTACCAAACTAGACCAGGAAGAAAGAACCAATCACTGGCGAGGATCATGGGAAAGTTACTCCCTTAAATCCCCCAGTCATGACTCCCAGATTGCCAATCGTCAGCAGCTGAAAGGTCTCTGTCAGTCAAGACTGGTTCATTAACATCAACAGCCACCAGAGGGAGCCCCAACTCAGAATCCAGAGAATTCACCCATCATTCTTGAAAATTTTTTGTCTTTTAGAACATCCAGGCATTGTACCTTTCCTACTCTCTTTCTGAGTCCATTAAAATCTGCCTTTCAGAAGTCCAACTTTAAAATCTGAGTACTCGAGGGTGTACCTCCTCTTGTAATCCAAAATTCAAGGATAGTATGTTCCCCAAAATTCCCAGCCAACTTTACTTCCTCAACCATTTTCTCCCTGTTGGTAAGAATTAGGTCCAAAATTGCAGATCTTCTTATTCTCGCTTCTACTTTTTGAAAGATAAAGTTGTAAGCAAGAGAAGATAAGAGTTTTTGGAATCCCAAAAAATATCTTGATACTTAAAATCTCCCATGATCACTATGTCATACTTTTGAGAACAGAGACATCTGATGTAAAAGTAGTTCATCCATATCTTCAGTCTGTTCCACAACTTCAGAGGATGCTAAATCTTTCTTTAGGTCTTTTGCAGTGAAGTGGTGGTTCTGATTTGCCTCTGTGGCAATCCTACAAGCAGCTCTCACTGACATTTTGTTTGGTCTTCCAGACCTTATGTTGACCTCCAATGTCTCTGTTAATTGCCATTTCTTAATTACATGTCGAATAGAGGAAAGGAAAACTTGAAAATGCTTTGTTATCTTCTTATAGCCTTCTCCTGCTTTGTAGGTCTCCACCATTTTCATTTTCCAAGTGTTGGGCAGCTGCTTAGAGAAACCATGGCTGCTGTTTTTTGGCACAAGGTTAGAGGAGGCTGGGTCATTATAAAGATGGGAAATTTGCATCACCTGGCCTTTCCTAATGAAGATCGTGAATAAGCCATAGCCCTAATAGGCTAATTAAGGTTTGAAACCTCAGTAAAAGTTAAAAAGTTATCTGCGCACACAAATCTTCAAGTTTGCGCAAAATTTAGCATTTGTCTATTTTCCTCTTTGTAATTTTAGAAATGACTATATATATATATATATATATACATATATATATATATATATATATATATATATATATATATATATATATATATGTATATATATTTTAGAGATCATTTCATCTTAAACTTGCTCAACTGTTCACAATAACAGTAATTTTGACTAGGGGTGCCCAAACTTTTACATGCCACTGTATATGTTATTTTTCTATCTACTGGCTAACACGGTACAAGGATATACATCTTTACTGTATCAAAATGGAGAAATTTCCTGGTCGCTCTAAATAAAAGTATCCATAACATTATTATCGGCCTACTTTGCTCAAAGGTATGAATCTGAAAATAATTTTGACCAATCAGTTTTCATCTATTCTCTTGTGTATAGCATCACTGACTAATTCACTTTATTATTCTTGACTTTAATCCCCATTTGTTGGACAAAGAATATTAATAAAACTGAGATTTAATGTGGCAGGAAAATACTTTCTAATTATATAACAGCCTATTTGAGTAGTGCAGATGCAGCAAAACTGTCCATGTTAGTTGTATTAAATTAAGTTTGTCATTTGAAAAAAGTATTGTAATACTATGATCTCTTGTCTATTATTACAATATAAATTAGGGAATTAGCACAAAGCAGAAAATATGCAGCCCAACAAAATGTGAACAATTTAATTTTGAAGCATTAAGAGTTGGATTCTGGGAGTTTAGAGAGCTTGTTCTTCAGACACCCCTTCTTTAGCCAGGAAGAAAAGACAATGGAAAGAGTGGTTCATCTGTGTATCATATTTTTTATTTTTATTTTTCATGATTTTCACTTAAAGGGGTATTTTGAACTTGTCTATTGAGAAGCTCAGAGCTATACAGTTTCATTATTTCCTGGTTTCTGGCAAGGTTGGCATTGCTCTTTGAATGACACTTCTGGTGAGTAGCAGTAGAGTAATGTTAGTAGAACTGTAAAGCTCAGCACAAATTCTGCAGTAACACACAGCTGTTAGTTGTCTGTTCTGGAATCTACATTGTTATTACCATATGTACACATAGAGATAACGAGACATTTGAACAAACACACAGCATGGGACAGTAAAAACTGAGAGCCAAAATTAGGATAAATACCGTGGGAGAAGTCAATGCTTCAGTCTGGTGGGTCTGTATGATATATAACAGAAGGTTATCAGGACCTGAGAAAGAGGGAGAGGCAGGTTAGCAGATTACTGCTGTATAGAAATTAATGTTCAGGAGAGAGGTGGCTGGTGTGTTAGGAGTTAACTTCTCTCCTGAATGTAATTACTGTACACTCTCAGCCAGGGCTTTGGCAGATAATAATGGCTGACCTCAATGGAAACCAGCTGTACACTGTGAAAGAAAAAAGCTCTCATTGCAGGATAATGACAGCAGATAAAAAAAGCAAGATAATTTCAGACTTTCTTATTTTTATGATGTCTAACTAACTAAGGGTACAGTTGTGCTGAAAAGTTTACATATCCAGGCAGAAATTTTATTTTCTTGGCCTTTTTTCAGAGAATATGAATGATAACACCAAAACTTTATCTCCACTCATGGTTAGTGGATGAGTGAAGCCATTTATTGTCAGACTACTGTGTTTTCTCTTTTTAAATCATAATGACAACCCAAAACATCCAAATGACCCTGATCAAAAGTTAACATACCCCATTTCTTAATACTGTGTATTGCCCACTCTAACATCAATGACAGCTTGAAGTCTTTTGTGGTAGTAGTTGATGAGGTTCTTTATTTTCTCAGATGGTAAAGCTGTCCACTCTTCTTGGCAAAAAGCCTCCAGTTCTTGTAAATTCCTGGGCTGTCTAGCATGAACAGAGTGCTTGAAATCTCCCCAGAGTGGCTTAATGATATTGACGTCAGGAGACTGAGATGGCCACTCTAGAACCTTCACTTTGTTCTGCTGCAGCCAATGACAGGTTGAATTGGCCTTGTGTTTTGGATCATTGTCCTGTTGCAACGTCCACGTGCGTCCCATGAGCAGCTTCTGGGTTGATGATTGCAAATTTGCCTCCAGTATTTGCTGATAACGTGCTGCATTCATCTTTCCTTCAACTTTGACCAAGTTTTCTGTACCTTTGTAGCTCACACATCCCCAAAACATCAGCAATCCTCTGTGCTTTACAGTAGGAATGATGTTTCTTTCATCATAGGCTTTGTTGACCTCTCTCCAAATGTAACGTTTATGGTTGTAGCCAAAAAGTTCAATTTTGGACTCATCACTCCAAATTACCTTGTTCCAGAAGTGTTGAGGCTTGTCTCTGTGCTGTTTTGTGCATTGCAGGCGTTTAAGGAGGAAGACCGGACTGTGGGTACCTGTACTGCACCGGGTCCGGAACTGTTGATGCTGCATCCCATGGTGTCCAGGGAAGGCAAAAAGACCCGGATAGGGGCCCTGACCCGGAAGCTGGGGGTGCGGTTAAAAGAAAAAGTGCACACAGCGTCAGCCAGTTTCCTGCTGGCAGTGATAGAGGAAAGGTGCATGCGCAGCGTGCTCTGCAGGGTATGCAGCTGGGCCGTAACAAGACCCGGCCAACCAGATGCCAGGGCACTGCCAGGGCCCACTGCAGTGACAGGGAGAGAGCCTGGAGCCCTGTTCAGCTGAGTGCCGCACATAAGCTTAAGAGTCGGGGCAGGGTGCAGGACTGTTTGTTGCTGCCCTCATTGCCGGACATTACCACGCCGGTCGGCCGGGACCCTGACTGAACTGCGGCCTTGTTTGCATTGGCCACATCCACTTATGGACTAGGTGCTCAGCGGAAGGTACCGGAGACCGACCGCTGCCGCCAGAAGACAGGTCAACATTGCCTGTAGGACCTCATTGGACAAATATCGCGCCAGCCGTTGTTGGCGCTACTGACTTCCAAGCATCATCTAGGGCCTGAGAAACCTCTGACACGATAAATGTTTGAAATAACTGCTGTTAGCTTGTTCATTAACTCTGCATGTCCGTTACAACTTAACTGTTTATTCTCTCATTTAACCGTTTGCCTCCTGCATGGAGTATTCTATTGTTAGATTAAATTGTTAACCCTTGATCTGTCTCTCGTGCGTCACTGCATCCCGCAACCTGCTCACAGGGAGATACTTTGTGGAATTTGCGCAGTAATGGATTTCTTCTAGCGACTCAACAATGCAGCTCATTTTTCTTCAAGTGCCTCCTTATTGTCCATCTTGAAACTGCCACAACGCTAGTTAGCAGAGAGTCCCGTATTTCAGCTGATGTGGGTTTTTCTTTGCATCCCGAACAATTTTCCAGGCAGTTGTGCACAAAATTTTTGCTGGTCCACCTGACCGCTGCTTTGTTTTTACAGAGCCCCTGATTTTCCATTTTTTAATCACAGTTTGAGTGCTGCTGACTGGCATTATCAATTCCTTGGATATCTTTTTGCATCCCTTTCCTGTTTTATACAGTTCAACTGCTTTTCCCATAGATCCTTTGACAATTATTTTACTTTCCCCATGACTCACAATACAGAAACATCAGTGGCTGGATGAAAGATGCAAGAATCTATCTGGATCCCAGAAACTCACTCAGCTTTTATGCACACACTGATTACAAGCAAACAGGTCACAGGTGAGGATGTTACCTATAGTAGCCATTCAAACCCATTTGTGTCAACTTCTGTGCTGGTTTTCAGGTCACCAGGGTATGTGAACTTTTGATCAGGGTCATTTGGATGTTTTGGATTGTCTTTATGATTTAAGAAGAGAAAACATAGTAGTTTGACAATAAATGGCTTCACCCAACCACTAACCATCATCATACTGTACATATACTCTGAAAAAAGGCCAAGAAAGCAAAAATTCTGCCGGGGTGTGTAAACTTTTGAGCACAACTGTATATAATGACTTGACACTACCCTTTAAGTAAGCTACATTACTTCATTTAGCAATTGTGTATGCAAACCTATTTATTCTTGCATGATTAAATCTAATTTATAACAACATCTGATGCCTATTATGACATATGCAAAAGGATACTTTACAAATTCTAAGTCAGAAACAAAGCAGACCATGCACCACACACCTACTAAGTCATTTACTCTCTGGATCGGAAAATAAATTATACTAGGAACAAGCAAAATGTAGAATTTCATTTAGTTTATTATTTTTTTTATACATGAATTGCAATGTGAATCAGAGTAGCAGGGCAGAAGAGGAAATACATGGTGATTGTCGTTAGTAATATTGGCTTTTTGTTCATGTTAGTGTTTCCTAAGAAGCATCAGCTTATTGGAGAAATTTGAAAAGCAAACAAGTAATAAATAGCAAATAAAAAGTGTTATGTTTCCAGATTATGCTGTACCCTTGGCAACAGAATTAGCATTGATTGTATTGATAGACTTGTTTGGGCACTTCTTATTGTAATAATGACACATAAGATGTTTTTGTAAAAATAATTTTCAGGTTATATTTCTTGTGATGCGTTTACTTCTATGTTATATATATCATTATATAATATTACAAAATATTCACATATATACACCCCATTGTTTCTCTGCCTATATGTAGTATGACTATAGTCCAATAAAAGTAGCTTTATAGCCTGCAGCAAACTTTACACCATATTCTAGACACAACTCCATTAAATAAAATGTCTCGTAATAGCTCAGTTAGATCCAAAGATGGAAATGCACAATGCAACATGTACATTGTAAGCAATGCACAATCAATATTTTCCTACACAGTAGAAGGACATCTTTGTTAACAGGCTTTCAAGAGGAAATGGAACACCTTGAATGATGGATAACAAAACACCTTGAAATTCAATAACATACAGCCTTACATCCTGTAACCATTGTGCAACATAAACGTAGGCACTAAACACAGTTAAATCACTAAAATGTTTTTAAAAGAAAATGGAGTACATTTATTAATAGACACCAAACCACCTTGAAAGTCAATATCTAAGCACTGTACATTACTGTACAAAACAGAAGTGCTAAACATTGGTAAAACTCAACCCCTTGGTGAAATGTACTAATTAAAGAATAAACATATCTACCAACATACTAGCAAAGATTTCCTTTAGATACTCTAAATAGCATCACTTTTGTCTGCAGTGGACATCAGAAGAGCACAAACATGATGGCAATAGAAGAAAATACATAAATATAAGAAAAATTATAAATATAAGAATTATGTAAGGTATTAAATGTAATCCTGCCTGAAGAAGGAGCCTCTGTGCTCTGAAAGCTTGCAAACATATTATTTTCTGGTTAGCCAATAAAGGTATCACTCGGAGAATACTTTTGTCATCATTGGACGGAAAAGTATTCACATCGATTTTTCTGGCTAACACGGTACCACAATTAATTTATTATTGTACATCGTAAGGTTTAATATAAATTTTAGGAGACTTTCCAAGCTTCAAGTCACAACAGATTTAGGACTAATGGCTTACAGCTATGCTCCTATATGATGCACGTGGTTTGTGGACCCACTGTTCCACAGGCCAGACTTACCCTGGAGGGGCGTAGTGAGGTCAAACTTGTGTGGCAGGTAGCTGCCAGGTACTATTCCAGAGTGAAGTCTGACAGTGGTTGCTGACCCCAACCACTTGGGACAAGTTCACACAGTACAGTCACTGGAACAGGTTTTCCCTGTGCATACAGGGTGGCCACAGAGATAACTTCATAGTTCTGGCCTGGGTATTCAGTCTCCAGGGTGACAGACAAGTACCACCGCTGCAGTCACAGGGTAGGGACACCACCGAAGTGACCACAGGAAGTAAAGGTTAACTATGATGGATTAGTGGAACACGGTATATGGGATATGGGACACTAACAGACTAGAAAAGGAGGACCTAGCAGCATACAGTTACCACTAACCACCTAACAGAACTATAGGGGTTTATCGGGCAATTCTCAGTAGGGGAGGATGCCTTTTATACAAGATGTCTGCCAGCTATTGGCTAGCATACACCTTGAAGGTGAATGCACATTTAACAAAATGCCTCTCAGCGGTTGCTGGGGGCATTTACCACATGTGCGCTGCCCCTTTAAGACTAGGGGAGCGTGCGCACCCGCTCTCTAGGCACGCCACTGAAACACAGTGCAGCATGCACAATTGAGGAAGAAGGCAGGAACTGGAGTACGCCGAGGATCGCACCGTGGGCTGGGGCGGTGAGTAAGCCAGCATCCCCGCATGGTAGCAGAATGGGACACCATTCTGGTGCGCCGGGCAAAATGTTACACTTATATTTACACTTTAATTTGCACTGAAAGATTATTGTGGATGAACGCTCTTAAGAATGCTAGTTTCACTGCTGATGCATTTTACTTGTTCATCGGGTGAAATAATTTTTTTGCAGGCTTAAAAATCATTGTATTTTATAGTGCACTTGCCTGAGTAAACAGGACTCATGCTGTCAAAAACATTGTCAGCTTATGTGCAGTAAATGATTGGGTAAACACAGTGTGCCTATATGAAAAAAACTTTTACACCACCACTGATTGGGAATTTTTTTCTGATTGGCAGTTGTTTTGTGTGACCAGTCGGTTCTTCTTAATGGACCTTTTGTACTACAATATATGGGATTTGGAGGCCAATGCTGCTTTAGGGTGTACTAAAATCATAAAATGCATCTTTAGTCCAACCATTAGGACAGAGAATAAAATCTTCTTTATTAAATATTCAGTAAAAACATGTAAAAGAGTGACATCATAAAATGAGGCACGGCTCCATACCTTATTTTACGATGTCACTCTGTTACATGTTTTTACTGAATATTCAATAAAGAAGATGTTATGCTCTATCATTGCGGCTGGACTAAATATGCATTTTTGGATTCTCATTGGAATGCTACACAGGAGCATAGTCCATGCCTTGGATTATGCCTATATACACAGAGTGAGCTGGTTAACTTTTTGGACCGACAAAATCATCACTAACTATAAATGTACTTCATTATGCACACTTAAGTCATGTGTAGAGTTGAGCGATACTTTCCGATATCCTAAAGTATCGGAATCGGAATGGTATCGCCGATATCACAAAAATATCGGCGATACCCGATACTGATACCGGAAGTCCCATGTAAGTCTATGGGAACAAAATATCGAAATTAAAAAAAAACCATTCTTGCCTTGTTGGTTAATTGTACATGAAGGAAAACAAGAAAGAGTAATGTAGAATGTATTGGGGGAGGTTGAGGAGACATTAAAGGCATAGATGTTTGACCCAATCCAATGGAATAGCATTAATTTTTTTTTTTTAGGAAATACGTTCGGATTGACGAACAAATTGACAATGTTGTTAACCTTTTTTCTATTTTGTCAAATATGTCTGTTTCACAACTTCCATGGTCTTCACCTTTTTAACTTTTCACACACTTTCTCCTTCATAATTTTCAGCAGCATCATCTTTCTCATCAAATTATTCTTCATCTTCACCTTCTTAATCTTCTAAAACTTCTTGCTATTCATCTTTTTGTTAACATTACTTATATTGTTCTTATTAAACAGTTATTATTCTTCATATTCTACTTCTTCATCTTCTTCCTATTCATCCTTTTCATCATATTCTTATTTGTGACAGACATTCCTGTACTTGTAATCTGTAAAACTCTGAATTTTCATCCTTCCGTTCTTGCTGTCACGAAAGATTTTAATTACAACAGTATTTGTCCGCGTTCAGTTTAGCCTGCAGCAGCATCAGGCATTTTCCAGGGGCACCACGAGGAGGAACGGACTCACCCCCATACACTGCTTAGTCTTCTTCTGCTTAGAATTTAGAGCATATATTTTGCTCTTCATTTTGGTCTTATACTTAATGTTCTTCTGCTTTTTGATCTTCTGCTTATTGTTCTTCTGTCTCTTGTTCTGTATCTTGTAGTTTGTCTTAACCTTCTTTGTCCTGTTGGTGATGGTACAAAAGCCAATGGAAGTAACGAGGACCAGCTGACTGTGCTGGAACCCGGAGGGTCAGCAGAAGGAAAAGAGCCAATGGCACAACCGAGGACCAGCTGACGTTACTGGGACAGGGTTACTAAGCAGGAGGTACCTGTGCTCCAAAGCACTACCAAGGACCAGCAGACGTTGCTGGAACTCGGATACCGACATGGAGGCACCTAGGCCAAAGGCACTGCGGAGAACCAGCTGACGGTACTGGAACCCGGATGGGTAGCAGAAGGTACAAGAGCCAATGAAAGTAACGAGGACCAGCTGACTGTGCTGGAACCCGGAGGGTCAGCAGAAGGAAAAGAGCCAATGGCACAACCGAGGACCAGCTGACGTTACTGGGACAGGGTTACTAAGCAGGAGGTACCTGTGCTCCAAAGCACTACCAAGGACCAGCAGACGTTGCTGGAACTCGGATACCGACATGGAGGCACCTAGGCCTAAGGCACTGCGGAGAACCAGCTGACGGTACTGGAACCCGGATGGGTAGCAGAAGGTACAAGAGCCAATGAAAGTAACGAGGACCAGCTGACTGTGCTGGAACCCGGAGGGTCAGCAGAAGGAAAAGAGCCAATGGCACAACCGAGGACCAGCTGACGTTACTGGGACAGGGTTACTAAGCAGGAGGTACCTGTGCTCCAAAGCACTACCAAGGACCAGCAGACGTTGCTGGAACTCGGATACCGACATGGAGGCACCTAGGCCAAAGGTACTGCGGAGAACCAGCTGACGGTACTGGAACCCGGATGGGTAGCAGAAGGTACCCATGGAAATTAAAGTTGAGGCAGCAGGACTGTTTGCCGTTCACACAGCAGGGGAACAGCTGACATTACTGAACCCCAGTAACACGGGAGCAAGTGTAGACTGTGCTAACAGCACTTCCGAGAAACAACTGGCGGTGTTGTAACACAGGGATGAGAAGAGAACAGGGTGGAGGCAGCAGGACTTTTTGCCGTTCACACAGCAGGGGAACAGCTGACATTACTGAACCCCAGTAACACGGGAGCAAGTGTAGACTGTGCTAACAGCACTTCCGAGAAACAACTGGCGGTGTTGTAACCCAGGATGAGAAGAGAACAGGGTGGAGGCAGCAGGACTATTTGCCGTTCACACAGCAGGGGAACAGCTGACATTACTGAACCCCAGTAACACAGGAGCAAGTGTAGACTGTGCTAACAGCACTTCCGAGAAACAACTGGCGGTGTTGTAACCCAGGGATGAGAAGAGAACAGGGTGGAGGCAGCAGGACTTTTTGCCGTTCACACAGCAGGGGAACAGCTGACATTACTGAACCCCAGTAACACGGGAGCAAGTGTAGACTGTGCTAACAGCACTTCCGAGAAACAACTGGCGGTGTTGTAACCCAGGGATGAGAAGAGAACAGGGTGGAGGCAGCAGGACTATTTGCCGTTCACACAGCAGGGGAACAGCTGACATTACTGAACCCCAGTAACACAGGAGCAAGTGTAGACTGTGCTAACAGCACTTCCAAGCAACAACTGGCGGTGTTGTAACCCAGGGATGAGAAGAGAACAGGGTGGAGGCAGCAGGACTTTTTGCCGTTCACACAGCAGGGGAACAGCTGACATTACTGAACCCCAGTAACACAGGAGCAAGTGTAGACTGTGCTAACAGCACTTCCAAGCAACAACTGGCGGTGTTGTAACCCAGGGATGAGAAGAGAACAGGGTGGAGGCAGCAGGACTATTTGCCGTTCACACAGCAGGGGAACAGCTGACATTACTGAACCCCAGTAACACAGGAGCAAGTGTAGACTGTGCTAACAGCACTTCCAAGCAACAACTGGCGGTGTTGTAACCCAGGGATGAGAAGAGAACAGGGTGGAGGCAGCAGGACTATTTGCCGTTCACACAGCAGGGGAACAGCTGACATTACTGAACCCCAGTAACACAGGAGCAAGTGTAGACTGTGCTAACAGCACTTCCGAGAAACAACTGGCGGTGTTGTAACCCAGGGATGAGAAGAGAACAGGGTGGAGGCAGCAGGACTTTTTGCCGTTCACACAGCAGGGAACAGCTGACATTACTGAACCCCAGTAACACAGGAGCAAGTGTAGACTGTGCTAACAGCACTTCCGAGCAACAACTGGCGGTGTTGGAGCCCAGGGTCAAGGAGGATGTTTAAATACTAGATCAAGTATTTTCCTTGTTACGTGTCAATTAAAAATGTCTATACTCCAAACAAGAGAAATATAACCTTTAGTACCATAAGATGATGATTTTACTTTAAAAAATATATGTAAATTAATAATTGACAAACATAAACGCATACATTAACATGTTGAAAAGCAATGCAAACCACAATAAAAATCGGTTAAATAATCTGCTATACGGTTTTAAATAAAAGCATACAAGTACATATCAGAATCCATTAATGATGGATAAGTAACAGTATGTACACCATTTTCATTTGCTGAATAATATCACTAAAAAGTTTTTAAAAATATCTAAAATTTCCATCATGTAATACTGATAATATGTGCCAATCATTTATATTAACAAAAAAAACCTTTAAAAAGTGCATAGTGAAAACAGCTATTTATGCCTGACTGTGGACTTGCAAGCATGACAACGGATAGATAAGGTATATATAGATGACACTGCATAGCCACAGATGGTGAATGGCGATGTAATACTGTACCTCAATAAAGTGTGCGTTACTACTACATCCTTATTTTTATATAGCTTTCTAAAAGGGTACGTGCATGTATGCTTGCGCCTTTGTTTGGACGCACAGACTGGCTTCCTGCTGTGACGCGTTGGGTATTGGAGCGTCTGTGCGTCTTATGACGCAGACTAACATTCACGGTGCGCATCGTTCATCATCGCAAGCGTACCGACAACACAAAGGCGTTGTCATGACTGCTTTACTCAGTAAACATGCACCTATGATGAAACATACACGCATGTGCCCTATTACATAACAAGCTACAAGAAAAATGCGTGTGAGGTGTGACACAGCTGTTTTGTTAAGGTACAGTATTATATCGACATTGTACAGGTGTCGCTATTCAGTCTGATAAATAGATATCATTCACCTATTCTATCAGTTGTCGTTCTTTCAGCACCACTTACAGGTATATATTTTGCTATTGTGACTATGCACTATTGACTTTACCAAGGTAATGCATGATTTTTGTTAGCGATTATCATGTTTACATGAAGGACCTTTATGATATGGGCTGTTAACTTTCTAATCAAATATGTATTTTTTAAAATGACACAAATATAAGTAATGTTGAAGAGGACTATTCCTACATGCATTGTTTGCACAATATTACAGGTGTACATCACGTCCCTTAATCAACATTGGATATTATATTTACTTGTATGCTTTTATTTCAAAGGCAAGAACACTGAAGTATAACCTTCGCACTGCAGCAGTTGTCAAAGTTCAACCCACATTATGCACTTCCAACATTGCAGTATTTGAGTCATCATGATGTGAGTTGGATTTGTCTAAGCTATGGAGTGACAAGGTTGACCATCAGTATCCTATAGCATAAGTAGGCTTTTGTGTTTGCATTTGTTTTCGACATGTGCATATCTGTAATAATATGTCACAATTATTTTGTTACAGATTTGTGACAAAGACAAATCATTTTATGGTTTGAAAGTTGACGTTTCAAATGTTTACAGCTTAGAAATCATGGTGTAGCCTCATATCTATGTGTAGCACTAGACACTTTGAGATGTATTTTTTTTTTTCACCATGATTAGGTAGCTAGCAGTAATTTTTGCCGGACACACAGCAGGGGAACAGCAGGCGTTACTGAACCCCACAAACACATCAGCGATTGTTTTCATCTGTGCATCTAACACTTCTGAGCAGCAACTGGCGCTGTTGAAGCCCAGGGTCAAGGAGGGTGTAGGCAGAGGACTAGTATGAGACGTTTGAAGTTGAAGTTGTAGTTAGCAGCAGTAATTTTTGCCAGACACACAGCAGGGGAACAGCAGGCGTTACTGAACCCCACAAACACATCAGCGATTGTTTTCATCTGTGCATCTAACACTTCTGAGCAGCAACTGGCGCTGTTGAAGCCCAGGGTCAAGGAGGGTGTAGGCATAAAATATTGAGTTATTGCCTTGTTACGTGGCCATTGCAAATGTATGTACTTCAAACAAGAATAAATGAAGTTTTACTACAACAATAAAATGATAAATTTCAATTACAAGAATAGAAAAATATTTATACTTGACAGTCCTCTGTGGTTGATAACGTTTAATGGCTAACTGAAAATATGGTAACAAATTCAAAGCTTTCGAGACTACTCAGGTGTCTTCATCAGGCTAAGAGTAAAGCCAAAAATGAAGAATCACATATTTCTACACACAACAGGACACAGGAATAGCTAAGACAAGTGAGGGAGGGACAAGTGAGGGAGACCGGCAACAAAAAGGAGAACAAGGATGAATTATCAGCGCCACACAATCACAGATAAATTAATGAATTTACCTGTGGCAAAAGACTTTTGTATGCCCGGTCATAGCATCATGGATATGGAATTACTGTTATTAAAATATAACTTCAAATATGAGAAACGTACAAAGGTTTCAGAATATAAGCTCATCATGACCTTTGACACTGTTAGTGATGGAATGAATAGATCACATGGATTTATGTCATTCTATATCAATTAAGGAATCTGCGTCTATGCCCTTCCAGGGTCATGAAAACCCAAAAAAATACGCCAATGAGAGGGCAATCAAACTTTCTATCCTTATCTAGGAACTGTTCCAATATTTATGTTCATCCCTGTGAGATAATGACAGTTCTGATACACGTCACTTACTTGTCTTACCTATTGCACTATTCCTGTGTCCTGTTGTGTATAGAAATATGTGATGCTTAATTTTTTTAGTTAGTCTTTCCCTGATGAAGAGACGTGAGTAGCCTTGAAAGCTTGCAATTTGTTTCCATCTTTTCAGTTATCCATTAAAAGGTATCAACCACTGCTGACTCTGAAGTCTAAATATTTTTCTATCTACTGGCTAACACGGTACAAAGATACACATGTTTTCTAATTTCAAGAAGGAAAAATAAAGAAAATACAAATATAAACGCATATATGCACATGCCAAAAATAAATGGAACAACACAACACCCAAAAAATTGGTAACAAAATATAGTGTTGTAAATGTAAGAATAAAAGTAAATTTTTTTTTTATGAATAATGCTTAAGGAACGCTATGTTAAACCATAACATAGTGAAGACAATGGATTTTGTAATAGTCACTCATCATCATCATCGCAAATTTTATGTGACAGTCACAGACATTTCAATTATTTAAGTTCATAAAATCGTAACTTTCTATAGCATGTATGACATGTCCAGCATGGACTCATCAATGTGATTGATGACACAATAATGTACAATAAAAAATAACCATTTAAAAAAACATTAGGCATTGTTTGTCACAATTTAAGTGTGTGCCTGCAAGTGTAGGTGAAACAAAGCTACGGATAGCAAAGGTATATTCTATGTCTGTATCAGACAGTGGACAGCCTCTGATGGGTAATGCCGATGTTATACTGTACGTCAATAAAGTCTGCGGCTGAAATCATGCATTTTTTGCTTGTAGAGTGTTGAAGAGGGTAAAAGAATGTCTGGTTGCGCAAAGCTTTATCCGTCAACACTACCTTCCTACTGTCACGCGTAGGGTAGGGTAGCGTGTGGCAATTAGCTGACTATCAAATGTGAGGTTAGGCTGCGTTATTGCGCACTAAGGACGCAAAAAAAATACAGCAGTAATAATTTAATGTGTAATACTCCACCTATGACAAACCAAAAAATTACGTTCCCTCTTTAACAATGTACAAGACTAACAAGCCTAATGGTTGACGCTGACTTAATTGAGATACAGTATTACATCAACATTGTCCATGAGTAACTATGCACTGTGATACCTATATACCAGTATTAATTTATATCTCTTGTGGTTGTTTCAACAGCACTTGCAGGTATAACTACCTATTGTCAGTATGCATGATGCACTTTCTAGATGTAATAATTTATTATTGGACATTATTACCATGTTTACATGCTGGCCATTTCATATATGGTGTTTGAAGTTACAGTTGGCATCAGTATGTGTATTTTATAATGTCTGTCATAAATAAAACTCGTGATGATGATGATGAGGATTTAATGATTCGTACATCCATTGAGTGCATTATCTTACAGGTACAGATAAAGTTCCTTAAAAAGCATTAATTCATAAGTCTGAAATGTACTTTTATGCATTAATTTAAAAATGTGAAGAGTAGACTATGTTTTATTTTTTGTTACCATTTCTAATAGACATGTGCAGATATGCGCTGTGATGACAAATTATTATTTGTCCATATTTGTCATAAAAATTTATCATTCTAGGCCTGCAAAACTTCACAATTTCATGTTTTCAGCATAACAAGCAGGGTGACGGCTCTTCCCTATTTGGAGCATGTTGGTCATGTGTTTTTCTGTCCATGTGTCGGGAACAGGACACTTCTTGCCGTTGACACAGCAGGGAACAGCTGGCGTTACTGAACCCCACTAACAGTAGAGCTTGTGTTTTGTTCTGTGGACACGACACTTCTGAGCAGCAACTGGCAGTGTTGGAGCCCAGGGAGTAGAGTTCAGGTGGTAGAAAGATGAACATAACAGGAGACATGGATAACGTTGCGAACCAGTTATTTAATCTGAAAACGGACAGACAAATTCTGGCGAGATCCATGCCTTGTTCATTTTCAGAAAAGTAAGCCGGTCTACATTATCGGAGGATAGTCGCATGCGACGGTCTGTTAGTACACCACCTGCAGCACTAAAGACGCGCTCCGATAATACACTGGCAGCAGGGCAAGCCAGCACCTCCAATGCATACTGGCTAAGCTCTGGCCATGTATCCAGCTTCGAGACCCAAAACTTGAATGGGAAGAGCCATCTGGGAGTACACTGAGAGGCAAAGCCAAGTAGTCTGTCACCATCTGACGGATACGTTGCCTCCCGCTGACTGGAGCCCTCTCGGATGGTGTAGACATTTGTGGCGCTGCCACAAAACTTTGCCACATTTTTAACATACTGGTCTTTCCCTGTGCAGAGGCACTGCGTGTGCTCCCTCTTGTTGCAGAGCTCTCTACACTGCCTCGACGCACAGAGCTGCTTTGTAAAGCAGTAGCAGCAGCAGTGCTCTCGGCAGTAAGGTAGAACATTAGGGATTGCACCAGTGTGTCTTGGTACTCCCGCATTTTACGCTCCCGGTTCAACGGTGTGATGAGGCTTTTGACGTTGTCCCGGTAGCGAGGGTCTAGGAGGGTGTACACCCAATAATCAGACGTCGTGAGAATGTGGGCGATGCGGCGGTCGTTTCTTAGGCACTGCAGCATGAAATCAACCATGTGCTGCAGACTCCCAACTGGCAAAGAAACGCTGTCCTCTGCAAGAGGCGTTATCTCTGCCTGCTCTGCATCACCCCACCCTCGCTCTACATACTGACTAGAGCGTTGTGTACCTCCCTCTGGAGCGATGTCTTCCTCCTCCATTGACTCCTCCTCCTCATCCTCCTCACAAAGTGAGCCCTGCCCAGCCCTTTGTGAGGAACCACGTTGCGCTGACTTTCCAGAAGGTGATGGAATTTGTGACTCCTCATCCTCCACCTCTTCCAAAACCTCATCCCTTATTGCTTGCAGTGTTTTTTGAAGCAGGCAGATAAGGGGGACAGTCAGGCTGACTAGTGCATCATCTGCACTCGCCATCCGCGTTGACTCATCAAACGCACGCAAAACGTGGCACATGTCCTTCATAGTGGCCCACTCATTAATGGTGAAGTGTGGACGGCGCAAATTGCGTGTTGATTGCGCCTGATGCAGCTGATACTCCATAACTGCTGGCTGCTGCTCACACAACCGCTCCAACATATGTAACGTTGAATTCCACCTGGTGGATACGTCACATATGATGCGATGTTCAGGAAGGCGCAATCTGCGTTGCAGAGCTGCAATGCGCGATCTGGCCATGCTGGAACGTCGCAAGTGAGCGCACTCTAGGCGGACCTTGTGCAGCAGTGCATCAAGATCCGGATAGTCCCTCAAAAAACTCTGCACGACCAAGTTGAGCACATGTGCCAGACATGGTATGTGAGTGAGGTTGCCAAGGCCCAGAGCTGCCACCAGATTTCGGCCATTGTCACACACTACCAAGCCTGGCTGGAGATTCGCTGGCAAAAACCACACGTCGCTCTCCTGCTTGATGGCATTCCAGACCTCCTGCGCTGTGTGGCTTCGATTCCCCATGGGAATTAATTTCAGAACGGCCTGTTGCCGTTTGGCCACGGCTGTGCTCATATCGGTCGCATCAGGTAAGCGTCCACGGGTCCATGTGGAGGTAGACCGTGACGGCTCCTGCAGCGATGATTCTGAGGAACTGGAGTAGGAGGAGGAGTCAATGTGGACAGACTTGATTCCGGCAATCCTTGGAGTTGGCAGAACACGTACAGCGCCACTCGCAAGATCTGTACCCGGCTCCACAACATTCACCCAATGGGCAGTGAGTGAAAGGTATCGTCCCTGGCCATGGGTACTGGTCCACGCATCGGTGGTCAGGTGGACCTTGCTACTGACGGCGTTTAGTAGCGCATGTTTAATTTTTGCCTCAACATGCTTTTGCAGACCAGGGACGGCTTGCCTGCTGAAATAAAATCGGCTGGGCACATTGTATTGTGGGACTGCCAATGCCATTAATTCACGGAAACTGTCAGTCTCCACCAGCCTGAATGACAGCATTTCAAGGGACAGGAGTTTTGCAATGCCAGCATTCAGAGCCTGTGCTCGTGGATGGTTTGCCGAGTATGGCCGTCTTTTATCCCATGCCTGTGCTACCGATGGCTGTTTTGTGGCCTGGGTGTGTGAGGATGACAGGGAACTTGCAGCTGTGGGTGGAATAACACTGTGTCTCTGGACAACAGTGACAGAGGTTCTTCCATGGCGATCCTTTGAGGAAGCCTTACCAGCTGTGTGTGAACTGGAGGAAGAGGCTCCAACAGGAGCTGAAGATGTAGGTGCTGCTGTAGGTTGGCCTACATCTCCAGTGTGTCTTTGTAACTCAACAAAGTGCTTTGACCGCACATGTTTCCACATATTTGTTGTATTAAGGTTACTGACACTTTTACCTCTTTTAATTTTTTGATTACACAGCTTGCATTTTACATAGCAAATATCATCTGCAACTGTATCAAAAAAGGACCACGCAGAGCAAGTCCTGGGAGCGCCCGGTTTGGCTGTTGTAAGAGAACTGCTCCGAACGGGTGCCAAACTGGAGGCTACAGGCAAGCGAGTCTGCAGCCTACCTCTCCTACTGTTTGGACCGTTGGTGCAATCTCTTCCTCAGAGCTGCTCCCACCACCTTCCTGTTCCTCACGCCATGTTGGGTCTTGGACCTCATCATCTCCACCACTACCCTCTTCCAACACCTGCTGTTGTTGGGTGGTCTGGCCAGCACCATGCTCAACAGAAACTGGCAACTGAGTCTCATCATCATCAGATGCGTTCTGCGGTGTGCTGACCATCGGCACTGGCTCACCCGCCTCTTCAGATTCAGAGAGACACAGCTGTTGCGCATCACTGCATACTGCCTCTTCTTCACATTCCAGAATGCTGCTTGGCTGGGCCCCTGTTTCCAAGCCAACAGATTCTGAGAACAGAAGCAGAGACTCAGCTGGCTCCTGTACAGAGCTCTCTGACTGCCTGGGCAATTTGGCAGGCGGTGAAGAGACTGATGGTTGTTCAACAGTGCTGTGGTCCTGAGAGGAGGTGGAAGGTATTGAAGTCGATGCATTGGCTGCCATCCAACCAACAACGGCTTCAATTTGTTCTTCACGCAGCAGGGGGGTACGCTGAGCTCCTACAAAAGTGCGCATAAAGGAACGCTCACGGGGAAAACTGGTGGATGCTGTGTCACTGGGTGCGGCAGCAGCCACAGAATCCCCACGTCCTCTCCCTGCTGCAAATCCACGGCCTCGACCACGACCACGTGCCTTACTCACTGACTTCTTCATCTTGGTAGATTGATAAAGAAAGTCAGAAAAGTTAAGGCCTAAGTGTGGTTATTCCTCACAGACTACAGTGAACCCTGCAGACAACTGTTCAGTATCTGTGAAAGGCCCCTTTGTGTACTTCTATAGTGTTTGCAACCAATGTATTGTATACGGATGGAAGCGCGTCACACTAATAGATTAGATTTTTTTCCACTAAAATGGAGCAGCACCAATTAGAGAAAAATGTGAAGGATGAGGCAGTGACACACGCTCAGCAGACTACAACCGGCAGTGGTTGAAGTACAAACTGGAGCGTAATCTGCACTCACAAAATGAAAAGCTCACAGACTACAGTGAACACTGAAACACAACTATTCACTATCTGTGAAAAGCTCCTTGTGTACTTCTATAGTGTTTGCAACCAATGTATTGTATACGGATGGAAGCGCGTCACACTAATAGATTAGATTTTTTTCCACTAAAATGGAGCAGCACCAATTAGAGAAAAATGTGAAGGATGAGGCAGTGACACACGCTCAGCAGACTACAACCGGCAGTGGTTGAAGTACAAACTGGAGCGTAATCTGCACTCACAAAATGAAAAGCTCACAGACTACAGTGAACACTGAAACACAACTATTCACTATCTGTGAAAAGCTCCTTTGTGTACTTCTATAGTGTTTGCAACCAATGTATTGTATACGGATGGAAGCGCGTCACACTAATAGATTAGATTTTTTTCCACTAAAATGGAGCAGCACCAATTAGAGAAAAATGTGAAGGATGAGGCAGTGACACACGCTCAGCAGACTACAACCGGCAGTGGTTGAAGTACAAACTGGAGCGTAATCTGCACTCACAAAATGAAAAGCTCACAGACTACAGTGAACACTGAAACACAACTATTCACTATCTGTGAAAAGCTCCTTTGTGTACTTCTATATGTTTGCAACCAATGTATTGTATACGGATGGAAGCGCGTCACACTAATAGATTAGATTTTTTTCCACTAAAATGGAGCAGCACCAATTAGAGAAAAATGTGAAGGATGAGGCAGTGACACACGCTCAGCAGACTACAACCGGCAGTGGTTGAAGTACAAACTGGAGCGTAATCTGCACTCACAAAATGAAAAGCTCACAGACTACAGTGAACACTGAAACACAACTATTCACTATCTGTGAAAAGCTCCTTTGTGTACTTCTATAGTGTTTGCAACCAATGTATTGTATACGGATGGAAGCGCGTCACACTAATAGATTAGATTTTTTTCCACTAAAATGGAGCAGCACCAATTAGAGAAAAATGTGAAGGATGAGGCAGTGACACACGCTCAGCAGACTACAACCGGCAGTGGTTGAAGTACAAACTGGAGCGTAATCTGCACTCACAAAATGAAAAGCTCACAGACTACAGTGAACACTGAAACACAACTATTCACTATCTGTGAAAAGCTCCTTTGTGTACTTCTATAGTGTTTGCAACCAATGTATTGTATACGGATGGAAGCGCGTCACACTAATAGATTAGATTTTTTTCCACTAAAATGGAGCAGCACCAATTAGAGAAAAATGTGAAGGATGAGGCAGTGACACACGCTCAGCAGACTACAACCGGCAGTGGTTGAAG
Organism: Oophaga sylvatica; assembly: GCA_033576555.1. Lineage (NCBI taxonomy): Eukaryota > Metazoa > Chordata > Amphibia > Anura > Dendrobatidae > Oophaga > Oophaga sylvatica. The sequence continues at coordinate 331,747,116 of JARQOD010000004.1, read as the reverse complement.
TACAAACTGGAGCGTAATCTGCACTCACAAAATGAAAAGCTCACAGACTACAGTGAACACTGAAACACAACTATTCACTATCTGTGAAAAGCTCCTTTGTGTACTTCTATAGTGTTTGCAACCAATGTATTGTATACGGATGGAAGCACGTCACACTAATAGATTTGATTTTTTTTCTAATATAATGGAGCTGCACCAATTCCACTAAATAAAATAAAAAAAAAAAAGAGTCAGTGACACGTGCAGATGCCTACAAACAGCGGTGGATGCAGAGCAAACTGCAGCGTCACCTGCACTGTCACACACACACCTTGCACAGAGCTGTTAAAACAACACTGGCAAAATGAAGCTTTACACAGCGGTTGGTAAACTAGCCTGCCTCAAGCACAGTAGTACACAAAATCGCTATATCTAACTGTCCCTCAGAGTGAGCAGAGTAGCGTTCTGTCCCTTACTGAGTTCACAGCACAGTGACGCTAAAATGGCGGCGGCGCCTTTTATAGTGCATTCTGACATCATTTCAGCAGCCAATCACAGCCATGCCATTAGTTAAGATGACCGCAGCATTACAGGATGTGCCCACACTTCGTAGGATTCCTCATTGGCTGACTAAAATCACATTGCCTCTCAAAGAATTATGGGAACTTCCGATTCCGGTATACGATATGGAAAAAGTATCGGAATTAAGTATCGGAATTCCGATAACGCGAATATCGGCCGATACCCGATACTTGCGGTATCGGAATGCTCAACACTAGTCATGTGACAACTGTAAATGTTGAAAAATACATACTGAAATAGATAAATTGCAAGTTATTTGGCTTGGAGTACGGCTACACAGCTGCAGCAACAAGACTTAAAACCAATATTACAGTCACTTTTTGCATTGTCCATGAGGCCACATTTTGTAACCTACAATTCATTAAAATATTTTAGAATAATCTAAGTGCCAACCTGTTAAAAAAAGCAGTTATCTGATTCTGCCGAATGAAAAGTGAATGATGGGTCACATAACATTTTAGCTTTGTAAATATACCTATATTATATATTTTATTGACTCCTTAAAATTGAGTTATCTGAGTTATTCAGTATAACAAATGATTTTGAGTGAAAAGAAAACCTCCATCAGCAGTATGTTTTGATGATATGTTTAAGTACAGGTTTTTCCAGTAATAATTTATGCACTCGGATTTTAAGATTTAACTTGAATTTCCCATTTATAATGTATTAAATCTGCTTCCAGGAGAAATCCATATTTGTCACTTGTCCACATTCTATAATTGATGCAGAATTGATATATTCCCATCCATTTTTAAATAAGAAAATCAAAAATGATTGATATTGTTACTTTTAATTGAGATTTCAGAAATTGTAATTACAGTATCCAAGAGATGAAAAATATGCCCTAAGTTCTGCTGCAATGCTCGGTCCTGGATATAGTTTAATTTGCACTTTTGAAACAGCAATATACATGTTTTTCAAGATATTAGCACATTTGTCATATATTTGCAGACATGAATTGTACAGGTGCAAAGAGGAATTCTGGCTGTAATAACTTTCTGGTTATGCCTGGGAATGTCAAGTAATGGAAAACAAAATGAATCAAAGCTTTGAACCAGATGATTTATATGTTCTTATAACTATCCTAAATACAATGAAGAAATAGGAAACTTGGCACTACATATTGTAATTGTTACTTTATTATGCATACAGATTATTGTCACCATTGTGAAAGATATGAAACAGTCTAACAGGAGATAATTTAGTAGGGGCATAATATTGTATTATGACTCCTGTAGCACAGCGGTAGCACCCTGTTATGTTCGGTAGCTGAAAAGGACAGGAACAACAGCAGGGCAGCCGAACACCTGAGATGTTGGTAACTGATGGGTTGCAGATTCCTAAACTAACGACACAACTAGAGGTAGCCGTGGAGCGTTCCTACGTTGATCCTAGACGCCTCGTCACAGCCTGAAAGATAACTACACCTAAAGGCAGAAAGATGAAAGCTATCTGCCCCGGAGCAGATCCCCAAAGAAAATAGGAAGCCCCCAAACATGTAATGGCGGTTAGACAAAAAGAAAGCACGAATACAGACAGAAAATAGAATGAGCAAACACTGGGGCCACAAGATGACTAAATAGGATAGGACAGGAGAGATTACTTTCTGCAACCCAGAAAACCCTACAAAAATCCAACAATTCTGATTACAAAAATACTGAGATCACACGATCTCGCCACCCACTAAATCAGATCTCAGTGTGAACAAAACCAAGCCGCAGCCACTGAAAATACAGGAAAAAGAAAATGAACAAATAACAGTGGCTTCAGATAAACTGAGAGGAGCACAAGCCCCCTGAAGGGGACCTGGCTGACCTCCACAGAAGTGCAGGGAACAATGCAAAAAGCAAGCACAAAAATAAAAGCAGAAAATATCTTATCTGATAGCAGAAGATGCAGGCAAGACTCAGCAAACTTCCAAATGAACCAGGAACCACAATTGAGACAAGAACAATTGATCACTGGCAACCATCATGGGAGGGAACCTCCCTTATATCCGACCAGTCAGTGAACCCAGATTGCCATTCCTCGCTGAAAGGTTCAGTACTGTCTGTAACCACCAGAGGGAGCCTCTGCTCAGAAACCATCTCTAGCACATTCATAACAGCACCCTGTGCAGTGATGAGGCACTGACCCAGCAAAGTTCAAAGCAAAAATTACTCTTTAATGTTCAACTCAAAAACACAGCACACTATACCCTCCGGATCGCAGCCAGGAAACATATCCTCTGGATTACAGTCACTACACACACCAATCCTCATCTTGAGACTAGGTGGCGTGGGCGACTGCACCACCGTGTTAATGTTCTCCTCATAGCATTACACAGTACACGATATCCTCCGGATTGTAGCCGGGAACCTTATGCTCCAGTTTACTGTCACTAAACCCACCAGTCCTCCTCTGACCAGTTGCTGTGGGTGACTGCACTGCTGTGTATGCTCTGGGTGCCAGGCTATTCAGCTGCCTTGGCTGTTTGGCTCAGCTTGCCCGTGTTGCCTCACACAGGTGGAGCTGTGCAGGGCCGACTGCTCTGCACTCTAGCAAACACCAGACTGACACTGATCCTGAACCTGACACACCCAAACCCTATACTGCAGTGTTTTTAACTAGAATCTGTGGCCGTGGGCCACATGGAATACCCAGTCCGGGAATGAAATGGACTGCAACACTACCATCTTCAGTCTGTTTCAAAATTCCAAAAGCCAAAGCAGGTTTTCCCTAAATCTGACTTGGACAACCAGCATGTCCAAGACCAAACTCACTTTATCCTCATTGCAACCACAGCTATGCCTGGACGAAATTCACCCCTCATGGCCCAAAATCCTCTGTGCGCATCCTGGGGAACAACAGTGCCCCCTATAATCACATGCCCACACTTCTCAAGTCTTTTAATTTCTTGGCCAGGACCTATTAACGTATGCACACTTTTTCGAGTAAATGGAACATGGCGACGGAGTCCTAAGTTACGCTTCCTGATTGGGTACAAAATTTGTCACAGTCAGAGGGGTTTTTATGCTTTTGTGAAAAAATGGTGTCAATTAAGTCCCTATTTATTTACATGTATACTACTACTTTTTTACTTTTTGAAGAATTACTTATTTACTTATTGCAGGATAGCATTCATTGTTTTTTATTCTAATTCTGTCCTTAGGGTCACAGTCTGATGAAACATTTACACAATGAACAGGTAGCTGGCCCATATTTGGTTTTGTTATAGAAGTAGTGAAATCCAAGCGGAAGCTGCTTGAAGAGTTGGCAGTCACTTTTAACTGCTTTGTGCCTTTATGGATTAAGAGTTAAAACTAGTAATGAGCGGAATACCGTCTCGGGTTTGGGTCCTCCGATTATTTTGGCGTGCTCAGAGATTTAGTTTTTGTTGCCGCAGCTGATGTTTTGGGCGGCTGCAGACAGCTGAATACATGGGGGGATTCCCTGTTTTTTTAGGAATCCCCACAGTTTTCTCTAATCATGCACGCAGTGCCAAAAACTAAATCTCCAAGCACGCCAAAATACTTGGAGGACACCCAACAGCTTGGGAAAACCGAGCAAAAATATACTCCCCAAACACTTTAAAAGACACTGAAAAAGAATGAACAATGCACAAGTCAATTTTATAAGTAGTGCTTGTTAATTTTTTAAAGGTTTATTTAGTGCATTTCAGGTGGGTAATGGCATGTGCCGCCTAAAAAAAGATGTCATTGCATAACCCTCACTGAGTTAGTCAAGATTACACCCTAGTCTTTAGGAGTTCCTTGGCTAAAGCTGGGGCAAATGAATCACCACACTAACACTAACAAAGCCCCTGAGTCTGGAAATGAGGGATATTTAGAATAATAATGATAATTATATGAAAAATAATAAATTTATTTATCCCCAAACAATTTTAAGCACTTTACAATTCATGGGAATATGTACATATAATATCGACATTACAACTATCACAAAATTCACAATAGAAACAAAAATTACAATTCTATAAGAAATAGGGATAAAAAAGAAGGAAAAAAGTGCCTTTCACGTCCCCCAACAAACTTATTCAACACCCTCATTACCTCACTACCTAACAACCTAAAGTCGACACTTTTTCATTCCCTCGCAATCCAATAGTTCAGGCCCCAACCAAGACCCAGTGCTGACGTCTGGCCAATTATTTAAAAATTAAAAAAATCACTACTCAACAGGAAATTTTCTCTCAATCCCTTAATACCATGCCGCCCCTCATCTTTAATCCAATCACGAAGAAAAAGTGATCGGGCTCCTAGCATCTTCTCACCTTATTACTTGAAACCCTTACCTTATCACTCACCTACTTAAAAATTTAACCTCTTTCTCTCAAATTGTATCTTTCCCTCCTCATTTAAACAGCTACATACATCCATATTTAAAAAACATCCCCCACCAAAACTGTGCGCAAACTATAATCTGCTTTAAACTTCCCTTCAACTCTAAACTACTGGAGTGCTTGTCCACTCCCACTAATCGCTATCTCTCAGATAACTCTCTTCTTGATCCTCTATAGTCCCCTTTAATTCTACTGAAACGCCTCACTAAGGTCTCTAAAAGAGATGAAGAATGTTTCAATGTTCGGTTTCGGGTTAACGTTCGCCATATTTTCAGATTAATCATTGAATATTCGCAAAAACAAACCGAACGCCATTCCCCCACAAAAGGGGGCAAAAAAAAAGCGCTCACCCTTATAACGGCCCCAAATGCTGCCAAAAAACACAAAAGAGGGACAACCCAGAAAGTGGTCCAATTCACCCCATAACAATTTGGGAGCATGGAACTGGCACTCAGCCAGGCATGGTATCGGCATCTGGGACAGCATTTTTCACTTTTAATTGAATGTCAAAGAAGACAAGGGGGTGAGGGATCGGTGTAGGGCCCCTTTGCTGGGAGCCCTGATACCAAAATGCAACACCTCAACCTGCTTTCTGCTGAAACCCACTCAGGTGGCACAAATATCTTTCTAGACTACCATTGTCAAAACTTTAAGATAAACACAGGTATTGAGTCCAAGGGGTGGAGGCCTGAGGTCCGGAGCATAACAGAAGGAGACCCAACCCAGGATCCCCCACATTTACAAAAATTAGTGGGAGTAGTGTTGACATTCCATACCGCAAGTATCGGGATCGGCCGAATTCGCTTATCGGAATTCCGATACTTAATTCCATACTTTTTCCATATCGTATACCGGAATCGAAGTTCCCAAATTCTTTGAAGGCAATGTATTTTAGTCCGCCAATGAGGAATCCTACGAAGTGTGGAAAATCCCGTAAAACTGCGGTCATCTTAACAAAGGCAGGCTTGATGGCTGCTGAAATGAGTCAAATGCACTATAAAAGGCGCCGCCGCCATTTTACGTCAAGTGCTGTAACCAGTAAGGGACAGAACGCACTCTGCTCACTCTGAGGGACAGTTAATATACGATTTTGTGATACTGTGCTTGAGGCGGCTAGTTTACCAACCGCTGTGTAAAGCTTCTTTTTGCCATTGTTTTTTTAACAGCCGTGCAAGGTGGTGTGTGACAGTGCATGACGCTGCAGTTTGCTCTGCATCCCCCTGTTTGTAGGCTCGCACGTGCATGACTCTTTTTTTTTTTATTTTTTTTAGGGGGAATTGGGGCGCCCCCTTTTTTTGAAAAAAATCAAATCAATTGGTGCGGCTTCCACCCCTAACAATCAGGGGTTCAAACCTAAGAAGTACCAAGGGCTTTTTCACAGATAGTGAATAGTTTTTTTTAGGTTCACTGCAGTCTGTGATTTTGATTTTTTGAGGCAGACACGCTCCATTTCTTCAACCACTCGGGTTTGAAGCGCTGAGGGGGTCACTCCCTCATTTCACATTTTTTTTCAATTGGCCCCGCTCCATTTTAGGGGAAAAAAAAAATCAAAAACTTTAGTGTGCCCGCTTTCCATCCTATACAAAAATTTGGGGTTCAAACACTATAAAGTACAAAAAGGGAGCTTTTCACAGATAGTGAATAGTTGTGTTCGGGGTTACTGTAGTCTGTGAGCTTTCTTTGGGTGCAGATTACGCTCCATTTTTTACTTAAAACCCCGCCGTTGTACTGCTGACGTGTGTCACTGCCCCATCCTTCACATTTTTCTCTAATTTGGTGCGCTCCCTTTTTAGGGGAAAAAAAAATTAACTTTTTTGTGTGACCCCCTTTTCCCCGAATACAAAACATTTTTTTCAAACCTAAGAAGTACACAAAGGGGCTTTTCAAGATAGTGAAAAGTTGTTTCAGTTTCACTAAAACTGGATTTTCTTTTGGATGCAATTCCTCCCGTTTGTACTTCAACCATCCCCCGGTTTAGCCCCCGACGTTGTCACTGCCTCACCCTTTACATTTTTCTCAAATTTGGGTGTGCTCCTTTTTGTGGAAAAAAAAAAAAACTATTAGTGTGACCCCTTTTCCCCGTTAGAACTTTTGGTTCAAACAATATAAAAGACCAAAGGAGCTTTTCACAGAAAGTAATAGTTGTTTTCAGTGTTACTTATCGTGAGCTTTTTTTTGTGAGTGCAGATTACGCTCAGTTGACTTCACCACTGCCGGTTTAGTCTGCTGAGCTTTGGCACGCCCCACCCTTTTACATTTTCCAATTGGTGCTGCTCCTTTTTTTTGGGAAAAAAATCTAATCTTTAGTGTGCGGTTTTCCCTCCTTTACAATACTTGGGGTTCAAACACTATAAAAGTACACAAAGGCTTTTCACAGATAGTGAATAGTTGTGTTCTGTTCCCTGTAGTCTGTGAGTTTTTTTTTATTTTGTGAGTGCAGTTTACGCTCCAGTTTGTACTTCAACCACTCCCGGGTTGTAGTTGCTGAGGGTCCCGCCTCACCTTAAATTTTTTTCTCAAATTTTGGGGCTCCATTTAGGGGGGAAAAAACTAACTTTATGTGACGCGCTTCCATCCGTATACAATCATTGGTTGCAAACACTAAGAAAAAAAAGGGGGCCTTTCCAATATAACATTGTTGCAGGGTTCACTGTAGTCTGTGAGGAATAACCACATTGGGGCCTTTAAATTTTTTTGATTTTTTTATCAACACCAAGATAAAAAAAATCAGTGAGAAGGCACGGCGGGGTCGGGCCGTAATTGCAGCAGGAGAGGACGTGGGGATTTGGGGCTCTGCCGCCCCTACACAGCATCCCCAGTTTTTCCCCCGGGGGTTTCCCTTTACCACTTTGTAGGAGCTCAGGTCCCCCCCCGCTCGTGAAGAACAAATTGAAGCCTTTTTTTGGGGTTGGGGTGGCAGCCAATGCTACTTCAATCCCCTTCCCCCTCCTTCAGACCCAACGGAACAAACCCTCATCTCTTCACCCTCCAATTGCCCGGGGAGTCAGAGAGCTCTTACGGGGGCCACTAGCTCGCTTCTTTCTCAGAATCTTTGGGGTTTGGGAAAAAGGGGGCCCACCAAAGCATTCTGGAATGTGAAAAGAGGCAGTATCTGATGCCAACGCTGTGCCCTCTGAATCTGAAGAGGGGGTGAGCCAGTGCCGATGGTCACACACCCCAAAAAACGCATTGATGATGTGAGACTCATTGCCAGTTCTGTTTAGCTGGTGCTGGCCAGACCACCCAACCAAAAGCAGGTGTTGGAAGGGGGGAGGGGGGGGAGATTAGGTCCAGACCCAACATGGCGTGAGGAACAGGAAGGTGGGGGGACACTTGGGGAAAATTGCACCAACGGTCCAAACAGTGGAGGGGAGGCGCAAACCTTTTTCCTGTAGCCCCAGTTTGGGGGACCCCTTTTGGCAGTTCTCTTACAACGCCAAACCCCGGGGCTCCCAGGATTCTCCGGGTCCTTTTTGAACATTGCAGATGATATTTGTAGTAAAAAGCAACGTGAAAAAAAAAAATTAAAAAAGGGGGAAAAATGTCAAACCTTAATACAACAATATGTGGAAACATGTGCGGTCAAACCTTTTTTTAGTTACAAAGACAATGGAGTGAGGCCAACCTACAGCAGCACCTACATTTTCACTCCTTTGGGCCTTTCCTCCATTTACACAACGGTAAATTTTCCCCAAAGGATCGCCATGGAAAACCCTGTCACTGTTGCCAGAACACATTTTATTCCCCCCCACCTGCAACCCCCCCCCCCCTCTCCTCACCACCCGGCCACAAAACAGCCTCGGAGCACGGCATGGAAAAAGCCCATACTGGGGAAACCATCCCCGAGCACAGGCTCTAAAAAGCCATTGCAAAACCCGCCCCCCTTTAAATGCTGTCATTCAGGCTGGGGAGACGACAGTTTCCGGAATTAAGGCTTTTTCAGCCCCCCAATACAATGTCCCACCCCTTTTTATTCAGCAGGCAAGCCCCCCCTGGGGTGCAAAACATGTTGAGGGAAAAAAATTTAAAAATGCGCACTAAAGCCGCATAGCAAGGTCCCCCCGACCCCCCGGGGGGCCATACCCATGGCCAGGGACATACCTTTTCCCACTGCCCATTGGTTTAAAATTGGAGCCGGGGGCAGATCTTGCGAGGGCGCTGTACGTGTTTTCCCTCCAGGGGTTCCGGAATCAAGTTGCCACATTACTCCCCCCTACTTCCGTTCCTCAGAAACATGCTGCAGGAGCCGTCAGGCTCCCCCCCTGGACCCGTGGGCGCTTACCGATGCACCGATATGAGCCGCCCGGGGCCCAAAGCAACAGGGGCCTTCGAAATTAATTCCCATGGGGTCGAAGCCACACACGCAGGAGTCTGGAATCCCCCAAGCGGGGGGCGCGTGTGGTTTTTGCCACGAATCCCGCCAGGCTTGGTAGTGTGTACAATGGGGCCAATCTGGTGGCAGCTCTGGCCTTGGCAACCCCCCCCAACTACCATGCTGGCCATTGCTCAACTTTGGCGTGCAGAGTTTTTTTTGGGATATCCGGATCTTGATGCACTCTGCACAAGGTCCCCTAGAGTGCCTCACTTCGACGTTCCGCAGGCCAATCGCGATTGCAGCTCTGCAACGCAATTGCCCTTCCTGAAATCGATCATTTGACTCCCCACCAGTGGAATCAACTTACATATGTTGGGCGGGTGTGAGCAGCACCAGCAGTTGGGGAGTTCGCTCATGGGGCCAAAATCAACACCTTTTTGCGCCGTCCACACTTCCCCTTTTAATGGGGGCCACTATGAAACATGGCCATTTTTTGCGTGCGTTTGATGAGTCAAGGGGGATGGCGAGTGCAGATGAGCACTATCACCTACTCCCCCCCTTACTGCCTGCTTCAAAAAAAACTGCAAGCAATAAGGGATGGGGGTTTTGGAAAGGGGGAGGAGAGGGTCAAAAATTCCTCACCTTCGGAAAGTCAGCGCAACGGGGGTTCCCCCAAAGGGCTGGCAGGGCTCATTTTGTGAGGGGGGGGGGAAAATTAAGGAGGGGGGGAAACTCCCCAGAGGGAGGTCACACGCCTAGTCATATGTAAGCGAGGGTGGGGAAAAGCGGCGGGGAGAATGCCTCTTGCAGGGACAGCTTTCTTTCCCCCGTTGGGAGCGCACACATGGTTTTTTATGCTGCATGCCTAAAAACGACCGCCCATCGCCCACTTTTTACGACGTCTGATTTTTTGGGGTACACCCCCCAACCCGCACCGGGCAACGTCAAAAGCCTCATCACACCGTTGAATCGGGGGCGTAAAATCGGGAGACCAGACACCTGTGCAATCCCTAATGTTTCCCCTTCCCCCAGAGCACTCTGCTGCTCCCCTTTTCAAAGCAGCTCTGTGCGTCGAGGCAGTGAAAAGAGCTGCAACAAGGGAGCCACGCAGTGCCCCTGCACAGGGGGAAAACCATAGTTAAAAATGTGGAAATTTTTTTTGGAGCGCCACAAATGTTACACCATTTTCCAGAGGGTCCTCACGGGGCAACTTCCTCAATGTGACGACACTTTTGGTTGCCTCTCAGTTACTCCCAATGGCTCTTTTCCCCCCATTTTAAATTTTGGGTCTCAAATGGGGACTGGGCCCAAACTTTTCCTATGCATTGGGGGGCTGGCTTCCCCTGCGTTAACGAGCGCGTCTTTAGTGCTGCGGTGGTACTAACGACCGCGCATGGACTATCCCCGTAATGTAGCCGCTTATTTTTTTGAAAATGAACAAGGCAGGGGCTCGCCGAATTTTTTCTGCCTTTTTTTAGTTAAATAACGGGGTTGCAACGTTACCATGTCCCTGTTTGTCATCTTTACCACCTGAACTCCCCTCCCTGGGGGCCAACCTGCCAGTTTTTTCTCGAATGTCGTGTCCACAAACAAAAACAAGCTCCCACTGTTAGTGGGGGGTTAGTAACGCCAGCTGTTCCCTGCGTTAACGCAAGAAGTGCCGTTCCCCCCACATGGCCGAAAAACAAATCCAACATGCCCAAATGGAAAGCCTCACCCTGCTTGTTATGCGAAAACATAAATGTAATTTTTTAGGCCTAGAAAAAAATTTTATGACAAATAGGGGAAAAATAATTTGTCATCACAAAAGGATATTGCCATGTCTATTAAATGGTAACAAAAAATAAAAAAGTCATCTTCACATTTTTTAATTAAGCATAAAATACATTTCAGATTTTGAATTAATGCTTTTTAAGGAACTTTATCTGTACCTGTAAGATAAGCATCAATGGGGGGGCGAATCTTTTAAACCCATCATATCATCACGAGTTTATTATGACAGACATTATAAAATAACATCTGATGCCAAAATTTAACCCAAAAACCCTAATGAAATGGCCAATGTAAACATGGTAAAAAAGCCAATAATAAATTTTTTCATCTGAAAGTGCATCTGCAACTGACAATAGGTATTAACCTGCAAAAGCTGTTGAAACAACCCCAAAGATATAAATTAAAATGTAAAGGGGTTACAGGCAATTACTCGGGGAATTTTTTGTAATACTTATTCAATTTTAATCACGTCAACCATTAGGGGTTTTTTAGTCTTTTAAAAGTTAAAAAGGGGGAACGAATTTTTTTGGTTTTTATAGGTGGATATTTCACATTAAATTTTTACTGCGTTTTTTTTTTTGCTCCCTATGCGCAAAAACGCACCCCAACCCACATTTATAGTCGCAATTTTCCAAAAACCACCCAAAACCCACCGGACAGTAAAGGGGATGTTGAGGGGTAAAGTTTTTCGCAACCGACATTTTTTTACCCTTCACACTCTACAAGAAAAAAAAGCATGTTTTTAGCCCCCAAATTTATTGATACGTTAAAATCGGCATTTTCCCCAAGGCTGTCCCTGTCTATACAGAATAGAATATACCTTTTTTATCCGTAGCCTTTTTTTACCACACGCAGGGGCACACTTAAAATTTTTACAAACAATGCCTAATTTTTTTTTAAAAGGTTATTTTTTTTTGTACATTTTGTTCATCAAACTTGATGATCCTGCGGGGATTTTTACACATAGAAAGTTACGTTTTTTTAATTAAATAATTTTAAAAGTCTGTGACGTCACTAAAATTTGCGATGTGATGATGTGACTATTACAAAACCTTTTCTTTACTAGTTATGGTTTAACATAGCGTTCCTAACATTTTTTATAAAAAAAAAAATTTTTTTTTATTTTTTAATTTTTAAACACTATATTTGTTACCAATTTTTTGGGTTTGGTTGTTCCATTTTTTTTGGCATTGAAAATGCGTTTTATTTGTATTTTTTTTTTTTTTCCTTTTTAAAAAAAGAAAACATGTGTATCTTTGAAACCCTGTTAGCCTTTAAAAAAAAAAATTTAGACTTCAAGTCACGGGGGTTTGATCCCTTTTAAGGGGATAACAAAAAATTTGGAAACAAATTGCAAGCTTAAGGCTACTCATTTCTTTTTATCAGGGAAAACTAACTAAAAAAATTAAGCATCACATATTCTATACACAACAGGACAGGGGGAATGCCATAGGTAAGAAAATAAGTGACGTGTTTCAAACGCTTTTTCTCACGGGGGGAACTAAATTTTGGAAAAATTTTCCAATAAGGATAGAAATTTTTATTGCCCCTCAGGGGAAATTTTTTTGGGGGTTTTCTGACCCTGGAAGGCAAACGCAGTTCCCTTTAAAATTTAAATAGAAGACAAAATCATGTGTCTATTCTTTCCCCTCACTAAAAGTGTAAAGGCTTTAGCTTATATTTTGAAACCTTTTTCCTTTTTTTCAATTTAAGTTATTTTTTTAATAAAAATTTCCCCTATCCAGATCAGGGAACCGGGCTTTCAAAAATTTTTCCCCCAAAAGTAAATTCTTTAAATTTTAAACTGTGATTGTGTGGCGCTGTAATTCTCCTGTTCCCCTTTTTTTTGCCGGTCTCCCCCCCACTTGCCCCCCCCTCACTTTCTTAGCTTTTCCCCGTGTCCTGTGTGTGTAAAATATGTTTTTTTTATTTTGGCTTTCTCTTACCAAAAACACCGAGTATCTCAAAATTTTTTAATTGTTACCATATTTTCAGTTACCATTAAACTTTTTAAAAACCCCGAGGACTGTCAAGTTAAATATTTTTCTTTTCTTTAATTGAAATTTTTTTTTTTTGTGTAGAAAAAATTATTTAATTTTTTTTTGAAGACATACATTTGCAATGGCCCCCTAAAAAGGCAATAAAATCAATATTTTATCCTACACCCTCCTTACCCCGGGGGCCAAAAACGCCAGTTTTTCTCCAAGGGGTTAATTTACAATGAAAACAACGCTATGTTTTTTTGGGTTCGTAACGCCTGCTGCCCCCCGCTGTTTTTTGGCAAAAATTAAAATGTGCAAAAATAAAAATTCAACTTCAAACTCTCATACTACCCCCCTCCCCACACCCTCCTTGCCCCCGGGTTTTAAGCGCCATTGCGCTCAAAAATTTTTGTGCACAGTAAAAAAATCGCTGATGTGTTTTGGGGTTCAGTAACCCTGCTGTTCCCCGCTTTTGGTCGGCAAAAATTCGCGCTAACTACAACTTCAACCCCAAACGCTCATACAAGCCCTGCTAACCCCCTTGAAACCCGGGGTTTTTAACAGCGCCAGTTGCTGTTTAAAGTGTTAGGCACAGAAAAAAAAACGCTGATGTTTTGGGGGTTCAGTAAAGCCGCTTTTCCCCTGCGTGTGGCCCGGGGAAAAATTATTTGGGGCCCCCCCCATGTTCTCCTCATCCGGGGTTTAAAAAACCCCCAGTTGTTTCTCAATGCTTTAGCACAGTTAACGCCCCTGTGTTACGGGGGTTTTTAGAAAAGTCGCTGTTCCCCGCTGTGTGAAACGGCAAAAACCCCGCTGCCCCACCTGTTCTCCCTTTTTCAAACCCGGGTTACAACCCGCCAGGGTTTTTTTCTCGGAAGGGGTTAGCACATCAAAATTTTCCCGGGGGACGGGGGGTTTAAAAAGTCAGCTTTCCCCCCGCTTTTGTGAACGGCAAAAAGTCCTGCTCCCCCCACCTTTTTTCCCCCCTTTTTCCCTCCTGGTTACCCAAAACCGCCCTTTTTTTTTTCCCGGGAATTTCTGTTACAAAAGTCTAAAACCTTTCCCCGTTACGGGGTTCGAAAAATCTTTCCCCTCTGTTGAACGGGCCCAAAAAATCCCCGCTGCCTCCACCAAATTCTCTTCCACCCCGGGGGTTCAAAAACCGCCATTTGTTTCTCGGAAAAGGGTTTTACACAGTCCCAATTTCTCCGGGGTTTTTCGGGGGGTTAAGGTTTAAATTTACTTTTCCCCGCTTTTGTGAAGGGGGAAACAGTCCTGCTTTCCTCCAACCCCCTTTTTCTTCTCATCCCGGGGGTTAAAAAACACCGCCATTTTTTTCTCCCAAAGCTGTTAGCACAGTCTACACTTGCCCCCCGTGTTACGGGGGGTTTAGGGGAATATCAGCTTTTCCCCCGCTGTTAAGGGGAAAAAGTCCCGCCCCCCCCTTTCTCTTCTCACCCCCGGGGTTCCCAAAACCCCCCCTTTTTGTTGGGGAAATGCGTTAGCACAGTCTAAAACCCTTTTCCTTTTTTACGGGGGGGTTTAGTAATTTCACTGTTCCCCTCGTGGAAGGGGAAAAAGCCCCGCGCCTCCCCCCTGTTCTCTTCCACCCGGGGGTTTCAACACCCCCCCATTTTTTTTTTCGAAGGGTGTTAGCACAGTCTACACTTGCCCTGTTTTTCGGGGGGTTTAGAAAAGTCAGCTGTTTCCCCCGCTGTGTGAACGGAAAAAAAACCGCCCCTCCACCCTTTTTTCTTCCAACCCCGGGGGACAAACCCCCATTTTTTGCTTGGAAGGCTTTTGCACAGTCTACCTTCTCCCTGTTACGGGGGTTTAGAAAAATCACGTTCCCCTGTGTGTAAAAAAGGCAAAAAGTCCTGCCCCCCCACCATGTTCCTTTACCCCTTGGGGTTTTAAAAAAACCGCCGTGTTTCTGGGGAATTTCTTTAGCACCCTAACACTTTTCTCCTGTTACGGGGGGCCCGTAAGTCCCGCTTTTCCCCCCCTGTGTGAAGGGGAAAACATTTCCCGCCCCTCCCCAGTTTCTTCTCATCCCGGGGGTTTCAACCCCCAGTTGTTTCTCGGGAAATGCTTTAGAAAAAGTGAACACTTGCCCCTGTGTTACTGGGGTTCTAATGCAGTGTTCCCCTGCTTTTGAAGGGAAAAAAGTCCGCCCGCCTCCACCATTTTCTTCTCACCCCGGTTACAACACCCCCCGTTGTTTTCCCCGGGAAATGTGTTAGCACAGGGAACATTTTCTCCTTGTTACTGGGGTTCAG
>JARQOD010000004.1:331710592-331731764 GCA_033576555.1 Oophaga sylvatica | reverse complement strand
CTTTCAGCAGCAGATGGAAGGAAGGGAGACACAGTCATTACTAGTGGGACGTCCCAAAGCAGTCCAAGAATTAAGGGTGGGCAAAAAACCAACAGAGGCAGATTCCCAACAACTTAAATAAATGCGCAACTAGCGCTAAATACAAGTTCACAAGAACTTTAAACTACAGCCGCCTGCAGGACCCTACGTCCTAAGGCCGCATCAGCGGAAGCACTGACGTCCACCTTATAAAATTTCGTAAATGTGTGGCCGGAGCGCCAGGTCGCCGCCCGGCAGAGCTGAGCTGCCGAGGCCCCTTGATGAAAAGCCCACGATGAACCCACAGCCCTCGTGGAGTGAGCTCTAATCTTAATCGGGCAAGGTTCGCCCTTAAGTCGGTAAGCCTCTAAAATGGCCGACCGAATCCAATGAGCTATAGAATCCTTGGAAGCTCGTTGACCACGTCGACGACCTGCTGGAATCACAAACAGAGAATCCGACTTCCGAAAACTTTGAGTAATAGACAAATAGAACTTCAAAGCCCGCACTAAATCCAATGTGTGCAAGGCCCGTTCCTTCGCATTCCTCGGCTCCGGACAAAGCGAAGGCAACACAATATCCTGGTTAACATGAAATTGTGACACCACCTTAGGTAGAAAGTCGCCCCGTGTGCGAAGCACTACGCGCTCCGGGTGAAACTCCAGGAAAGGAGGGAGCAAGAAAGAGCCGCCAACTCAGAAAGCCTTCTCAAAGAAGTGACCGCCACTAGGAAGGCAACCTTCCAAGAGAGCAAAGAAAGGCTAACAGAGTCCATAGGCTCAAAAGGCCCATGTTGAAGAGCCTCCAAGACAAGATTAAGCCGCCAAGGAGACACAAGCGCCTTCCGCGGCGGAAACTGACGGGTTACCCCGCGAAAAAAGGAACGTACGTCCCTACGCGAGGCGATAGCCTTCCGAAATAGCAAGGACAGAGCAGAAACCTGACCCTTCAGAGTGCTAACTGCCAAACCCTTGTCCAGCCCGAACTGTAAAAAGGCCAACAAATTGGGAATGGAAAAAATCCTCGGGTTCCTAGAAGTACCCGAACACCACGAAAAGAAGGCTTCCCAAGTCTTGTGACAAATCCTAGTAGTAGCCGGACCTCTGGCAGCTCGCAGAGTGGCAATGACTTCGGCTGAAAAACCTTGACGGATCAAGATTTCGGTCTCAAGAGCCACGCCGTCAAACGCAGAGACTTCAGGTCCGGGTGACGAACGGGCCCTTGGGTCAACAGGTCCGGGCAAAGAGGGAGTGGAAGTGGAGGCGCTGCCAGAAGCGACACCAGGGTCGAGAACCACGTCCTCCTTGGCCAATCTGGGGCTATCAACATAGCCGGGACTCTCTCCAGTCTGATCCAACGCAACACCAGAGGAAGTAAGGATATCGGCGGGAACACATAGATTAGCTCGAATTGGTCCCACGGAGCCACCAGAGCATCCACCGCCACAGCCTTCGGGTCCTTGTACCTGGAAATGAATGTCGGTAACTTGGCATTGAACCTGGATGCCATCAAATCCACTTGGGGAGTTCCCCAACGGGAGCACAGCAGTGCAAAAATTTCCGGATGAAGACTCCATTCTCCGGGATCCATCTTTTCGCGACTGAGGAAGTCCGCTGTGATATTCTGAACTCCTGGAATGTGAATCGCAGAGATGGCTGGCACCCTGGCCTCGGCCCATACCAGGATCCGAGACACCACCATCATGAGCCTGAAGCTCCTCGTCCCACCTTGATGTTGATATACGCTACCGCCGTCGCGTTGTCTGTCTGCACTCGGACTGGTAGACCGCTTAAAGGGACCGTCCAGTGTTGGAGGCAAAGGAAAATTGCCCTCAATTCCAAAATGTTGATCGGTAGGACAGACTCTTCCAACGACCATACTCCCTGAATCCAGAGATCGTTCCAGACACCCCCCCAGCCCGTCAGGCTGGCATCGGTGGTTATGACCGACCACCTCGGAGGGAGGAAGGACTTCCCCAGGGATAACACTTCCGGACGTAACCACCATCCTAGAGACTCTCGCACCCTGTGGGAGATGATGACACTGCAATCCAGTGAAACCTGCGATCGATCCCAACGGTTCAAAATGAGCATTTGGAGAGCCCTGGAATGAAATTGGGCAAACGGAATTGACTCCATCGACGCCACCATCAAACCCAGAAGGCGCATACACCTTCGAAGGGACATTGCTGTCGAAGACTTCATAACCCGTACATGTCGAAGAAGACTCGCTTGCTTGTCTGGAGGCAGAAACACCACTGCTCGTACCGTGTCTAAATGCATTCCCAAAAACAGGATTGACTGCGACGGTTCCAGAGACGACTTCTCCCAATTGACCAGCCACCCGAAGTCCTCCAGGAGCTGAAGGGATAGATTGCGAGCCGTCACCGCCTCCTCCTTTAAGGACGCCACAATCAAAAGGTCATCCAGGTAGGGAAGAATCGTAACCCCCTGTCTTCGAAGAATCGCCATGAGAGGTGCCAGAATTTTCGTAAAAACTCTGGGTGCTGAGGCCAACCCGAATGGCAGGGCCACAAACTGGTAATGGTCCTGACCTATGGCAAAACGAAGGAAGCGTTGGTGGGCCCTTCCGACGGGAACATGCAAATAAGCGTCGCGAATGTCGATTGACACCAAAAAGTCGTTCTGCGACAGGGCCGCCACAACGGAGCGAAGCGACTCCATGCGGAATTTCCGGGTGCGGACATGCCGATTCAATCTTTTGAGATCCAGAATGGGGCGAAATTTGCCCTCCTTTTTGGGGACCACAAAGAGGTTGGAATAAAACCCTCTTCCCCGGTCCTCCGGCGGAACCGGTACCACCACACCCTTCTGCAGAAGGGAATCGACCTCCCGCAGTAAAGCGGCAAATAGCTCGGGCTCTGACGGAATACGAGACTGGCAAAAACTGTCTGAGGGTCGAGAAAGAAACTCTATGAAGTAGCCTGCCGACACAACCCGCGTCACCCAGGCGTCCGACACGCGGGGAAACCCAAGTCGGTTTGAATTGGAGCAGGTGTCCTCCCACTCGAGAGCCCTCGAGTGAGACCCTGGCGTCAGTCCGCCTTAGCGGGCTTTTTGTCAGCTTCCCGCTTGTCTTGACGGAAGCTCTGCTTCCAGGGAGTGCGGGATTTCTGAGAGTTCTTTTTTCCTGAAAAAGAGGGATGACCCGATCCCCAAGAGGGCTGACCGAACCGTCCCCTGGGCCGAAAGGACCGCCGACTACTACCGGCACTAGGTCTGCCAGACGCAGAGTCACAGCTCTTCGCTGCGGTAAAGCCGTTTCTTTTGCCTTTGCCTTGGCAATCAGCTCCGTGAGGTCAGATCCAAATAGCTGACCACCCTTGTAAGCTAAAGATAGCAAACCTTGCTTGGAAACCGCGTCCCCGGTCCACTGTCTAAGCCACAGTGCTCCCCTGACTGTGACCGCCGAGGATTGCGCCCTGGACAGCAGTGACGCAGTATCCAAACCTGCATCATTGCCATATGGGCTGCATCCTCCAACAACTTGAAAAGCCCATCTACCTCGGATAGTGGGGATCCATCTTGCCACGCCGTCCGTAGACGGTCTAACCAGCTCAGAGAAGCTTTACAAGCACACATGGACCCTAGCACTGCTCTAAATCCATGACCCGCGGCCTCGTAGATGGATTTCGCCGCCATCTCCGTTTTTCTGTCCAGCGGATCCTACAGACTCGCCTTCCCTTTAACAGGAAGTAATGAGGATTTGCTAAGCTGGGATAAAGGGACATCCACTTCAGGAGAAGGAATCCAATTATCAATCAACTCCGTCGTACACGGATACAGCGACTCAAAAAACCGTGTCCCCTGAAAACGTTTATCTGGACACAGGCGTTCCTTCTCCACTGCCCCATTAAGCTCATCCAGAGATGGTAATGCTGATCGCGACCTATGCGACTCCTGAAACATCCGGGCCGACTTTCCAGGATGTCTAGTTACCTCCTCCGGTAACTGTAACGCCTCCCTCATGGCTCCAATAAAAGCCTCTGTACGGCCCAAAAGAGAGGCAGAGTGTCCCTGCCGATCCTCCTTATCCGAATCGGACATCTCCCCATCCGAGCTTGAAGGGGAACCCTCCATGCCCGAGATCTCCGAGTCGCTACGCGGGAAGGATGGCACCGGCCTGTGTCGCTTCCTGCCATGAGAGGATCTAGCTGACACCCAATAACCTAGAAGGTCAGACAGGCCATCAATAGAATGAGCGAGGGCCTCCATTTTGACATCACTGAAACCTCCGACCGCTGCGCTTGACGCCGTCGAGGTCTGCGTGTCAGATACGCGAGACTGATCCTGTAGCGGATCTGGGAGACGGTCCGCACCTCCTGGACCCTGATCTGACATGCCCTCACACAGTATATGGCAGGTTAAACCTGTCAGTAACTAGAACAGTGTGGTTTCTTAAAGAAAAAACGAACGCTGAAGGGTTAAAGCTCTTAAAGAGAGAGCTACCCCAGCTGTCCCCCAATTAAGGGTTAACCGCCTAAGAAGGGGTTAATGTCGCAGACTCCCCACAACCTCTGTTAATGAAAAGGGTATGCGAGCCCCAGACAAAAAAAGGGTGCCTCTTATGAGGTAACAGCTGCAGGACAGCGCAGTCTGCCACCTAATCGTGCCTCAGAAAGGTGCCCTGCGCTGTGGGGGTGAGGGGGTTAAGCTTTTGCCCTGACAGGCAGAAGCGACTCACCCAGCTGGCCGCGGTGCAGTGTCCTAATTGTTCCTTCGGTCGGTCGGGGGGAGCGGAGAGTGAGGAGCCCGAGGAGGCCGTCAGTAATGGCCGCCGCGCTGAAGGAGAGAAGCCGGAAGAGGAGAGGCAGGGTAAAGCGCGCGCTCAGAGCGCTTCCTGCCCGCGAAAGAACGGGAAAGCGCGAAGCCACACCCCCCGCCAGCTTCAAAAAAGCGCCCGACTCCTCCGCTCTCCGCTCCTGCCCCGCTCCCATGTCCTGCAGGCATCCACCTGCGGACAAAAGTACACAAGTCACCAACACTGAAAAACATGTAGCAGCGGCTGCCGCAGCAGCCGCTGAAGCACTCAAACACATATTAAAATGTTGAGTACTCACCCAGCTGAGCGCCACAGGGACCCCCAGGGATTTGTGGCGCTGTGACCATAGCTTCCCTCCCAGGGCGGGGAACGCAGTGACCCCAGAAGTGCGGTTTGCGTCCCCGCCAGGGAAGCAACCCTCATCCCCCAGGGCCGGCAGGGTTCTGCAGGGACCACCTTAAAGGCTAATGCAGATCCGCCAAGGGAGGGGTGGGGGTCCTCAGACCACGGGGGTCCAAGTCCTTGTCCGATAAAAATAAAAAATTCTTCTGAAGAGCTGCTCCAGCAGCGACTATCCTCTGTGACCTCAAATTTTAGACTGGAGAGCTGGAGTAGGAGGAGCCCAAGCTGGAGGGGCCGGTCAACACTCTTTTTAATCTGAGGTGTTCTATCCTGTGTGGGCTCCGCCTACCCACTAGTAATGACTGTGTCTCCCTTCCTTCCATCTGCTGCTGAAAATAAAATATTGGGGCGAAAAAATCATTTTTGTAAAAAAAAAAAGATCTTTTATTTTACGGCTGTACGTTATAAACTTCTGTGAAGCACTTTGGGGTTCAAAGTGCTCACCACACATCTAGATAAGTTACTTGAGGGGTCTAGTTTCCAAAATGGTGTCATTTGTGGGGGGTTTCCACTGTTTAGGCAGATCAGGAGCTCTCCAAACACGACATGGCATCCAGCCAATTCTGCGTTGAAAAAGTCAAACGGCGCTCCTTCCCTTCCAAACTCTGCCATGCACCCAAACAGTGGTTTACCCCCACATATGGGGTATCAGCGTATTCAGGACAAATTGCACAATAACTTTTGGAGTCTTGTTACCCTTGGGAAAATAAAAATTGGGGTGAAAAGATCAATTTTGTGGAAAAAATATGATTTTTTAATTTTACGGCTCTACGTTATAAACTTGTCTGAAGCACTTGGGGGTTCAAATTGCTCACCAAAGTTCTAGATAAGTTCCTTAGGGGGTCTAGTTTCCCAAACGGGTCACTTGTGGGGGGTTTCCACTGTTTAGGCACATCAGGGACTCTCCAAATGCAACATGGCGTCCAATCTCAATTCCAGCCAATTTTGGTTGGAAAAAGTCAAATGGTGCTCCTTCCATTCCGAGCTCTGCCGTGCGCCCAAACAGTGGTTCCCCCCACATATGGGGTATCAGCGTACTCAGGACAAATTGGACAACAACTTTTGAGGTCCAATTTCTCCTGTTACCTATGGGAAAATAAAAAATTAGTGACTAAAGATAATTTTTGTGGGAAAAAAATAGGATTTTTTATTTTCATGCCCGGGCATTATAAACTTGTGTGAAGCACTGGGGGGTTCAAAGTGCTCACCAAAGATCTAGATAAGTTCCTTAGGGGGTCTAGCTTCCAAAATGGGGTCACTTGTGGGGGGTTTCCACTGTTTAGGCTCATCTGGGGCACTACAAACGGAACATGACCCCCATCAATGTTTGCATTCCAAAACGTTACTGCTTCCTTTCCAAGCCTTGCCGTGCGCCCAAACAGTTCCCCCCCCACATATGGGGTATCAGCGTACTCAGGAAAAATTGGACAAAACTTTTGGGGTCCAATTTCCTTGGGAAAAATCTAGAATTTTGGACTTAAAAATCATTTTTGTGGAAAATTGTTTGTTTCTTTTTCCACAGCCAGGCATTATAAACTTTTGTGAAACACTTTGGGGTCCAAAGTGCTCACAACAGATCTAGATAAGTTCCTTAGGGGCCTAGTTTTCAAAATGGTGTCACTTGTGGGGCGGTTCCACTGTTTAGGCGCATCAGGGGCTCTCCAAATACGACATGGCGTCCAATCTCAACTCCAGCCAATTTTAGTTTGAAAAAGCCTTCCCTTACGAGCTCTGCCGTGTGCCCAAACAGTGGTTTTCCCCCACATATAGGGTATTGGCGTACTCAGGAGAAATTGCACAACAACTTTTTCTGCCCATTTTCTCCTTTTACCCTTGTGAAAATAAAAAAAAGTTTGTAAAAGATCATTTTTGTGGCTAAAAAGTTAAATATAAATTTTTTCCTTCCACGTTGCTTCAGCTCCTGTGAAGCACCTGAAGGGTTAATAAACTTCTTGAATGTGGTTTTGAATACCTTGAGGGGTGCAGTTTTTAGAATAGTGTCACTCTTGGGTATTTTCTGCTATATAGACCCGTCAAAGTGACTTCAAATGTGAGGTGGTCCCTAAAAAAATGGCTTTGTAAATTTTGTTGTAAAAATGAGAAATCACTGGTCAACTTTTAACACTTATAATTTCCTAACAAAAAAAATTGGGGTTCCAAAATTGTGCTGATGTAAAGTGGACATGTGGGAAATGTTATTTCTTAACTATTTTGTGTGACATATTTCTCTGTTTTAAGGGAAAAAAAATTCAAAGTTTTAAAATTGCAAAATTTTCGCCATATTTGCGTTTTTTTCAAAAATAAACGCAAGGTATATCGAAGAAATTTTACCACTATCATGAAGTACAATATGTCACGAGAAAACAATCTCAGAATCGCGAAGATCCGTTGAACCGTTCCAGAGTTATAACCTCATAAAGAGACATTGATCAGAATTGTAAAAATTGGCCCGGTCATTAACGTGCAAACCACCCTTGGGGGTTAAGGGGTTAAAAATATGAAAAAGATAAAAACAACAAGTTCAAATTAACCCTTTTTGCTCCATTAAAAATAAATCAATAAAAAAAACATATTTGCTATCACTGCATTCATAAAAGTCCGATCTATTGAAATCTAAATTAAATTAATCAAATAGAAAAACGGCACAGCAAAAAAAAAACAGAAGTACATTTTGTCGGCTGCCACAACATTGCAATAAGAGGCAATCAAAACATCGTATTTACCCTAAAATAGTATGAATAAAAATGTCAGCTCAGGGCGCAAAGAATAAGCCATCACACAGCACTATATGCCAAAAAAGCGTTACGGGTCTTGGAAAAAAAAATTTCACCACTTAAATAAAAATAAACTATTTTTTTGGTAACTGCTTAATTGTATTGACCTGGAGAATCATATTACCAGGTCATTTTTACTGTACACTGAACATGGTAAATAATACAAAATTGTGGAATTGCACTTTTTTTTGCAATTTCAGTGTGCTTGGAATTTTTTTTTTCACTTTCCAGTGCATCGCATGATAAAATTAATGCTGCCATTCAAAAGTACAACTTGTCCCACAAAAATCAAGCCTTACACCTCTGTGGACATAAAAATAAAAAATGTTATTGCTCTAGGAATAAGGGAAGGTAAAAACAAAAATGAATCCCCCCCCCAAAAAAAAAAAAAAACAACAGAAATTCGCCAAGGGATAAAGGGGTTAAGCCAAGCTAGCTGAAAAAGGGTGGGAAAAAAACAACCTCATTACTCTTCTCCAATCTCTAATTTTATTTTTAAACCATATGTCACTGCACTTCAGATTAATCCATAGATTTGTAACAGGAAAGCAGAGTTAGACTGGCCATCTGGCAATTCTGGCAAATTCCAGATGGGCCGGTAAGTCTCCCTAGAGAAGCAGTCCACAAGTCCCTCCAATGATTTAATATTTAGATCCCTCTACTGCCGCTGCTCAGTGATCGACTCCAGCACTATGTCCTACCTCCACCCGCTCTCCCATCATGTTACGATCATGATCTGAAGGCGGAAGGAAGCACAAGCGGGCACACTAACACTGTTTGTCAACAACACCACTAGCTGCGCACAGCCAGCCCAGCAAGAACTGGCTGAGACTGGCAGCTTTCAAAGACTCAGGAGCAGGCAGTAGTTCCTGCCTCTGCTTCGGTCTGTTAGGAATACAGACTCCGAGCCCTCCCACATTCCGGTGGGTGAGTAGCCCATTTCATTAGAGCCGTCTATCAATCAGTGCCAGGGACGTAGTTATAGCCACGGAACACAATGCACAAAGCGGTGACTGAAACCATAACTGTGTGTAGCCCAGCTGCGCTTGGTGACACATGTTCCCTGGAGGATGCACAGAAAGGTAATTCACAAATACCTGATAAGCATACAACACTTCACATTTTTCCTGGTTCCACTAGAGGGAGCCCTTGAGAAAGCAGTGAGATGAAGACAATCTAGCTGAACGTTAGTAGTCGTTGGTGTTACCTCAGGAGAGCAGACACTACATCAGGAGAACGCAGTTACCTCAGACGAGCTGGGAGGGGGAAACTCCTGTCAGATTAGCCTGAGGGCTGAGGAACGGTCAGTGAGCGGTGGATAGAAGGAAGCTGACTACTACATCTACTGCTGCCTGTGCTTATGTTGAGGTGTGCATAGGACGACAGGCGAGTGGACAAAAGGGAGAGAGTGACTGAGGAGAAATAGCGACGATAGCTTATCTCCACTCTGCACAACCGAACACCAGGTCCGAGCTTGCTAGCATCTTCACAGCTAGTGGGAAAAACCGGAGACTCTGGACTTCAAGTCGCAGAGGGGCCCTTCAGTGCTGATACGTAACTGGGGTCAGGAAGACGGGGTCTGGCAGGTACCGCCATAGAGACACTGTTCTGTCCACAAAAAGACCTCATCAGAAGATCAGCCGGGCGTAGCAAGGAGAAGGAGTTAAACTTAGCTTCATGCAAGTTAGAAACCCACACACATCGGGAAGTAAGGAGGCCTTAACCCTACACAGTGATTACTGGACGTGCATCCTCCACCCTGAGCAGCTTCCCGGGACATGCCTGCAACCATCACCAGTAAAGGTATGGAAAGAGACTGACTTGTGTGTGTCTGCCTTATTGCTTGCACCCCTGCACCGCCATATACCTAGAGGGACCAGTCTTACCTGTGGAAGACTTAACACCTTGCTCCCCCGTAACAACCCCTCTAAGGATTCACCCTGCAGCGCTGGTCACCCTGATCAGAAACCACAGGTGGCGTCACGAACAATCTCTAAATCCCCTGTAAATATCCCCCTTGAATGAGCGCCCAGGACAACGGACCGAGATGCGCTACCCGTGACCTCTCCCCCATTGAAGTGAACGGGCTCGGGACCTTAGATTAGCAGCACCACTCCAGCGGTGAAAAAAAGTGCTGGAGTGGTGCTGTAATTGTACAATAAGTGAGTCTCTGCACTCTCAAATGCCAGGGCTGAATTTCTCAGTCTCACCCTGCATGAAAGACTGCCTTTATGTTGTGCTGCCTGTGGTTCAGCTGCATGAATCTTTTGGAAGATTAATGGTAATTTTATTTACATAATTCCAACATATATTGCTGCACTTTACAATTAATTCCCATTAAAAGGCTTTTGTCACAACACACTTTACTGCCAAACACTTCAGAGCAGGTACTAATGTTTACAGGAAATGTTTAAAGTGAATGACTTAAAAACCTGTCACATGAAAAAATGCTATTAACCTGCAGATATGGGATTAATCTGCAGGTTAATAGCGTCCGGATCCTGCCCGGCGCCCGCACTTGGAGACCTGCTGCTGGGTGGAAATGAACTTTATTCCTCCTTGCGGCTTTCAGGTTTCAGTCAAGGGGGTCGTGCTGGCGGGGGGATTCAGTCACCGCTCTGTCACCACTGGGGGTGCAGTTACAGTCACTGCTCTCTATACGTAGATCAATGACTGAAACTGACCAGGCGCCACCCCTGTGACTGAATGCTGCAAACTGCCAGGGGGAAGAAAGTTCATTTCCTCCCAGCAGCCAGACTCTAAGCACGGGCGCGGCAGGTTGAGAGCGCTATTAACCTGTAGAGTAACCCCATATCTGCAGGTTTATAGCGTTTTTTGACATGACAGGTTCCCTTTAAATAAATAAAAATGGCATTAGAGTTCAAGTCCTCTTTTTCTGAGAAGAGGCAATTGGAATATTTAATTTCCCAGAGGAGCATTGCATGGAGTATAAGCCTCCTCACACTGGCATGTCAGGCCTGGCATGTCACTCTCCAGAAGAAGAACTGTTACCCCTTAAATAAAAAAACATCTTTTTATTTGATTTCTTCTTTTCTGGTACGCCATACACATCATATTGAACAGGAGAGGTTGTGGAAGGGATTCAAAAGAGACCGATGTAACAACATCCTAGCATATGTGCATAAAATAGCAAAGTGAGAAAAATAAAACATAACTTTTACTTCACATATGTAAAAACTTCTATAGAAGTATAAAAATGAGAACACCTCTGTCTCTCATGAATATAGATTTAAATGAATATACCGCCACAGTGGTGGACAGAGTATCTGTAAACACAATACAGACTTGCAAGAAATTTTTTTTTATACAAATGCCTAAAAAATGACAGTGGTCACATATAATCCTGTTTAATCTTTATTTAATGATCTTTATTTTTTAAGATAATTTAATAGTTTAAGATTATTAGGAAAATGTCAAACTGTTCGCTACTGAGGAAATAAAATTGGAAATCTCTTTCACACAAAGTTCAGATCCACAGGGGGGTAGATAGGAAATTCCTCCTCATCCCAAACAAACGCCAAACATGATCCTCCTCAGGTCAAAGGGGTAGAGCTGGGCGTGATTAGCCCAATTAGGTATCATAACCCTGTATGCCCCAAACCCCCGCCCTTACAAGAGCAGAGCACACATATCCTTCAGCTGAACTGACCCTATAACAGCCATGCGTGCCTCCTGCTGTTATAGGATCAGTTATATACAGTGGATATAAAAAGTCTACACACCCCTATTAAAATGCCAGGGTTCTGTCATGTAAAAAAAAATCCTGCAGGGTGGTGCATTCACATAGATAACATCAAGGTAAATCATAAGAAATTGAAAGAATTGGAGCACTCACCCAGATTCTTCTTGATGTGCAATTTTATTCCATGGTGAAACGTGACATCAAGCCCATACCTCTCAACTTTTGAAGATGAGAAAGAGGGACAAAGGTTGTGGCGCACGCAGCGCGCTGCGGCAAATTTTAGGCTAGCCCCGACCACACCCATTTCATAACTAGTCACACCCATGTCCACGCCCCAACCACACCCACTGGTGATCACACTGACTGGTACTGAGGGCACAGTGACTGGTACTGTGAGCACACTGGTGCTGAGTAAAAGAAAGAAAGAACAGAGAGAGAAAAAAGAAAGCAGAAAGAAAGGAGAAAGAAAAAGGGGAAAGCAAGAAAGAACAGAGAGAAAGAAATTAACAAAGAAAGTGGAAAGAAAGAACAGAGAGAGAGAAAAAAAGAAAGAGGGGAAAGAACGAACAGAGACGGAGAAAGAAAGAGGGGAAAGAAAGAACAGAGAGGGAAAGAAAGAGGGGAAAGAAAGAACAAAGAGAGAGAAAGAAAGAAAGACGGGAAAGAAAGAACAGAGAGAGAAAAAAAACAGAAAAGAAAGAAAGAACAGAAAGAGAACGAAAGAAAGAGGGGAAAGAAAGAACAGAGAGGGAGAGAGAAAAAAAGAGGGGAAAGAAAGAACAGAGAGAGAAAGACAGAGGGGGAAAGAAAGAACAGAGAGAGAAAGAAAGAAAGCAAGATAGAGGGGAAAGAAAGAACAGAGAGAGAAAGAAAGAACAGAGAGGGAGAGAGAAAGAAAGAGGGGAAAGAAAGAACAGAGAAAGAAAGACAGAGGGGGAAAGAAAGAACAGAGAGAGAAAGAAAGAAAAGAAAGAAAGAAAGAAAGAAAGAAAAAGAAAGAAAGAAAGAAGAAGAAAAAAGAAAGAAAGAAAGGAAAGAAAGAGGGGAAAGAAAGAACAGAGAGAAAGAGAGGAAAGAAAGAACAGAGAGAAAAGAAAGAAAGAAAAGAAAGAAAGAAAGAAAGAAAGAAAGGGGAAATAAAGAAAGAACAGAGAGAGATAAAAGAAAGAAAGAAAGAAAGAAAGAAAGAAAGGGGGAAAGAAAGAACAGAGAGAGAAAGAAAGAACAGAGAGATAAAAAAAGAAAGGGGAAAGAAAGAACAGAGAGATAGAGAGTAAGAAAGAAACAGAGAAAAAAACAGAGAGAAAGAAAGAGGGCACAGAAAAAAGAACAGAGAGAAAAAAAGGGTAAAGAAAGAAACAACAGAGAGGGAGAGAGAGAGAAAGAAGGGAAAGAAAGAACAAAGAGAGAAAGAAAGAACAGAGAGGGAAAGAAAGAACAGAGAGAAAGAGAAAGAAAGAGGGGGAAGAAAGAACAGAGAGAGAAAAAGAACAGAGATAGAAAGAAAAAGGGGTAAGAAAAAACTGAGAGAAAGAAAAAGAACAGAGAAAGAAAGATGGGAAAGAAAGAAAGATGGGAAAGAAAGAACAGAGGGAGAAAGAAAGAGGGGAAAGAAAGAGAAAGAAAGAACAGAGAGAAAGAGAAAGAAAGAACAGAGAGAAAAAGAAAGAGGGGAAAGAAAGAACAGAGAGAGAAAGACAGAGGTGAAAGAAAGAACAGAGAGAGAAAGAAAGAAAGAAAGAAAGAAAGAAAGAAAGAAAGAAGAAAGAAAGAAAGAAGAAGAAAGAAAGAAAGAAGAGGAAGAAGAACAGAGAGATAGAAAGAAAGAAAGAAAGAAAGAGAATGAAAGAGGGGAAAGAAAGAACAGAGAGAAAGAAAGAAAAAGAACAGAGAAAGAAGATGGGAAAGAAAGAAAGATGGGAAAGAAAGAACAGAGAGAAAAGAAAGAACAGAGAGAAAGAAAGAGGGGAAAGAAAGAACAGAGAGAAAGAAAGAACAGTGAGAGAAAGAAAGGAAAGAAAGAACAGAGAGATAGAAAGAAAGAGGGGAAAGAAAGAACAGAGAGAAAGAAAGAAAAAGAACAGAGAGAAAGATGGGAAAGAAAGAACAGAGAGAAAGAAAGAAAAGAGAGAGAGAAAGAAATAAAGATTCTATAAAGATACTATAGCAGCCCGGCTCCCATTGTAGTGCCCACCTGAGCCTCCCGGTGAAGAACATATCATGATCCGCTCACATGGCCGACATCACCGATTCCAAGGCGCTGTCGGAGGAGGACACAGTGATGGATCTGAAGCATTCCTTGAAGTACCTCATGGTTCCGTCACAATCTCCTCCCGAAATTACCTAATTTCCGGTCATCTTGCAGCACGTCACTTCTGGTGGAACATCACGTGCGAGTTTTAAAGTGCTCCTCCGGGCTCCGGCATGTACTCCTGTGTCCACGGGAAAAGCTCCCGCCTGGGACAGCGGGGCAGACTCTCAAAATCGGGAGTGTCCCGCTGAATTCGGGACGGTTTTGAGGTATGAATGTTCCCCACCATACACCTTGTACACGCACGGCACTGCACACCTCATATACACACACGGTTCCACTTTGTATGCCTCGTACACACACGGCTCCGCTCCGTCCACCTCACACACACAAGGCTCCACTCAGTATACACATGGCTCCACTCGTACACCTTGTACACATGCAGCCACGCTTTGTACACACATGACTCCACTCCATAAACCTTGTACACATGGGGCTTTACAGCATACACCTCGTACACACGCGGTTCTGCTCCGTACACTTCGTACACATGCGACTCCGCTACATACACACAAGGCTCCACTCCATACACACACGGCTCTGCTCTGCTATGTACACACACGGCTCAAGCACGGAGCCCTGCGAAGGCTCAGCTCCGTACACTTCGTACACACAGGGCTCCGTTTCGTACACACAGCACTGCTACATCCACCTCGTACACACGGCTCCGCTCCATAAACCTCGTACACGTGCGGCGCGGCTCAGCTCCGTGCACCTCGTACACACGCGACTCAGCTCCGTGCACCTCGTACACACGCGGCTCGGCTCCGTGCACCTCGTACACACGCGGCTCGGCTCCGTGCACCTCATACACGCGCGGCTCGGCTCCATGCACCTCGTACACGCGCGTCGGCTCGTGCACCGTACACGTGCGGCTCGGCTCCGTGCACCTCGTACACGCGCGGCTCGGCTCCGTGCACCTCGTACACGCAAGGCTCGGCTCGTGCACCTCGTCACGCGCGGCTCGGCTCTGTGCACCTCATACACGCGCGGCTCCACTCCATCCAACTCGTACACACGGCTCTGCTACATCCAACTCGTACACACAAGGCTCTGCTACATCCAACTCGTACACACAAGGCTCCACTCCGTACACCTCGTAAACACACGGCTCCGCTCCATACACCTCGTACACACACAGCTCCACTCCGTACACCTCGTACACACACGGCTCTGCTACATCCAACTCGTACACACAAGGCTCCACTCCGTACACCTCGTACACACACAGCTCCGCTACGTACACACACGACTCCACTCCGTACACCTCGTACACACACGGCTCCGCTCCGTACACCTTACACACACGGCTCGCTCGTCCACCTCATACACAAACAGCACTGCTACATCCACCCTGTAAACCCTTCCTGACCCCACACATAGTAAACTTCGCCTCATCCAGCACCATGACAACCAGCACACAGAGTCCGAGGACCCTGATAATGTGACCCCTGACTCAACCCCTCCTGTGACCTCATCACAGGTCCTGTGGGCACAGAAGAGTACAGCATAGCAGCGCCGTCATTGCTCTGCTGTGAGAGGCTGAGGTGTAGAGACAGGGAGGGGAGGAATGGGTGCATGCAACTTATCTCACTGCGGGACACATATCATCCCGGCCGGGACAGCGGTGGGAGGGTCTAAATCGGGACTTTCCCGCTCAATCCGGGACAGTTGGGAGGTATGGTCAGTGCAGAGTGCAGGTAGCAGGGGAGCTATGCAGCTATGGAGCATCTGCATACCTCCCCTGTAAAGTTTTGATCTACAGTCATGGCCAAAAGTTTTGAGAATGACACAAATATTATTTTTACAAAGTCTACTGCTTCACTTTTTCTAATGGCAATTTGCATATACTCCAGAATGTTATAAAGAGTGATCAGCTTAACAGCAATTACTTGCAAAGTCAATATTTGGCTAGAAAATGAACTTTATCCCCAAAACACATTTCAACATCATTGCAGCCCTGCCTTAAAAGGACCAGCTAACCTCTTTTCAGTGATTGCTCCATTAACACAGGTGTGGG
Source organism: Oophaga sylvatica (assembly GCA_033576555.1). NCBI lineage: Eukaryota > Metazoa > Chordata > Amphibia > Anura > Dendrobatidae > Oophaga > Oophaga sylvatica. The sequence continues at coordinate 331,715,754 of JARQOD010000004.1, read as the reverse complement.
TGTTGATGAGGACATGGCTGGAGATCAATCTGTCATTATTAAGTAAGAATGACACCACTGGACACTTTAAAAGGAGGCTGGTGCTTGGCATCATTGTTTCTCTTCTGTTAACCATGGTTATCTCTAAAGAAACACATGCAGTCATCATTGCAATGCACAAAAATGGCCTAACAGGGAAGAGTATCGCAGCTAGAAAGATTGCACCTCAGTCAACAATCTATCGCATCATCAAGAACTTCAAGGAGAGAGGTTCCATTGTTGCCAAAAAGGCTTCAGGGCGCCCAAGAAAGACCATCAAGCGCCAGGACTATCTCTTAAAAGTGTTTCAGCTGCGGGATCGGGCTACCAGCAGTGCAGAGCTTGCTCAGAAATGGCAGCAGGCAGGTGTGAGTGCATCTGCACGCACTGTGAGGCGGAGACTCTTGGAGCAAGGCCTGGTCTCAAGGAGGGCAGCAAAGAAGCCACTTCTCTCCAGAAAAAACATCATGGACAGACTGATATTCTGCAAAAGGTACAGGCAGTGGACTGCTGAGGACTGGGGTAAAGTTATTTTCTCTGATGAATCCCCTTTTCGATTATTTGGGACATCAGGAAAACGCCTCATTCGGAGAAGACAAGGTGAGCGCTACCACCAGTCTGGTCTCATGCCAACTGTTAAGCATCCTGAAACCATTCATGTGGAATCGGCTCTCTCACAGTCTTGCTTAAAACCACAGCCATGAATAAAGAATGGCACCAGAATGTGCTCCAAGAGCAACTTCTCCCAACCCTCCAAGAGCAGTTTGGCGATCAACAATGCCTTTTCCAGCATGATGGAGCACCTTGCCATAAAGCAAAGGTGATAACTAAATGGCTCAGGGAACAAAACAGAGATTTTGGGTCCATGGTCTGGAAACTCCCCAGATCTTAATCCCATTGAGAACTTGTGGTCAATCATCAAGAGACGGGTGGACAAACAAAAACCTAAAAATTCTGACAAAATGAAAGCATTGATTGTGCAAGAATGGACTGCTATCAGTCAGGATTTGGTCCAGAAGTTGATTGAGAGCATGCCAGGGAGAATTGCTGAGGTCCTCAAGAAGGGTCAACACTGCAAATATTGACTTGCTGCATTAACTTATTCTAACTGTCAATATAAGCTTTTGTTACTCATATGTTTGCAATTATTACATTTCTGTCTGTGATAAAAACATCTGTCAAACACACATAAAAACCAGAGGGCAGCAGATCATGGGAAAATATAATATTTGTGTCATTCTCAAAACTTTTGGCCATGACTGTATAGTACACAAAGAAAAAGAATTTATAGGGTTGCCATGCAGTCATGACCAAAAGTTTTTAGTCTTACAAATAAAATTTGTTTTCACAAAGTTTGCTGCTTCAGTGTTTTTACATATTTTAGTCAGATGTTTTTATGGTTCCTAAAGTACAATTATAAGCGTCTCATTCAGTTTTTAAACTTACAATTTGCATATTTAATTTCCCAGAGGACCAGGCATGGTTCATAAGTCTCCTCACTATAAAATAACATAGTTATTAAGGTTGAAGGAAGACTTTAAGTCCATCTAGTTCAACCCATATCCTATCCTAACCTGCCCTAACATGTTGATCCAGAGGAAGGCAAAAAAAAACAAGTGGCAAACAGTAAGCTTCACATTGACGAAAAAAATTCCTTCCCGACTCCACATACGGCAATCAGACTAGCTCCCTGGATCAACGCAATATCTAGGAAACTAGTGAATGTAGCCTGTAATATTATACTTTTCAAGTAAGGCTTCCAGTCCCTTCTTAAATTTTAGTAGTGATTCCACTCATTACAACATTAGACGGCAGAGAGTTCCATAGTCTCACTGCTCTTACAGTAAAGAATCTGCATCTGTGGTTATGACAAAACCTTCTTTCCTCCAGACGTAGAGGATGCCCCCTTGTCCCTGTGTAGCCCTGGTACACAATACCAGGAGGATGAGTGGAGAGGTAACAGTTAAGGTCTCTTCATGACATCATGTACACTTCTGACACACCCAGCAGGGGTGTGGAAGGGAGTGATTTCTAGTCAGTCAGTTTCCTGTCCTTGGACAGAGTAGACGTGTCCAGTTTGAGCCTGTCATCAGTTCAGAACGTGGAGGCTGGTACAGGTGGTCTAATTCACCTTAGTCTAGTCAGAGCTGTGCCCCACTGGAAGAAAGACTGAACTATCTATTAAGAGTCGAGCAAATCGAAGGGCAAAGTGGAAGGAAGATTATTGGAAAAGTGCGTTTGGCTTGGAAAAGTCCTGCACATTGCTACCGGTCACTGGGGACCGAAGGATCACTATTAGCTACAAGCATAGTGAAGAGAAAACCAGAGATTTACCGGACCCTAGGTCGCGGCAAACAAGCCCCTTATAGTCAGTACGTAACTGGGGTCAGGGGAAGTGAAGACTTTGAGTCTCTGCAGGACAAAATAAGAATTCAGCTCCCTCATAGAAAGGCTCCTAACACTAAACTGACTGGGAAGCACAGCTTTGGATAAGCTGGAATCATAGAGGGGACTACGCTTCAGGCTGGTCGTACTCATCTTCATTGGACAGTAAAGGAGGCCCCTAACTTGCTTAGCTGTTGCCTCAAAGCTCATCCTCCATTAACCCCATCAGCCTCCCTGGGACCTGCTTGAACATCTTACAAGTAAAGGTATGGAAAGACGCTGACGGTGTGAGACTGAGTTATTATTGCATGCCTGCACAATCCCTACCTAACTACCGACCTGAGGGAAGAGTCCCACCTGTAGGGGACCCAACATCTAGCTGCCTCACCATCCCCTCAGAGATCTACAGCAGCGCTGGTATAAATTACCAGAAGACTACAGGTGGCGTCACGAACTGTATATAAATCAATCCCCTGTAAATATTCCCCCAACATACGCCAGACCGCCAGGGCCACAGACCGAGCCACAGCTACCTGTGACAAATCCCATAGACTTCCATGGGCTCGGCTCTGAGTACCCCATTGCCCTGGTAACCCACAATTGTGGTGGCGGGTCGACACAAAAACTTTGGCGTCACGAACAGGATACGAAACTTGCAGCATTGCGAGCCCTGTGTGCCTGTGGAGTGTTTTGGCGAAAAAGACTGTTGCTATTGTTTGGCGCCAAATACCGCCATATTTGCCGCCAGATTCGCGCCCTAAGGCGCTGGAGAAGAAGGTGGGCGTACCTGAAAGAGCGCGCAAAGTCTTGGACACGCCCCCGGCTCTGACTCAGCGGCAGGTCCTGCAAACAGGAAGTGAACGCTCTGACATCAGAGCGCCTGCGACGAAGGTCCTGTTCCCACTGCGGTGCCTGTGAAGTAGCAGCGTCTGAAACCGGTAGGCTCCGTTTAACCAAGGGGGCGCTAAGATGTCACAACAACCGGCTGACAGTGCGGCCCCAGCCGGAGGCCCCAATCCCGCACCGTCTGGTATTGTAGCGCCAGATGGGGGCGCAGGCCCTGCACCCAGTCCGGTAGTCCCGATCATGCCACTAACGCTCCCATATATGCCTGGGGCGAAATGGCTTCCCCAATACAGCGGTGAGCCAGGCACATTAGCAGGCTTCAACGAAGTTATGCAGCATCCAAAATGTTCCAGCCTGGAACAAAAAGTGCTGTTTAAAGGGCAGCAACGGGCGGCGAGAGGGAATGGAGACCTGGGATCCCGTTGTCGGGAGCGGTACTCGATCTTCCTGAATTCATGCCATATTTGAAACCGCACAGAAAGGGATCTCCGGTGGCCTTCTATCACTGTTACAACCCAGGTGACAGCACCGGGACTATGCTTCCCGACTACGGGGACCCTGAAGCCCTCAAGCAAATTAACCCATTTAAATGCTATCGACGAGAATAAATGCTGAAAAACAATTTATCAGGGATTGAGATTCCAGAGGAACGCAAAAACTGTAAATGGGTCCTTAAAATTCCGGATGCACCTTTGATCCCCTCAAACGGGCAAAAAAGGGCGCGCCCCGGGCAAACCCGGGGTGGCAACCCACATCTTGGGCTGAAGTAAAACCCCGGAAACCCGGGCTAACCCCCTTTTCCCCCTAGGGGCTGAACCCCAAAGCGCAGGTGACCCTCCTGTGAAATGGACTGTCTGCGCTCAGGGTGCCCCAGCTGACTAAAAATCGGGCTGCTGTAAATCCCTGCAGCTGGGGAAAGGGGAGGAAGGGAAAAGTTTTTTAGTGACTGCCCGGGGAACTTCCGTGGATGCCCGGGAAGAAAGAAGACGTCGCCCCCCCGGAGGAGGGGAAAAGCACCCCCCGACAACCTCTGTCAACACCTTCCGTCGAGAGATCATCTGTTATCGCTGCAACCGGAAAGGCATCTTCAAACGTGTCCTTTAAACGGGGAACTGGGGCCAAGGGGCCCAAAACCCAGGGGAATACCCGTCAGGCCCCCCAACTGGAACCCCAAAGTGGGGGGGCGACCCTACCTGTCTATTTTTTTAAAATGTTTTCGTTCCCGCATTGTTGACACTGGGGCGCAGGTGACCCTAAATTTCCTATGCCTTATACCAAGTACTGGTAATGGACATCTTAAACCCCCGAGCCTTGATTTTTCTGTTATGCTTTGAATGGTCCTTTCCCGTAGAATCTCGGAAAAATGTGGAGAGTAAAGGGGGCAAAAGGAGTTGAAAGACCAAGGCTTCTGGGGTAAAAATTAAATGGGGAGAACGGTTTAAATATCATTTTTGGGACTAAAATTATCGGGAATTTTTGGGGGGGAAATTGGTTCTTACTCCAACAGCTCGCTGAGATTGCCCACCAAGGCAGAGAGGAAATCCAAAGAGAACCGGGCCCTGGTGTTCACAGCAAGCGAAACTTACGACGGGGAAAATTTTTTAATTACGGGTCACGACTCAGATCCTATTGTGGGTACCCCAATAGTAAATGTATTTGGTGCGGCAGCCATAGGTCGAAGGACAAATTACCAAGCTGAGTGAACCCCCCCATTCAGAACATGACCTAAATTTTTGATGAGAGGGGAGTAGAGGGGGTGAATGGAAAAGTCCGGGACGGCTTTTCCCTTGGGGAGATGATGAGGAAATTTACCCCGTTTTGCAACCCTTGCTAAACTTCATGCTGTTGAAATAATTTTATTCCCCGGCTGATCTTAGACTCCTTCAAAAAAGAGGGGGACAAAAGAACCCAAG
>JARQOD010000004.1:331626573-331710492 GCA_033576555.1 Oophaga sylvatica | reverse complement strand
GGGAAGAGTGACTGAGGAAAATAGCACGATAGCTATCCTCCACTCTGCACAACCGAACACCAGGTCCGAGCTTGCTACACTTCACAGCTATGGGAAAAAACCGGAGACTCGGACTTCAATCCAGAGGGGCCCTTCAGTGCTGATAACTTAACTGGGGTCAGAAGACGGGGCTGGCCGGTAAACCGCATAGAGACACTGTTCTTCCCAAAAAGACCCATCAGAAGATCGCCGGGCGTACAAGAGAAGGAGTTAAACTTAGCTCATGCAAGTTAAAACCCACACACATCGGGAAGTAAGGAGGCCTTAACCCTACACCTGATTACTGGACGTCATCCTCCACCTACACTCCCGACTTCCTAAACCACACCATAAAGGTATGGAAAAGACTGACGGGGGTTTGTGTCTCCTATTGCTTCACCCCTGCAACCGCCATATACCAAGGGACCATCTACCTGTGGAAGACTTAACACCTTGCTGCCCCGTAACAACCCCCAAAATTCACCCTGCAGCGCGGTCCCCTGATCAAAACCACAGTGGCTCACGAACAATCTCTAAACCCCTGTAAATATCCCCCCTTGAAGAGCCCAGACAACGACCGAGTCCACCCTGACCTCTCCCCCATTAAGTGAACGGCTCGGGACCTTAATTAGCACACCACTCCACGGTGAAAAAAAGTGCTGGAGTGGTGCTTAAATTTGTCAATAAGTGATTCTGCATCTCAAATGCCAGGGCCGGAATTTCTCATCTCACCCTGCATGAAAGACGCCTTTAGTTGTCTGCCTGTGGTTCACGCATAATCTTTTGAAGATTAATGTAATTATTTACATAATTCCAACATATATTGCTGCACTTTACAATTAATTCCCATTAAAAGGCTTTGTCCACACACTTTACTGCAAACACTTCAGACGGACTAAGTTTACAGGAATGTTTAAAGTAATGACTTAAAAACCTGTCACTGAAAAAACTATTACCTCAAAAAATGGGATTAATCTGCGTTAATACGCCGACCTGCCCGGCCCCCCGCACTTGGAGCCGCTGCGGTTGAAATGAACTTTATTCCCCTTGGGCTTTCAGGTTTCAGTCAAGGGGGTCGTGCTGGCGGGGGATCAGTCCCGCTCTGTCACCACGGGGGGTGCATTACAGTAACTCTCTCTACGTAATCAAACGAAACTGACCAGCGCCACCCCTGTGACTGAATGCTGCAACCCGGGGGAAGAAAGTTCATTTCCCCCACAGCCAGACTCTAACCTGCCCGGCAGGTTGGAGCGCTATTAACCCTTTAAAGTAACCCCAATCTCAGGTTTATACGTTTTTGCAGACATTTCCCCCTTTAAATAAATAAAAAGGCATTAATTCAAGTCCTCTTTTTCTGAAAGGCAATTGGAAATTTAATTCCCAGGAGATTGCGGAGTATAAGCCTCCTCACACTGGCATGTAGGCCTGGCATGTCCTCTCCAGAAGAAGAACTGTTACCCCTTAAAAAAAAAACATCTTTTTATTTGATTTCTTCTTTTCTGTACCCATACACATCATATTGAACAGGAGAGGTTGTGGAAGGGATTCAAAAGAACCGATGTAACAACATCCTAGCATATGTGCATAAAATAGCAAAGTGAGAAAAATTAAAACATAACTTTTACTTCACATATGTAAAAACTTCTATAGAAGTATAAAAATGAGAACACCTCTGTCTCTCATAATATAGATTTAAATGAATATACCGCCACAGTGGTGGACAAGTATCTGAAAACACAATACAGACTTTGCAAGAAATTTTTTTTTATACAAATGCTAAAAATGACAGTGGTCACATAATAATCCTGTTTAATCTTTATTTAATGATCCTTTATTTTTTAAGATAATTAATATTTAAGATTATAAAAATTGTCAAACTGTTCGCTACTGAGAATAAAATTGGAAATCTCTTTCAACACAAAGTTCAGATCCACAGGGGGTAGATAGGAAATTCCTCCTCATCCCAAACAAACGCCAAACATGATCCTCCTCAGGTCAAAGGGGTAGAGCTGGCGGATTAGCCCAATTAGGTAAAACCCTGTATGCCCCAAACCCCCCCCTTACAAGAGCAGAGCACACATATCCTTCAGCTAACTGACCCTTAACAGCCATGCGTGCCTCTGCTGTTATAGATCAGTTATATACAGTGGATATAAAAAGTCTAACACACCCTATTAAAATGCCAGGTTCTGTCATGTAAAAAAAAATCCTCAGGGTGGTGCATTCACATAGATACATCAAGGTAAATCATAAGAATTGAAAGAATGGAGCACTCACCCAGATTCTTCTTGATGTGCAATTTTATTCCATGTGAAACGTGACATCAAGCCCATACCTCTCAAACTTTTGAAGATGAAAAGAGGACAAAGTTGGGGCCACGCAGCGCGCTGCGGCAAATTTAGGCTACCCCCGACCACACCCATTTCATAACTAGTCACACCCATGTCCACGCCCCAACCACCCCACTGTGATCAACACTGACTGGTACTGAGGGCACAGTGACTGTACTGTGAGCACACTGGTGCTGAGTAAAAGAAAGAAAGAACAAGAGAGAAAAAAGAAAGCAGAAAGAAAGGAAAAGAAAAAGGGAAAGCAAGAAAGAACAGAGAGAAAGAAATTAAACAAAGAAAGTGGAAAGAAAGAACAGAGAGAGAGAAAAAAAAGAAAGAGGGAAAGAACGAACAGAGACGGAGAAAGAAAAGGGAAAGAAAGAACAGAGAGGGAAAGAAAGAGGGAAAAAAGAACAAAGAGAGAGAAAGAAAGAAAGACGGGAAAGAAAGAACAAGAGAGAAAAAAAACAGAAAAGAAAGAAAAACAGAAAAGAACGAAAGAAGAGGGGAAAGAAAGAACAAGAGGGAGAAGAAAAAAAGAGGGGAAAGAAAGAACAGAGAGAGAAAGACAGGGGAAAGAAGAACAGAGAGAGAAAGAAAGAAAGCAAGATAGAGGGAAAGAAAGAACAGAGAGAGAAAGAAAGAACAGAGAGGGAAGAGAAGAAAGAGGGAAAGAAAGAACAGAGAAAGAAAACAGAGGGGGAAAGAAAGAACAGAGAGAGAAAGAAAGAAAGAAAGAAAGAAAGAAAGAAAAAAGAAAGAAAAAAAGAAAGAAAGAAAGAAAGAAAGAAAGAGGGGGAAAGAAAGAACAGAGAGAAAGAGAGGAAAGAAAGAACAGAGAGAGAAAGAAAGAAAGAAAGAAAGAAAGAAAGAAAGAAAGGGGAAATAAAGAAAGAACAGAGAGAGATAAAGAAAGAAAGAAAGAAAAGAAAGAAAGAAAGGGAAAGAAAGACAGAGAGAGAAAGAAAGAACAGAGAGATAAAAAAAAAAGGGGAAAGAAAGAACAGAGAGATAGAGAGTAAGAAAGAAACAGAGAAAAAAACAGAGAGAAAGAAAGGGCACAGAAAAAAAGAACAGAGAGAAAAAAAGGGTAAAGAAAGAAACAACAGAGAGGGAGAGAGAGAAGAAGGAAAGAAAGAACAAAGAAGAAAGAAAGAACAGAGAGGGAAAGAAAAGAACAGAGAGAAAGAAAAGAAAGAGGGGAAGAAAGAACAGAGAGAGAAAAAGAACAGAGATAGAAAGAAAAAGGGTAAGAAAAAAACTGAGAGAAAGAAAAAGGAACAGAGAAAGAAAGATGGAAAGAAAGAAAGATGGAAAGAAAGAACAAGGGAGAAAGAAAGAGGGGAAAGAAAGAGAAAGAAAGAACAGAGAGAAAGAGAAAGAAAGAACAGAGAAAAAAGAAAGAGGGGAAAGAAAGAACAGAGAGAGAAAGACAAGGTGAAAGAAAGAACAGAGAGAGAAGAAAGAAAAAAGAAAGAGAAAGAAAGAAAGAAAGAAAGAAAGAAAAGAAAGAAAGAAGAAAGAAAGAAACAGAGAGATAGAAAGAAGAAAGAAAGAAAAGAGAATGAAAGAGGGGAAAGAAAAGAACAGAGAGAAAGAAAGAAAAAGAACAGAGAAAGAAGATGGAAAGAAAGAAAGATGGAAAGAAAGAACAGAGAGAAAGAAAGAACAGAGAGAAAGAAAGAGGGGAAAGAAAGAACAGAGAGAAAGAAAGAACATGAGAGAAAGAAAGGAAAGAAGAACAGAGAGATAGAAAGAAAGGGGGGAAAGAAAGAACAGAGAGAAAGAAAGAAAAAGAACAGAGAGAAAGATGGGAAAGAAAGAACAAGAGAAAGAAAAAAAGAGAGAGAGAAAGAAATAAAGATTCTATAAAGATACTTAGCAGCCCGGCTCCCATTGTAGTGCCCACCTGAGCCTCCCGGTGAAGAACATATCATGATCCGCTCACATGCCGACATCACCGATTCCAAGCGCTGTCGGAGGAGGACACAGTGATGGTCTGAAGCATTCCTTGAAGTACCTCATGGTTCCGTCACAATCTCCTCCCGAAATTACCTAATTTCCGTTCATCTTGCAGCACGTCACTTCTGTGAACATCACGTGCGAGTTTTAAAGTGCTCCTCCGGGCTCCGGCATGTACTCCTTGTCCACGGGAAAAGCTCCCGCCTGGACAGCGGGCAGACTCTCAAAATCGGGAGTGTCCGCTGAATTCGGGACGGTTTTGAGGTATGAATGTTCCCCACCATACACCTTGTCACGCACGCACTGCACACCTCATATACACACACGGTTCCACTTTGTATGCCTCGTACACACACGCTTCCGCTCCGTCCACCTCACACACACAAGGCTCCACTCAGTATACACATGCTCCACTCCGTACACCTTGTACACATGCAGCCACCTTTGTACACACATGACTCCACTCCATAAACCTTGTACACAGGCTTTTACAGCATACACCTCGTACACACGCGTTTCGCTCCGTACACTTCGTACACATGCGACTCCGCTACATACACACAAGGCTCCACTCCAACACACACGGCTCTGCTCTGCTATGTACACACACGCTCAAGCACGAGCCCTGGAAGCTCAGCTCCGTACACTTCGTACACACAGGGCTCCGTTTCGTACACACAGCACTGCTACATCCACCTCGTACACACGGCTCCGCTCCATAACCTCGTACACGTGCGGCGCGGCTCAGCTCCGTGCACCTCGTACACACGCGACTCAGCTCCGTGTCACCTCGTACACACGCGGCTCGGCTCCGTGCACCTCGTACACACCGCTCGCTCCGTGCACCTCATACAACGCCGCTCGGCTCCATCACCTCGTACACGCGCGGCTCGGCTTCCGTGCACCTCGTACACTGCGGCTCGGCTCCGTGCACCTCGTACACGCGCGCTCGCTCCGTGCACCTCGAACACGCAAGGCTCGCTCCGTGCACCTCGTACACCGCCGGCTCGGCTCGGCACCTCATACACGCCGCTCCACTCCATCCAACCGTACACACGGCTCTGCTACATCCAACTCGTACACACAAGGCTCTGCTACATCCAACCGTACACACAAGGCTCCACTCCGTACAACCTCGTAAACACACGGCTCCGCTCCATACACCTCGTACACACACAGCTCCACTCCGTACACCTCGTACACACACGCTCTGCTACATCCAACTCGTACACACAAGGCTCCACTCCGTACACCTCGTACACACACAGACTCCGCTACGTACACACACGACTCACTCCGTACACCTCGTACACACACGCTCCGCTCCGTAACACCTCGTACACACACGGCTCCGCTCCGTCCACCTCATACACAAACAGCACTGCTACATCCACCCTGTAAACACCCTTCCTGACCCCACACATAGTAAACTCGCCTCATCCAGCAACCATGACAACCAGCACCAGAGTCCGAGGACCCTGATAATGTGACCCCTGACTCAACCCCTCCTGTACCTCATCACAGTCCTGTGGGCACAGAAGAGTACAGCATAGCACGCCGTCATTGCTCTGTCTGTGAAGGCTGAGGTGTAAGACAGGGAGGGCGAGGAATGGGTGCATGCAACATTATCTCACTGCGGGACACATATCATCCCGGCCCGGACAGCGGGTGGAGGTCTAAATCGGGACTTTCCCGCTCAATCCGGGACAGTTTGGGAGGTATGGTCAGTGCAGAGTGCAGTACAGGGGAGCTATGCAGCTATGGAGCATCTGCATACCTCCCCTGTAAAGTTTTGATCTACAGTCATGGCCAAAAGTTTTGAGAATGACACAAATTTAATTTTTACAAAGTCTACTGCTTCACTTTTTCTAATGGCAATTTGCATATACTCCAGAATGTTATAAAGATGATCAGCTTAACAGCAATACTTGCAAAGTCAATATTGGCTAGAAAATGAACTTTATCCCCCAAAACACATTTCAACATCATGCACCCTGCCTTAAAAGGACCAGCTAACCTCTTTTCAGTGATTGCTCCATTAACACAGGTGTGGGTGTTGATGAGGACATGGCTGGAGATCAATCTGTCATTATTAAGTAAGAATGACACCACTGACACTTTAAAAGGAGGCTGGTGCTGGCATCATTGTTTCTCTTCTGTTAACCATGGTTATCTCTAAAGAACACACATGCAGTCATCATTGCAATGCACAAAAATGGCCTAACAGGGAAGAGTATCGCACTAAAAGTTGCACCTCAGTCAACAATCTATCGCATCATCAAACTTCAAGGAAGGAGGTTCCATTGTTGCCAAAAAGCTCAGGGGGCGCCCAAAAAGACCATCAAGCGCCAGGACTATCTCTTAAAAGTGTTTCAGCTGCGGGATCGGGCTACCAGCAGTGCAGAGCTTGCTCAGAAATGCAGCAGGCAGGGTGTGATGCATCTGCACGCACTGTTAGGCGGAGACTCTTGGAGCAAGGCCTGGTCTCAAGAGGCAGCAAAGAAGCCACTTCCTCCAGAAAAAACATCATGGACAGACTGATATTCTGCAAAAGGTACAGGCAGTGGACTGCTGGGACTGGGTAAAGTTATTTTCTCTGATGAATCCCCTTTTCGATTATTTGGACATCAGGAAAACGCCTCATTCGGAGAAGACAAGGTGAGCGCTACCACCAGTCTGGTCTCATCCAACTGTTAAGCATCCTGAAACCATTCATTGGAATCGCTCTCTCACAGTCTTGCTTAAAACCACAGCCATGAATAAAGAATGGCACCAGAATGTGCTCCAAGAGCAACTTCTCCCAACCCTCCAAGAGCAGTTTGGCGATCAACAATGCCTTTTCCAGCATGATGGAGCACCTTGCCATAAAGCAAAGGTGATAACTAAATGGCTCAGGAACAAAACAGAGATTTTGGGTCCATGTCTGGAAACTCCCCAGATCTTAATCCCATTGAGAACTTGTGTCAATCATCAAGAGACGGGTGGACAAACAAAAACCTAAAAATTCGACAAAATGAAAGCATTGATTGTGCAAGAATGGACTGCTATCAGTCAGGATTTGGTCCAGAAGTTGATTGAGAGCATGGCCAGGGAGAATTGCTGAGGTCCCAAGAAGGTCAACACTGCAAATATTGACTGCTGATTAACTATTCTAACTGTCAATATAAGCTTTTGTTACTCATATGTTTGCAATTATTACATTTCTGTCTGTGATAAAAACATCTGTCAAACACACATAAAAACCAAGGGCAAGCAGATCATGGAAAATAAATATATTTGTCATTCTCAAAACTTTTTGGCCATGACTGTATAGTACACAAAGAAAAAGAATTTATATAGGTTGCCATGCAGTCATGACCAAAAGTTTTTAGTCTTACAAATAAAATTTGTTTTCACAAAGTTTGCTGCTTCAGTGTTTTTACATATTTTAGTCAGATGTTTTTATGGTTCCTAAAGTACAATTATAAGCGTCTCATTCAGTTTTTAAACTTACAATTGCATATTTAATTTCCCAGAGGACCAGCATGGTTCATAAGTCTCCTCACTAATAAAATAACATAGTTATTAAGGTTGAAGGAAGACTTTAAGTCCATCTAGTCAACCTATCCTATCCTAACCTGCCCTAACATGTTGATCCAGAGGAAGGCAAAAAAAAAAACGTGGCAAACAGTAAGCTTCACATTGACGAAAAAAATTCCTTCCCGACTCCAATACGCAATCAGCTACTCCCTGGATCAACGCAATATCTAGGAACTAGTGGAATGTAGCCTGTAATATTATACTTTTCAAGTAAGGCTTCCAGTCCCTTCTTAAATTTTAGTAGTGATTCCACTCATTACAACATTTAGACGGCAGAGAGTTCCATAGTCTCACTGCTCTTACAGTAAAGAATCTGCATCTGTGGTTATGACAAAACCTTCTTTCCTCCAGACAGAGATGCCCCCTTGTCCCTGTGTAGCCCTGGTACACAATACCAGAGGATGAGTGGAGAGGTAACATTAAGGTCTCTTCATGACATCATGTACACTTCTGACACACCCAGCAGGTGTGAAGGAGTGATTCTAGTCAGTCATTTCCTGTCCTTGACAAGTAGACGTGTCCAGTTTGAGCCTGTCCATCAGTTCAGAACGTGGAGGCTGGTACAGGTGGTCTATTCACCTTAGTCTAGTCAGAGCTGTGCCCCACTGAAGAAAGACTGAACTATCTAATAAGAGTCGAGCAAATCGAAGGGCAAAGTGGAAGAAATTATTGGAAAAGTGCGTTTGCTTGAAAAGTCCTGCACATTGCTACCGTCACTGGGGACCGAAGGATCACTATAGCTACAAGCATAGTGAAAGAAAACCAGAGATTACCGACCCTAGTCGCGGCAAACAAGCCCCTTTAGTCAGTACGTAACTGGGTCCAGGGGAAAGTGAAGACTTTGAGTCTCTGCAGGACAAAATAAGAATTCAGCTCCCTCATAGAAAGCTCCTAACACTAAACTGACTGGGAAGCACAGCTTTGGATAAGCTGGAATCATAGAGGGGACTACCTTCAGCTGGTCGTACTCATCTTCATTGGGACAGTAAAGGAGGCCCCTAACTTGCTTGCTGGCCTCAAAGCTCATCCTCCATTAACCCCATCAGCCTCCCCCGGACCTCTTGAACATCTTACAAGTAAAGGTATGGAAAGACGCTGACGTGTGAGACTGAGTTATTATTGCATGCCTGCACAATCCCTACCTAACTACCGACCTGAGGAAGAGTCCCACCTGTAGGGACCCAACATCTACTGCCTCACCATCCCCTCAGAGATCACAGCAGCGCTGGTATAAATTACCAGAAGACTACAGTGGCGTCACGAACTGTATATAAACAATCCCCTGTAAATATTCCCCCAACATTACCCAACCGCCAGGGCCACAGACCGAGCCACAGCTACCTGTGACAAATCCCATAGACTTCCATGGGCTCGGCTCTGAGTACCCCATTGCCCTGGTAACCCACAATTGTGGTGGCGGTCGACACAAAAACTTTGGCGTCACGAACAGGATACGAAACTTGCAGCATTGCGAGCCCTGTGTGCCTGTGGAGTGTTTTGGCGAAAAAGACTGTTGCTATTGTTTGGCGCCAAATACCGCCATATTTGCCGCCAGATTCGCGCCCTAAGGCGCTGGAGAAGAAGGTGGGCGTACCTGAAAGAGCGCGCAAAGTCTTGGACACGCCCCCGGCTCTGACTCAGCGGCAGGTCCTGCAACAGGAAGTGAACGCTCTGACATCAGAGCGCCTGCGACGAAGGTCCTGTTCCCACTGCGGTGCCTGTGAAGTAGCAGCGTCTGAAACCGGTAGGCTCCGTTTAACCAAGGGGGCGCTAAGATGTCACAACAACCGGCTGACAGTGCGGCCCCAGCCGGAGGCCCCAATCCCGCACCGTCTGGTATTGTAGCGCCAGATGGGGGCGCAGGCCCTGCACCCAGTCCGGTAGTCCCGATCATGCCACTAACGCTCCCATATATGCCTGGGGCGAAATGGCTTCCCCAATACAGCGGTGAGCCAGGCACATTAGCAGGCTTCAAGCGGAAGTTATGCAGCATCCTAGAAATGTACTCCATGCCTGAGAGACAAAAAGCTGCTGTGCTAATAGGGCAGCTAACTGGCGCTGCTGAGAGGGAAGTGGAGACCTGGGATACCGTTGATCAGGAGTCGGTACCTGCGATCTTCCTGAAGCTACATGCCATATTTGAAGACCGCACAGAAACGGATCTCCGGATGGCCTTCTATCACTGTTCACAACAGCCAGGTGACAGCATCCGGGACTATGCTTGCCGACTACAGGAGCCCTGAGAGCCCTCAAGCAAATTAACCATTTAAATGCTATCGACGAGAATAGAATGCTGAAAGAACAATTTATACAGGGATTGAGATTCCCAGAGGAACGCAGAACTGTAAATTGGTGGTCCTTAGATCATCCGGATGCTACCTTTGATGCCCTCAAGGACATGGCAATAAAAGGGCTGCGGCCCCTGGGCAAACCCGAGTGGCAACCCAACATCATTAGGCTGAAGTCACTCCGGAACCGGCAGTAACCCCCTTTTCCCCGCTAGTGGCTGAAGCCAAAGCGCAGGTGACACCTCCTAGTGAAATGGACTGTCTGCGCTCAGAGGTGCGCCAGCTGACTAAAAATCTGGCTGCTGTAATGAGTGCCCTGCAGCTGCGGAAAGAGGAGGAAGGAAAGATCTTGTTAGCTGACTGCCCAGAGGACGTTCCGTGGATGCACCGGAGAAGAAAGAAGACGTCGCCCCCCCGGAGGAGGACAACGCCACCCCCAGGAGCAACCTCTGATCAACACCCTTCTCGTCGAGAGATCATCTGTTATCGCTGCAACCGGAAAGGTCATCTGTCTACACAGTGTCCTTTAAACGGGCAGAACCTGGTCCAAGGGCCAACACCCAGGGGAATACCCGTCAGGCCCCCTAGACTGGAACCGCAGGTATGTGGGCGGGCGACCCTACCTGTCTATTATTCTAGATGGTATTGCTGTTCCAGCATTGTTAGACACTGGGTCGCAGGTGACCCTAATACCTGATGCTCTATATACCAAGTACTGGTCAATGGACAGTCTTAAACCTCCGAGCCTTGACTTTACTGTGTATGCTTCGAATGGTCTTCCTGTAGAAGTACTCGGAACAAAATGTGTAGATGTAAAGGTGGGCAGAGAGGAGTTGAAAGACCAAGGGCTTCTGGTAGTAAAGACTGTAAATGAGGAGAACGGTTTAAATATCATTTTGGGTACTAACATTATCGGTAATTTTTGGGAGAAGTTGTGTTCTTACTCCAACAGCTCGCTGAGATTGCCCGACCAAGGCAGAGAGGAGTAATCCAAAGAGAGATCCGGGCCCTGGTGTGTCAGCAGCAAGCGAAGCTTACCGACGGCGAAATTGGTAATGTACGGGTCACTGACTCAGATCCTATTGTGATACCCCCAATGAGTGAAATGATCATTTGGTGCAGGGCAGCCATAGGTCTGAGAGGACAGAATTACCAAGCTGTAGTAGAACCCCACCATTCAGAACATAGACCTACACTTATGACTGCTAGAGGAGTAGTAGAGGTGGTGAATGGAAGAGTACCGGTACGGCTTCTCAATTGGGGAGATGATGAGGTAAATTTACCCCGTTATGCAACCATTGCTAAACTTCATGCTGTTGATAATAATTCTATTCTCCCGGCTGAGTCCTTAGACTCCTGTCAAATAGAGGAGGACAATGACCCAGCAACCCAGGTGGCGGAATGGTGTCAGCAACTCCATGTTGGGACGGACACCACTCCCGCTCACCAGAAGCAAGGGGTATTACGGGTGGTGCAAGAGTACGCCCAAGTGTTTAGCAAAAATCCACTTGATTTTGGGACAATTAAGGGAGTACAACATCATATCCCTACTGGCAGTCATCCTCCCATCAAAGAGCGGTATAGGCCCATACCTCCAGCTCATTATCAGAAGGCTAAAGAAATGTTGAATGATATGAAGAAAGCCGGGTGATAAGGGATAGTTGTAGCCCCTGGGCAGCCCCTCTAGTTCTGGTTAAAAAGAAAGATGGTAGTATGAGAATGTGTGTGGATTACAGGCAGGTGAACCGCATAACACACAAGGATGCATACCCGTTACCACGCATAGAGGAATCATTAGCTGCTCTGAAAACGGCTAACTACTTTTCTACCCTCGATCTGACTAGTGGTTACTGGCAAGTGGCTGTGGCTGAGGAGGATCGTGAGAAAACGGCTTTCACCACCCCAATGGGGCTCTGTGAGTTCGACAGAATGCCGTTTGGGCTCAGTAGTGCCCCAGGAACATTTCAGAGAGTGATGGAAAACTGTCTGGGACATCTCAATTTTGAAACCGTGCTGCTATACCTAGACGACGTCATCGTGTATTCCAAGACTTATGAGGACCATCTGAAGCACCTGGCAGAAGTATTCGAGTCCCTGTCCAGGTACGGGATGAAATTAAAACCCTCAAAATGCCATCTACTCAAACAGAAGGTACAATACTTGGGGCACATCGTCAGTTCGGAAGGAGTAGCGCCGGACCCAGAGAAAGTCACCGCCATCCAGAAGTGGCCGGAGCCGAAAAACCTTAAGGAAGTGCGACAGTTCCTGGACTAACGGGTTACTACAGGAGATTCGTGAAAGATTACACGAAGAAGGCAGCTCCTTTACAGGACCTCCTGGTAGGACAATCCTTAAAGAGCAGAAACCCTCCCTTTAATTGGGGTAAAGAACAGGCTGAAGCATTCCAAAAGATGAAAGAGATCCTGACAGGTGATGAGATCTTAACCTATCCTGATTACAGCCAACCGTTCCTGTTGTACACCGACGCCAGTAATGAAGGGCTGGGAGCAGTTCTCAGTCAGAAGCAGAATGGCCAAGAAAAAGTCATCGCCTATGCTAGCAGAAAACTCAGGCCAACGGAGAGGAATCCGGAAAATTATAGCAGCTTCAAGCTGGAGTTTCTGGCGCTGGTCTGGGCCATTACTGAAAGATTTAAGCACTATCTGGCCTCCAACAAGTTCACGGCGTACACAGACAACAACCCGTTAACGCACCTGGAAACCGCCAAGCTGGGCGCCATGGAGCAGCGATGGATGGCTCGGTTGTCCAATTACCAGTTTACTATCAAGTACCGGCAGGTCGAAAGAATGCTAATGCCGACGCATTGTCCCGAATGCCGCATGACTCTGATACGGAAGAAGAATCGGACGACCTGGAAGAAATTGAGCTACCTGCGTTCCATCGAAATGGGGTAGTCCACGAGCATCGAGTCCACAGAAAGCAGTATGGTGCAACATTAAATCCTTTACCCCATCACAGCTGGAAAGAGACTCAGGACAGTGATCCAGTGGTCAGCCGCATCAAGGAGTTGTTAAAACAGGAAGGCTCCTCTTTGGAAAAGGATGCACCTATGTCAGCCAAGCTCCTGTGGAACGAGAAAAGCAGGTTGTTCCTATACCGTGAGAAGTTGTGCAGAAGATATGTCAACCCCAGAACCCATGAAATGGTCTGGCAAATAGTGGTCCCCAAGGCAGACGTCCCAATGGTGTTGGAAGCGTACCACGATCAAGCAGGACACTTTGGCTGGAGAAAGCTGGAGACCCTGTTGAGATGCCGGTTCTACTGGGTAGGGATGCGCAGCTCCGTCGAGAGGTGGTGTCGGAACTGTGGACCCTGTGGTCTCAGAAGAAAGGACTACGGTAGTCAGAAGGCACCCCTGCAACCTATCCGGACGACTCGTCCCCTGGAGATTGTGGCCCTGGACCACGTCAAACTGTCGCCGAGTAGATCTGGATACTCATACGCCTTGACCATGGTGGACCATTACTCCAGATTTCTGGTGGTTGTTCCAGTGAAAGACCAGACCGCAGTGACGGCCGCGAAGACCTTTCAAGCAAGCTTTTGTAGACCGCATGGGTATCCAGAGCAAGTCTTAACCGATCAGGGACCTGCTTTTGAAGCCGATTTATTCAAGGAATTCTGTCATATGTACGGGTGCAAGAAAATTAGAACGACACCATACCACCCTCAAACCAACGGTCTTTGTGAAAAGATGAACCATATTGTCCTTGACTTGTTGAGATCCATACCGTTGGAAGACAGGAATCGATGGCCGGATTTACTACCTGATTTGGTTGATTTGTATAATCATATACCTGTAAGCTCAACTAACTGCACTCCAGCTTATCTTATGCGAGCAAGGCCCGGAAAACTACCAATGGATTTAGAACTTGGAGTGGTAGAACCGGAGGCAGACGATGCCGTGGAAAACTGGGACATCAATCGGCAAGAGCAATACAGAAGAGTACAAATCTGTGTAGAGGAAAGTCTTAATAAGGCACGGGAGAAACAGGAAGATGTTTACAACCGAAATGCTCCTGCCAAGCCTTTGATGCCTGGAGAGGTAGTATTAAAAGAAAAAGGAAGATGCACAAACTGGATAACCAGTGGGAGCAAGAACCCTACGTCATACAAGATTCTAAATACGACAACAGAAAAGTTTGTGTCGTCAGTAAGGACGGAGGAAGAACAACAATCACTGTGTCCAGAGATCATTTGAAATTGTGTCCAGAACACTTAAAGCGTTGTGAAAAGAACCCTGTCCTCAATCAAAAAGAAAAGAAAGAAGAGGTCATACACACAGATCTGGGAGATTTTCCTGCGGATTGGCCCCGACTGGGAGATGCTGTGATAATTCCAGTGTTGCAGTTTTATCAGCCACAAGAGGAAGTTTTACCTCCAGTTGTGCCTGTGGTGCCAGTTGAGCCCGCTCAGGAGTTACCCATCCCAGCAACACCTCAACCTGTGGAATCTCAAGAAGGATCATCTGTAGCAGCGCCCCATACTATGGGATCTCCTGGTGAAGCTGACTCACACCGCCCAGCCATCAGTACGCTTGCCAGATCCATAGAAAGATTAAGGCAGTTCTATAGTTTGCCGTTACGCAGTGCAGACAGATCGCAACTTGATATACCTGAAACTACACCACGTAGATCAGAGAGAATCACAAAAGGGAAATTACCCATTAGATATCAGCAGTAGTTATAACGAATTTATGTGAACATTGTAAAAAGTCTATATATATATATGTGTTTTTTTTCCCTATTATGTCTTCGTTTAACAATGGACTCAGAGGCTGAGGACTGAGCCAGCCCAAAAACTGTATCCTGTAAATAGTTGCACTTTGTGCCTTTTTAATGGTTTCACAGGAAACCTTGACTTACCTCTGAACCAAAAACCCGTGTGGTGTGCACTGAGTGAGGTCTGCATTTGGATGTCCTGCAGCCACCCAGGACCCACGTTGAAGGTTTGGTGCGGGTCCTTCACAAGTATACCGTATATTTATTGAATGCTATTTAATACTTTTGTATTTCTATATAAAGTTATTGTTTGCAACGTTCAAGATATCCTCACCTCCCGGATGGGACGAATTACTGTTATTGTTAATGTTTTCATGCATAAACAAAAATGTCTCTTTTATATTTTACAGCCCGGGAGTGCTGTCGTTTACCATGGGGAATGTGTAGCCCTGGTACACAATACCAGGAGGATGAGTGGAGAGGTAACAGTTAAGGTCTCTTCATGACATCATGTACACTTCTGACACACCCAGCAGGGGTGTGGAAGGGAGTGATTTCTAGTCAGTCAGTTTCCTGTCCTTGGACAGAGTAGACGTGTCCAGTTTGAGCCTGTCATCAGTTCAGAACGTGGAGGCTGGTACAGGTGGTCTAATTCACCTTAGTCTAGTCAGAGCTGTGCCCCACTGGAAGAAAGACTGAACTATCTATTAAGAGTCGAGCAAATCGAAGGGCAAAGTGGAAGGAAGATTATTGGAAAAGTGCGTTTGGCTTGGAAAAGTCCTGCACATTGCTACCGGTCACTGGGGACCGAAGGATCACTATTAGCTACAAGCATAGTGAAGAGAAAACCAGAGATTTACCGGACCCTAGGTCGCGGCAAACAAGCCCCTTATAGTCAGTACGTAACTGGGGTCAGGGGAAGTGAAGACTTTGAGTCTCTGCAGGACAAAATAAGAATTCAGCTCCCTCATAGAAAGGCTCCTAACACTAAACTGACTGGGAAGCACAGCTTTGGATAAGCTGGAATCATAGAGGGGACTACGCTTCAGGCTGGTCGTACTCATCTTCATTGGACAGTAAAGGAGGCCCCTAACTTGCTTAGCTGTTGCCTCAAAGCTCATCCTCCATTAACCCCATCAGCCTCCCTGGGACCTGCTTGAACATCTTACAAGTAAAGGTATGGAAAGACGCTGACGGTGTGAGACTGAGTTATTATTGCATGCCTGCACAATCCCTACCTAACTACCGACCTGAGGGAAGAGTCCCACCTGTAGGGGACCCGACATCTAGCTGCCTCACCATCCCCTCAGAGATCTACAGCAGCGCTGGTATAAATTACCAGAAGACTACAGGTGGCGTCACGAACTGTATATAAATCAATCCCCTGTAAATATTCCCCCAACATACGCCAGACCGCCAGGGCCACAGACCGAGCCACAGCTACCTGTGACAAATCCCATAGACTTCCATGGGCTCGGCTCTGAGTACCCCATTGCCCTGGTAACCCACAATTGTGGTGGCGGGTCGACACATCCCCGTCACAGGTCTAAGAGTAAAAAGATCATTAGAAAGGTCTTTGTACTGTCCCCTCATATATTTATACATTGTGATAAGATCACCCCTAAGCCTTCGTTTTTCCAAACTAAATAACCCCAAGTGTAATAACCTGTCCCGGTATTGCAGACCCCCCAGTTCTCTAATAACCTTGGTCCCTCTTCTCTGCACCTGCTCCAGTTCAGCTATGTCTTTCTTATACACCGGAGACCAGAACTGTACACAGTATTCTAAGTGTGGTCGCACCAGTGACTTGTATAGAGGTAAAATTATGTTCCCCTCATGAGCATCTATGCCTCTTTTAATGCATCCCATTATTTTATTTGCTTGGCAGCAGCTGCCTGACATTGGCCACTAAATGTGAGTTTGTCGTCCACCATACACCCAGGTCTTTTTCAGTGACAGTTTTGCCCAGTGTTTTACAATTAAGCACATAATTATACATCTTGTTTGTTCTACCCAAGTGCATGACCTTACATTTATCCCCATTAAAGCTCATTTGTCATTTATCAGCCCAAGCTTCTAGTTTACATAAATCCTCCTGTAATATAAAATTGTCCTCCTCTGTATTGATTACCCTGCAGAGCGTAGTGTCATCTGCAAATATTGAAATACTACTCTGTATGCCCCCTACAAGGTCATTAATAAATATGTTAAAGAGAAGCGGCCCCAGTACTGACCCCTGTGGTACCCACTGCTAACCGTGACCCAGTCCGAGTGTGCTCCATTAATAACCACCCTTTGTTTCCTATCCATGAGCCAGTTCTTAACTCACTTACACATATTTTCTCCTATCCCCATTGTTCTCATTTTATGTATCAACCTTTTGTGTGGCACCGTATCAAAAGCTTTAGAGAAGTCCATGAACACCACGTCCACTGCGTTCTCTTGGTCCAGTCCGGAACTTACCCCTTCATAAAAGCTTATCAGATTAGTCTGACAAGAACGGTCCCTCGTAAACCCATGCTGATATTGTGTCATGAGGTTATTCAGCCTCAGATACTCCAATATAGTATCCCTTAAAAAGCCCTCCAGGATTTTACCCACAGTAGATGTTAAGCTCACTGGCCTATAATTTCCAGGTTCAGTTTTTGCCCCCTTTTTGAATATTGCCACCACATTTGCTATACGCCAGTCCTGTGGTACAGACCCCTTTATTATGGAATCTTTAAAGATTAAAAATAATGGTCTATCTATGACTGTACTTAATTCCTGCAGTACTCGGGGTGTATCCCATCCGGGCCCGGGGATTTGTCAATTTTAGTGATTTTTAGATGCCGCCGTACTTCCTGCTGTGTTAAGCAGGTGACATTTAATGGAGAAATTTTTTATCACTGATCATGTTAACTGTTACGGGATTTTCTTGTGCAAATACTATTGAAAAAAAGTCATTTAGCATATTGGCTTTTTCCTCATCCTCATCCACCATTTCACCCAGACTATTTTAAGGGACCAACACTATCATTTTTTAGTTTCTTGCTATTTATGTAGTTAAAGAATATTTTGGGATTATTTTTACTTTCTCTGGCAATGAGTGTTAGGGTCTGCGGAACGCACCTAACAGATATATTAGAGAGGTGCGTTCGCAGCCCGGGGTCGACCGTGCAGGCGAAGCCCGCTGCTAGTAAGATGGCGAAAGTAGCAAACTCTGTTATCCCGCAGAGTCGCTAAAATAAACGCCGTAGCGTGCTGTGGCAGTAAGTGCGAACTCTGTTAATCCCCAGAGCCGCTAACGGGAATGCCACAGCGCTATATGGCGATAGGTGCGAACTCACTTAGCTTCAGTGAGCCGCAAAGTAAAACACTAGGGCGCTGAACCAGCGTTATAAAGCGAACCCTGTTGCGTCACAGAGCCGCTGAGAGAAAGACTGTGTCCTGTTAACACCACAGGGATACACAGATAACTGCTGTGCGGATAACAGTCCGTGATCACGCAGACAGCAACGCAATCAAGCAATCTCCTCACCGAGAAGCCGGTATTCTAGGGGCTTATTTCAGCCAAGCCCTAAACACTTGCACTCAAATCTCCTCACCGGAGAAGCCGGTATTCTAGGGGCTTATTTCAGCCGAGCCCTAACAACATGCGTTCATGATCACACTGGCGCAAAGCACATAATGCAATTGATACTAGCGCATGGCGGCCCAGCCATGCCACCCTTTTATAGTAACAGCTACAGGACCTGCCAGAAACAAGGACCAATGAAACTGTTCCAGAACACCAGTAGTCACAGGACCTTCCTGGCGGACCAATAGGAGTTGCTGCAGTACCTGAGCATGTGACCCCTGATCTCCAATGAGAGATCTCACCCTGGGCATGCTCAAAAGGGGGAAAACAAGGACTTTGTCCTAAAGACGTCTGCTTGCCGCTAACCAGTACTTGGCACAATAGCAGAGCCTGGAGAGGCAGCAGTAATCCTCTGCACACTGTTAGACTGGGCGAGACGCTGGGACTGACGCCTAAGCTGAGCAGAGTCCACTGCGGCCGGAGACGAATGGGAGACCGCAGCCGGAATGGAGATTCCCCTTGTGCAGAAGTGAAAACTCGACCCCTAACATTACCCCCCTCCTAGGGCCCCCCCTTCTCTGGGCCTCGCTACGCTCAAAGGCAGCGATGAGCTGCGGAGCATGAACATGTTCGGCAGGCTCCTCCCAGGTCCTATCCTCAGGCCCATAACCCCTCCAATTCACCAAAAAATTTTTTTGCCCGGTACCACCTTGCACCCTACAATGGCGTTCACCTCGTAGTCGTCCGAGCAACAATCGCTGCCACTTGCGTGTCGCTATATGAGAAACCACTTGTGGTCATCTCTTGGTTGGAAAAAACTTAATATAATTTTGGAAAAAATTTTTAAAAAAAGGTAAAAAATGAAAAGAAACTTATGAATGGACTTATAACAAGGGTGCCCTGTGTAAAAGGCAGTGATTATTGAGTATAATAACACGTCACTCCTTGTATATGAAAATAAGGTGCTCAGATTTGGGATGCCAATCCCATAGTACAAATAATATAAAAATAAATCTGGCACTCAATTGAAGGTGAAAGAAAAGGAGTTTTTTTATTTCAATATACAATCCTCAAAATTTGTAACGTTTCAGTCATGCATCTGACCTTCTTCAGACTGAGGAATAAGATAACAAACAAATAGATAAATAATGTCCGTCATTTTGAACAATGATATTAGTAACAAGAAAAAAATGTACAAATAATATGGAAAAAAAAGGAAGACTAAATTCGTGCGTGCACTATATGGCAGTATTAAGACATACATAACAAGTTATCCTACAGCATTATAGGTTCTGGTACACACAAAAAAGGCACCACGTAGATCAAGCTTGGTAAATACTCTTGCTTCTCGGAGCCTATCAAAGAGCTCAGAGATTAGGGGCAACGGGTACTTATTCTTGACGGTGATGGCGTTAAGACCCCTGTAGTCAATACATGGACGTAATTCTCCGTTCTTCTTTTGCACAAAGAAGAACCCTGCCCCTGCTGGTGACACCGACTTCCTAATGAACCCTCTTGCCAGATTCTCCTGAATATACTGGGACATGGCCTCCGTCTCAGGAAGCGAGAGGGGGTAGACTCTCCCCCGAGGAGGTTCTGCTCCAGGCAAAAGATCAATAGGACAGTCGTAGGGGCGATGAGGTGGAAGAGTCTCCGCCGCCTTCTTGGAGAAATGTCTGCATATGACCAATAACATTGAGGAAGAGAAGTGAGATCTACGGTATCTCTGTGGTGGTGACCTGAACGCACTCCCTGACACACCTGCCTCTACATGAATCACCCCAACCCAGTATCCTCCCAGAGGACCACTCAATATGGGGAGAGTGGTAACGGAGCCAAGGAACTCCCAGCAACACCTCGTCTATTCCCTCGGCAGGACAAGAAATAAAATACTCTCCTGATGGGAAAGGGACATAGATAAAGTGAGAGGGATAGTCTGGTGGGTGATTTGTGAGGGCAGAGTTGATCCATTCACTACTCGCACAGTCACCGGTTTGGCGAGCATCACCAGAGGTATAGTGTGGCGGAGAGCAAATGCAGAGGACATGAAATTCCCCTCGGCTCCAGAATCCACACAGAGCTCGGCGGTGAGTGTGGATGGACCTACAGTAATTGTCCCCTTAAAGGACAACTTGGTGGAAAATGCCGCAGTGTCTAGTGAACCTCCTCCCAAGGTCACTAGACGCGACCGTTTTCCCCGACCGCTGTGGACATTTGTTGGCATAATGTCCTAACTGCTGGCAGATGTTACAGACCACGGGTACTCGAGCGGTCCTGCTCGAGAAACCTCCATGGCCTCATGGGAGTCAGGCGCCTGGCTGGAAGATTCTAGAGGTCTGGTGAAGGTGGGAGCCAGCCGAAACCTCTGCCTACACTGGGACCGCTCCAGCCTCCGCTCGTGAAAACAGAGGTCGATGCGGGTAGATATGGCGATAAGCTTCTGCAGTGTGGCGGGAATCTCCCTGGTAGCCAAGGCATCTTTCACATGGCCCGCTAGTCCTCTCCAAAACACGGGAATGAGGACTTTATCCGGCCAGTCCAACTCTGAGGACAGAGTCTGAAATTGGACAGCAAAACAGCTGACCAAGAACGAGCCCTATGAACTTGCCAGAAGTTGGAGCGCCGCATCGTGGGTAACCTGAGGTCCTAGAAAGACCTTTTTTAGAGCCTCCAGAAAACAAGGAGCACTCCGCACCACACGGTCGTCACGTTCCCACAGCGGGGTGGCCCACTCCAATGCTCTGCCCGACAGAAGAGATATTACAAAGCCCACTTGTGCCCGATCCGTGGGGAAACGTGCAGCCAGAAGCTCGAGTTGTATAGAGCACTGACTCACGAATCCCCGACATTGCTTGCTGTCACCAGCAAACTTGTCTGGAAGTGGGAGGTGGGATATTGTGGGGGTAGAAGTGGCAGTGGACACACTGGCTGCAGCCACGCTAGCCGCCTGAACAGCGACTGCGGTAACATCCACAGCTGAGGTTGTGCGCTCAAGAGCCGCCAACCTACCCTCCAGCTGCCGCAGTAGACGCTGGTCATCTGCAATTTTACTAGCCAGGCCCTGGTGCTAGTATTATGTTAGGGTCTGTGGAACGCACCTAACAGATATATTAGAGAGGTGCTTCGCAGCCCGGGGTCCACCGTGCAGGCGAAGCCAGCTGCTAGTAAGATGACGAAAGTAGCGAAATCTGTTATCCCGCAGAGTCGCTAAAATAAACGCAGTAGCGCGCTGTGGCAGTAAGTGCGAACTCTGTTAATCCCCAGAGCCGCTAACGGGAATGCCACAGCGCTATATGGCGATAGGTGCGAACTCACTTAGCTTCAGTGAGCCGCAAAGTAAAACGCTAGGGCGCTGAACCAGCGTTATAAAGCGAACCCTGTTGCGTCACAGAGCCGCTGAGAGAAAGACTGTGTCCTGTTAACACCACAGGGATACACAGATAACTGCTGTGTGGATAGCAGTCCGTGATCACGCAGACAGCAGCTCAGCAGTGATCATGTAGAGACACACCAGCGATCCTGACAAGTTCATATCGTTGTCGGGATCGCTGGTGTGTCGCTGTGTGTGACAGGGCCCTTATAACAAACCCCTATCAGTAATTTATTATTTTTCCCCCCTTCCCTAATCTCCACCCACAGAGACTCTACATCTTCATTAGATTCACAGATATCACGCAGGATGGGTTTTAAGGATGATTTTACATATAAACACACACCCCCACCTCGCTTATTTTTACGGTAATTTCTAAACAGACTATAGCCCTGTAAATTAACCGCCCAGTCGTGGCTCTCATCCAGCCATGTCTCAGATATCCCCACCATGTCATAATTATGTTCCAACAAAATTAATTCTAATTCCTCCATTTTGTTGGTGAGGCTTCTAGCATTAGTATACATGCACTTTATGTATCTCTGTACCCCTATTCTTTCTTTCATTATTAACTGTTCTAACCCCACCCCCAATTTCATTATTTGTGCCCAGGACTCTATCTGCACTGTCTTCCCCTCCTATAAAATGAATACCCTCCCCCCAGTCCCTAGTTTAAAGACTCCTCCAACCTTCTAGCCATTTTCTCCCCCAGCACAGCTGCACCTCCCCATTGAGGTGCAGCCCGTCCCTAGCATAGAACCTGTAGTCAACTGAGAAGTCGGCCCAGTTCTCCAGGAACCCAAACCCCTCCTTCCTACACCAATTCTTGAGCCACTTATTAACCTCCCTAATCTCCCGTTGCCTCTCTGGTGTGGCACGTGGTACAGACAGTATTTCAGAAAATACCACGTTGGAGGTCCTTGCTGTAAGCTTGCAGCCTAGTTACCTGAAATCATCTTTAAGGACCTTCCACCTACCTCTAACTTTGTCATTTGTGCCAATGTGCACCATGACCACTGGGTTCTCACCAGCCCCTCCCAGTAATCTGTCAACCCGATCAGCGATGTGTCGGACTCGAGCGCCAGGTAGACAGCACACTGTTCGATGTCCCTGTCTTTGTGACAGATTGCCCTATCTGTTCCCCTAATAATTGAGTCCCCACTACCAGCACCTGTCTGGCCTGCCCTGTTCTCCTAATTCCCCCCTTACTGGAGCAGACACTCCTCCGGCTTTCAGTGGACGTGCCTTGCTGCAGCAGTGCTACCCTTGTACTGACACTCCCCTCATCTGCCAACTTTACAAACTTATTGGGGTGTGCCAGATCAGGACTAGCTTCCCTGGCGCTCTTCCCTCTACCCCGCTTTCTAACTGTCACCCAGCTTCCTACTTCAGTGTCCTGCAGCTCCATCCTAGCATCCGCCCCCTCATCTATCCCATTGAGCGTCTGTTCAGTGAGCAGAAGACTCCTTTCCATATTGTCTATGGATCTCAGTGTTGCCAGCTGCACATTTAGATCCAGTATTTGGGCTTCCAAATGCACAACGTGCTCACATCTCGCACAGCAGTATGCACCCTCGACCGGCTGTTCAAGGACTGTATACATGTGGCAAGATGTACACTGGATGGCATTGGCAATAGTGGAGCACATTCCTAATGGGGATTTCACCAAACAGCAAATATAAGTAAAAGTAAATAAAAAGTATTAATAAAATATAACAGCAATTCAGTAATTCCTCCCTTGGAAACTCCTGAATCCAAAGTCACTGAGTCTCAAGTCACACTTACCACCGTTCGCACTTGTGCATCGGTCACACTCAGCTCGCTCACACTCGCTGAAGCAGAAGATTTAAAGAGATTTTTTTTTTTTTTTTTCTCCTTCAACCACCCTGCTGCTCAAATGCACTTCCAAAAAGACTTGAGCCCCAACCAGCTGGCCCTTATAAACCCTTAATTATGAACCCCCACCCTTAATTAACCCCTTGTGAATATAGCTACACCAAGATTTAAATGCAATATAGTTAACCTTTAAACCTTTAAAACACCAGATAGTAAAATAAGAGATTAATCCTTTAGAGAGAAAAAATAGGTTAAAAAAGTCCCCAAAAGATAGAACAGGTAGAAAGGCACTCAGCAATCCACAATTCAGCCACTCACACCAATTCACACAGGTATTTGATTAAAGGTTTTTCAAATTCTTCTTCACTGAATCTCAAGTCACACTTACCACCGTTCGCACTTGCGCACCGGTCACACTCAGCTCGCTCACACTCGCTGAAGCAGAAGATTTAAAGAGAGTTGTGTTTTTTTTTCCTTTAACAGCAAATCACCCTGCTGCTCAATGCACTTCCAAAAAGACTTGAGCCCCAACCAGCTGGCCCTTATAAACCCTTAATTATGAACCCCCACTCTTAATTAACCCCTTGTGACTATAGCTACACCAAGATTTAAATACAATATAGTTAATCTTTAAACACACAGATAATAAAATAAGAGATTATTCCTTTAGAGCAGCGGTTCTCAACCTGTGGGTCGCGACCCCGGCGGGGGTCGAACGACCAAAACACAGGGGTCTGGGGGTAAGTGTGTGGCCCAGCTATGTCAGGCACACATAATCCAGGAAAATGCACAGGAAGGTAACCGCAAAAGCTTGATATCCATTCACGTCACTCACACTTTCAGACACACCCATCAGGGGTATAAAAGGGAGTGACACGTAGCAGTCAGTGATGATTATTCAAGCCTTGGGAGACTCAGGAGTGAGTCATTCCCAGTGTTCAGTTCTGTTAAGGAGGGAGAGGAGTTCAGTCAGTCAGCTTCCTGTCTTAGTACAGTGTACTTCAGTGTCAGTCCAGTCTGGACTTGGAGGATACTGAGAGCTGTTCAGTGAGCTCTGGAGAAAGCTGACATTTCCATCAAAGCTACAAGTGCTTATGTTAAGAGCGAGAGCAGGGCGAAGGGCGCAGTGGAGAAGGGCAGAGATAAGTGCTTCAGGTACCGGATTACCTGCACTAATTCACCGGACACCGGGGTCCGAGGCGTTGCTAGCGCTTCACGCCTAGTAACAAGATAACCGGAGGCTTTCTGGACTACAAGTAGCAGAAGGTAGCCCTAAGCGCTGATACGTAAACGGAGTCAGGGAGGACAGGACGGGCAAGGCCTGATCAGCCCCAACGCCTTAGTTCTCACCAACATCTGGAAATCAGAGACATAGAAGGCTCCACCACAATGTCGGCCGGGCGTTGCAGCTATTGAAACAAGCTGGAGATTGCAGAGTTAACTTCGCTTCATGCAAGTTTGGACTCACATACATATGAAGTAAAGGAGGCCTCTAACCTGCTCAGCGGTTATCCCGAATGTGCATTCTCCACCCCGACCAGCTCCCCGGGACCTGCCTGAAATATCTGCAAGTAAAGGTATGGAAAGAGATTGCCTTGAGTGAGACTGCTTTATTACCTACACCCTGCACCACCATAGACTTCCAGGGACCGGTCTCACCTGTGGGAGACCTACCACCTAGCTGCCCCATAACATCCCCTGTGAAGATCCATATAGCAGCGCTGGTCCAATTGATCAGATACCACAGGTGGCGTCACGAACTATCTAATCTACAATTCCCCTGTAAATATCCCCCCATTGCATGACTGCCAGGGCTACGGACCGAGCTCTGCTGCCAGTGACAACTCCCAATATACTTCCATGGGCTCGGTGCCGAGTACCCCATAACCCTGGTACCACCAATGTGGTGCGCGTCATCAGGTTACTCCTTGTGGAGAGTGACATACCAGCTCTGGCGTGTTAAACACAGGGGTCGCTTAAAGGAGCCGGCGGCTGCAGCACTGTAGTGACAGCTGCAGCCGCCGGCTTCAAGAAGACATCCATACTTACCTTCCGTCGCTGCGTCCCTGTCGGCCGCGGCAGCTTCCTCCTGGCAGTGCGGTGACGTAGTACCGCTCATTAAGGTAATGAATATGGACGTGACGCCACTCCCATAGGCGTGGCGTCCATATTCATGCCCTTAATGAGCGGTATTACGTCACCGCTGCGCACAGGAGGAAGCTGCCGTGGCCGACAGGGATGCAGGGACCTGCAGCGACGGAGCGAGGAGGGTAAGTATAATGGGGGGAGGGGACGGGGGAGCAGAGCCATGTATACAGGATGGGAGGGGGGAGCGGAGCCATATATACAGGATGGGAGGGGGAGCGGAGCCATATATACAGGATGGGAGGATGGGAGCGGAGCCATGTATACAGGATGGGAGGGGGAGCGGAGCCATATATACAGGATGGGAGGATGGGAGCGAAGCCATATATAAAGGATGGGAGGATGGGAGCGGAGCCATATATACAGGATGGGAGGATGGGAGCAGAGCCATGTATACAGGATGGGAGGATGGGAGCGGAGCCATGTATACAGGATGGGAGGGGGAGCGGAGCCATATATACAGGATGGGAGCGGAGCCATGTATACAGGATGGGAGGGGGAGCGGAGCCATGTATACAGGATGGGAGGGGGAGCGGAGCCATATATACAGGATGGGAGCGGAGCCATGTATACAGGATGGGAGGGGGAGCGGAGCCATGTATACAGGATGGGAGGGGGAGCGGAGCCATATATACAGGATGGGAGGATGGGAGTGGAGCCATGTATACAGGATGGGAGGGGGAGCAGAGCCATATATACAGGATGGGAGGTGGAGCGGAGCCATATATACAGGATGGGAGGATGGGACGGAGCCATGTATACAGGATGGGAGGGGGAGCGGAGCCATATATACAGGATGGGAGGATGGGAGCGGAGCCATGTATACAGGATGGGAGGGGGAGCAGAGCCATATATACAGGATGGGAGAATGGGAGCGGAGCCATGTATACAGGATGGGAGGATGGGAGCGGAGCCATATATACAGGATGGGAGGGGGAGCGGAGCCATGTATACAGGATGGGAGGGGGAGCGGAGCCATGTATACAGGATGGGAGCGGAGCCATATATACAGGATGGGAGGGGGAGCGGAGCCATGTATACAGGATGGGAGGGTGGAGTGAGCCATATATATAGGATGGGAGGGTGGGAGCGGAGCCATGTATACAGGATGGGAGGATGGGAGCGGAGCCATATATACAGGATGGGAGGGGAGCGGAGCCATTATACAGGATGGGAGGGGAGCGGAGCCATAATACAGGATGGGAGGGGGAGCGGAGCCATATATAGCAGAAAGGGGGGAGGCGGAGCCATATATACAGGATGGGAGGATGGGAGCGGAGCCATATATACAGGATGGGAGGGGACGGAGCCATATATACAGATGGGAGGATGGGAGCGGAGCCATATATACAGGATGGGAGGATGGGAGCGGAGCCATATATACAGAAGGGAGGATGGAGCGAGCATATATACAGATGGAGGGGAGCGGAGCCATGTATACAGGATGGGAGGGGGAGAGGAGCCATATATACAGGATGGGAGGATGGGAGCGGAGCCATATATACAGGATGGAGGAGGGAGCGGAGCCATGTATACAGGATGGGAGGGGGAGCGGAGCCATATATACAGGATGGGAGGATGGGAGCGGAGCCATGTATACAGGATGGGAGGGGAACGGAGCCATGTATACAGGATGGGAGTGGGAGCGGAGTCATATATACAGGATGGGAGGATGGGAGCGGAGCCATGTATACAGGATGGGAGGGGGAGCGGAGCCATGTATACAGGATGGGAGGATGGGAGCGGAGCCATATATACAGGATGGGAGGGGGAGCGGAGCCATGTATACAGGATGGGAGGGGAGCGGAGCCATATATACAGATGGGAGCGGAGCCATATATACAGGATGGGAGGGGAGCGGAGCCATATATACAGGATGGGAGGGGGAGCGGAGCCATATATACAGGATGGGAGGGGGAGCGGAGCCATATATACAGGATGGGAGATGGGAGCGGAGCCATGTATAAGGATGGGAGGGGGAGCGGAGCCATATATACAGGATGGGAGGATGGGAGCGGAGCCATATATACAGGATGGGAGGATGGGAGCGGAGCCATATATACAGGATGGGAGGATGGGAACGGAGCCATGTATACAGGATGGGAGGATGGAGCGGAGCCATGTATACAGGATGGGAGGGGGAGCGGAGCCATATATACAGGATGGGAGGGGGAGCGGAGCCATATATACAGGATGGGAGGGGGAGGAGCCATATATACAGGATGGGAGGGGGAGCGGAGCCATATATACAGGATGGGAGGGGAGCGGAGCCATATATACAGGATGGGAGGATGGGAGCGAGCCATGTATACAGGATGGGAGGGGGAGCGGAGCCATTATACAGGATGGGAGGATGGGAGCGGAGCCATATATACAGGATGGGAGGATGGGAGCGAGCCATATATACAGGATGGGAGGATGGGAGCGGAGCCATGTATACAGGATGGGAGGGGAGCGGAGCCATGTAATACAGGATGGGAGGTGGAGCGGAGCCATATATACAGGATGGGAGGAGGGAGCGGAGCCATGTATACAGGATGGGAGGGGGAGCGGAGCCATATATACAGGATGGGAGGAGGGAGCGGAGCCATATATACAGGATGGGAGGGGGAGCGGAGCCATATATACAGGATGGGAGGGGAGCGGAGCCATATATACAGGATGGGAGGGGGAGCGGAGCCATGTATACAGGATGGGAGGATGGGAGCGGAGCCATGTATAAAGGATGGGAGGGGAGCGGAGCCATATATACAGGATGGGAGGATGGGAGCGGAGCCATATATACAGGATGGAGGATGGGAGCGGAGCCATATATACAGGATGGGAGGATGGGAACGGAGCCATGTATACAGGATGGGAGGATGGGAGCGGAGCCATGTATACAGAATGGGAGGGGGAGCGGAGCCATATATACAGGATGGGAGGGGAGCGGAGCCATATATACAGGATGGGAGGGGGAGGGAGCCATATATACAGATGGGAGGGGGAGCGGAGCCATATATACAGGATGGGAGGGGGAGCGGAGCCATATATATACAGGATGGGAGGATGGGAGCGAGCCATGTATAAAGGATGGGAGGGGGAGCGGAGCCATATATACAGGATGGGAGGATGGGAGCGGAGCCATATATACAGGATGGGAGGATGGGAGCGGAGCCATATATACAGGATGGGAGGATGGGAACGGAGCCATGTATACAGGATGGGAGGATGGGAGCGGAGCCATGTATACAGGATGGGAGGGGGAGTGAGCCATATATACAGGATGGGAGGGGGAGCTAGCCATATATACAGGATGGGAGGGGGAGCGGAGCCATGTATACTGGATGGGAAGGTGGGAGCGGAGCCATATAAACAAGGGTGGGAGCGGAGTCATGCATACAAGGGTGGGAGCGGAGCCTTGTATACAAGGGAGTCACATTCACATTATAAATGTTAGAATTAAATGATGAGTATGCACTACTACTAAACTACAACCCCGTCCATAGCCCCGCCCCCTTATGACCAAAGCCCCACACCTCCATCCCCGCCCTGCCGGGCCCTGGAAGAATGGTCTTTCTTGAAGCCGGTCCCTGGTGCAAAAAAGGTTGGGGACCACTGGCTTAAAGCCATCGGAAAATACATATTTCCGATGGCTTTAGCCCAGTGGCGTAGCAGGGCGTAGCGTGGGTGGGCGTAGGGCGCGGGCATAGCGTGGGCGGGCGGGGGCGGTCCGCCCCAGGCAGCACGTGTGTGGGGCGGTCGCCCAGGCAGCACGTGTATGGGTCGGCGTGGCAGCAGCAGCAATTCCTCCTCCCACGGAGTCACAGTGCAGTGGCCCGGGACCCTCCGGAGCTGAGCGGCGGGTCGGTGAGTCCACTGTGCGGGGAGAGGGGGGACCCGGCCTGAGCAGGCGGCGCAATACTTACCTCTCCCCGTGCCTCCATAGCTCCGGGCTCCAGGGGGCCTGCAGGGCGCCCGCCCTTCCTGTCACAGCAGCGCCGCTGGATGATGTCATCATTCAGCGGCTGGCTGTGGCAGAGAGTGCGGGCGCCGGACAGGTGAGATGTGAGGTGTATGTGTCTGTGTGTATCAGTGTGTGTGTGTGTGTGTCTGCCTGCGTGTGTGTATGTGAGAGAGTGCTGCGGTGCTGTCTGTGTGTGGTGCTGTATGTGTGATGGTGATGGGTAGGCAGTGATGGTGGTGAGGAGGCAACAATGATGATGGGGAGCCAATGATGAGGAGCAAGTGAGATGATGGGAGTCGATGATGATGGCAGCAATGATGATGATGATATGGAGCGATGATGGGGAGCCAATGATGATGAGAGCAGATCATGTGTGGGAGCAATGATGATGACAGGCAATGATGATGATTGGGGAGGCGATGATGATGGGGAGCCAATGATGATGGGAAGGCAATGATGTGATGGGGAGCCAATGATGATGGGCAGGCAATGATGATGATGGGGAGGCGATGATGATGGGGAGCCAATGATGATGGGCAGGCAATGATGATGATGGGGAGCCAATGATGATGGGCAGACAATGATGATGATGATGATGATGGGGAGGCAATGACAATGATGATGGGGAGGAAATGATGATGATAATGGGGAGTCTTTCCACAGTGCCCTTTCCTAAGCCGTAACAGTGCAGAACGCAGCACAGTGCAGAGGAGAGCTCCATATTTTGTATGAAGCATTATATGGGGACCAGTATTCTTTATGGAGCATTGTATTTGGCCCATAATACTGTATGGAGGACTATGTGGTGCCCATAATATTGTATGGAGGACTGTAATTATTTTTTGGCTTGGGGGTCACCGCAACATGAGGAACTGTATTGCGGGGTCACGGCATTAGAAAGGTTGAGAACCACTGCTTTAGAGAGAAAAAATAGGTTAAAAAAGCCCACAAAAAATAGAACAGGTAGAACATGCAAGGCTTGGCTTGTTACTGTCCACAAGGAGAAATGTTACCCCTTACACCCCTATACTTTTATTAACAAATACAACAAGTTTATCGATAGACTCAATAATTACAGTGTTGACACTTATTTTTCAAAACTTATATAATTTGCCCTGGCAGATGGATATCAGCTTAAGCCCCTGTCACACACAGCGATCTCGCAGCGAGATCGCTGCTGAGTCACAAGTTTTGTGACGCAACAGCGATCTCCCCAGCA
Source organism: Oophaga sylvatica (assembly GCA_033576555.1). Lineage (NCBI taxonomy): Eukaryota > Metazoa > Chordata > Amphibia > Anura > Dendrobatidae > Oophaga > Oophaga sylvatica. Next base: position 331,679,501 of record JARQOD010000004.1, on the reverse strand, counting down.
ATATCGCTGTGTATGACATTCAGCGACGATCAGCCCCCTGCTGGGTATCGCTGATCGTCGCTGAATGTCCTGGATATTTTTTTGATCGTTGGTCTCCTGCTGGCCAGCACGTATCGCTGCGTGTGGCAGGCAGGAGACCAGCGATCAGCTGGTAACCAAGGTACACATCAGGTTTCCAGGCGCCGGGTATTTCATTGACCAAATACCTGCATGAAAAAAAGATTACATGTTGCACTATTCTCTTTATTTCGGTTGGGTCTCACCTATTTAAGTCAATGAGTGCGCATAAAAAATCAGATCCATATGGGAAAAATCGGATCTGATTTTTATGGATACATTGGAATTGTCTACCGTAGGAAACTGTATTTGTTCTTGTAAATGTTACTGACTGTTGATGTATAAAAACAACTTGCTGTCATATGCGTCACTCTAGTATGAAGATATCATGCCTGGATAGGATACAACTCCACGAATCAGAAAATAAACAGGCTGTCATGTACTGACTAGGGACAGTGGGCGCCTAGTCTATCCCTGTCCCCCGAATTACCATGGAAGTTGAAGAAGCCGGAGTTATGTACCTTGCTATGCTCCGCTCTTAAACCTCATCTGTTCCCTCCCCCACCCAGGGAGGTGTGAGACTTAAGTATATAGGATTATACTATCCAAAAAGACAAGGATAGACAGACAGGGATGAAATAAAACTACAATCATACAAATATACCCACAAAACAACAGAGTGGAACACAGGAGGGATAGGTAGGATAAACAAAATAGGAGAGAATGAGGATAAGCATGCAAACCAACTCCATGCAGAAATCTCCTGAACAATTCTCCAACCACCTACTCCAAACACCAAATATCTCCTCCAACACTTAACCAGGAAGTAGAACTATCACTGGCAATGCCCAAGAGCCAGTGGAGAGCATATATACCTTAGGGGAGTAGCCCACACAGAACAGCTGAGGCAATTCAGGATGGAGAGCTCCAGGTGAAAAACTGAACTGATTAACCCTTGCAAAGACAGAGCAAGGAAATAAACTACACTATTTAATAGGATGGTGAAGCAGTTCAAATCAGTGCAGGATTTCATCCAGGTGCTGTGATCTTCTGGCCCCTTTTTGCCACAGTTGCAAGAAATTGTAGTTTTAATGAGAATTATAATCCAAAAATGGAAAAAGTGATGTTTTGGTCAACAAGACCTTCTTCAGGCTATTTGCACTAGGAACACTGTGTAAGATAGCGCTATATGGTTAAGGGATGTGATGCCCAGGAGAAGAGCACAATTTTTTTCTTACTATGATGTATAAAAATAGATGCCATACAGGTTGTATATATTTTTTCCATTCAAAAATGTGACTTTTTTATATACTAATGTGAATTTAACCTTTCTGTGTTTTTGTTTGTCCAACCGCTTTTTGAGGATTAACCATGGCTAACAATGACACTGAGATAAGGAGAGTCTCCTGGACATGGACTTAAATTTCAATGTTTTGTTCATTAATCACATCTTTTACTGGAAAAAAGAATTGTTCATCAAATTGCTCCTGGATCATGGAGAATTTGCTCTAGGAGGATGTTTAGATACCATTCTTTTTTGATGGCAGTGTTCTTAAGGTACTGCCACACTAACAATCCGCTAGCGATCACGATAACGACGCATACTAATGCGATCGCTAGTGGGATTGTTTCTATATCGCTAAATGCGGCCACATTTAGCGATATAGTTAACGACGCTATCGCCGTTAGCGATCTTCTTAACGACTTTAGCGGTACAAAAGTACCGCTAAATCGCTAAGAAAAGGTGCCACACAGCGATAAGATACTTACCAGCGGGAGCGCCAGCGATGAAATAGGGTCCGGAACGATTCCAGCGACGAGCGAGATCACAGCAGGAAGCTCGTCGCTGGAAGCTGCCGCACTGAACAACATCGCTAACGGATCGCTAAATAGTGACGTTTTTTAGCGATCCGTTAGCGATATTGTTTAGTGTGGCATACCTTTAGACAAAAAAGCGAGTTCGACCCTCTCCCTTGGATGAAAAGCATCCCCATACATGAATGGTCTCAGGAGGCTTTGCTATTGGCATGACACAGGACTCATGGTAGTGCTCACCTTTTCTTCTCCAATCATGCTTCCTGATGCCCTTAACAGTCTGAAGGGGGCTTCGTGATACAAAAAAACCTTTACCTTCGTCCTCTACAGTCTTATCCATTTACTATCTGCAGAATGTCAGTCTGTACTGGATGTTTTTATTCTTTGATGACTTTCTTAACACCAGCCTCCAAAATGTGCAGACATCTGCCTGCTGTCTTTCTGGAACGAGCTCTGCATGCACTGGTGTTAAACTGATTCAATATCTGAATCCTCTTTAGGAAACAATCCTGTCATTTGCTGTTCTTTTTTTGGGGTGCCCAGAAGCATTCTTCACAGCAACTGAACCTCACTCTCTGAAAGTCTTACTGATCCAATAAATGGTTAATTCATACTTAATTCATCTCGTCACTCTTCAAAATAATCTAGAGTTAATGTGAATTGTTATTATATAAATTAAAGCAGCAAACTTTGTGAAAACCAACATTTGTATCAGTATTAACCCCTTTACCCCAAGGGTGGTTTGCACGTTAATGACCGGGCCAATTTTTACAATTCTGACCACTGTCTCTTTATGAGGTTATAACTCTGGAATGGATCTTCGCAATTCTGAGAATGTTTACTCATGACATATTGTACGTCATGATAGTGGTAAAATTTCTTCGATATAACTTGCGTTTATTTTTGAAAGAAACGCAAATATGGTGAAAATTTTGAAAATTTTGCAATTTTCAAACTTTGAGTTTTTATTCCCTTAAAACAGAGAAATATGTCACACAAAATAGTTAATAAGTAACATTTCCCACATGTCTACTTTACATCAGCACAATTTTGGAACCAAAATTTTTTTTTGTTAGGAAATTATAAGGGTTAAAAGTTGACCAGCGATTTCTCATTTTTACAACAAAATTTACAAAGCCATTTTTTTAGGGACCACCTCACATTTGAAGTCACTTTGAGGGGTCTATATGGCAGAAAATACCCAAAAGTGACACCATTCTTAAAACTGCACCCCTCAAGGTACTCAAAACCACATTCAAGAAGTTTATTAACCCTTCAGGTGCTTCACAGGAGCTGAAGCAACGTGGAAGGAAAAAATGAACATTTATCTTTTTAGTCACAATTGCACAATTGTGCAATTTCTCCTGATTACGCCAATACCTCATATGTGGGGGAAAACCACTGTCTGGGGGCATGGCAGGACTCATAAGGGAAGGAGCGCCGTTTGACTTTTTCAAACCAAAATTGGCTGGAATTGAGAATGGACGCCATGTCGCGTTTGGAGAGCCCCTGATGTGCCTAAACAGTGAAAAACCCCCACAAGTGACACCATTTTGGAAATTAGACCCCCTATGGAACTTATCTAGATCTGTTGTGAGCACTTTGAACCCCCAAGTGCTTCACACAAGTTTATAATGCCCGGGCATGAAAATAAAAAATCCTATTTTTTTACCACAAAAATGATCTTTTAGTCACCAATTTTTTATTTTCCCAAGGGTAACAGGAGACATTGGACCACAAAAGTTTTTGTCCAATTTGTCCTGAGTACACTGACAACCCATATGTGGGGGGAACCACTGTTTGGGCGCACGGCAGAGCTCGGAATGGAAGGAGCACTATTTGACTTTTTCCAACCAAAATAGGCTGGAATTGAGATAGGACGCCATGTTGCATTTGAAGAGCCCCAGATGTGCCTAAACAGTGGAAATCCCCCACAAGTGACCCCATTTTGGAAACTAGACCCCCTAAGGAACTTATCTAGATCTGTGGTGAGCAATTTGAACCCCCAAGTGCTTCACAGAAGTTTATAACATAGAGCCGTAAAATTAAAAAAATCATATTTTTCCACAAAAATGATCTTTTCACCCCAATTTTTATTTTCCCAAGGGTAACAAGACCCCAAAAGTTATTGAGAAATTTGTCCTGAATACGCTGATACCCCATATGTGGGAGAAAACTACTGTATGGGCACACGTCGGGGCTCGGAAGGGAAGTAGCGACGTTTTAGATTGCAGACTTTGATGGAATGGTCTGCGGGCGTCATGTCGCATTTGGAGAGCCCCTGATGTGCCTAAACAGTGGAAACCCCCCACAAGTGACCCCATTTTGGAAAATAGACCCCCCCCAAGGAACTTATCTAGATGTGTGGTGAGCACTTGGCACCCCCAAGGGTTTGACAGAAGTTTATAACATACAGCCGTAAAAGCAAAAAAATCATTTTTTTTAACAAAAATGATTTTTTCGCCCCCAATATTTTATTTTCACAAGGGTAACAGGAGAAATTGGACCCCAAAAGTTGTTGTCCAATTTGTCCTGAGTACGCTGATACCCCATATGTGGGAGAAAATTACTGTATGGGCACACGTCAGGGCTCGGAAGGGAAGTAGTGATGTTTTGGATTGCAGACTTTGATGGAATGGTCTGCGGGCGTCATGTTGCGTTTGGAGAGCCCCTGATGTGCCTAAACATTGGAAACCCCCCAAAAGTGACCCCATTTTTGAAACTAGACCACCCAAGGACTTATCTAGATGTGTGGGGAGAAGTTTGAACCCCCAAGTGCTTCACAGAAGTTTATAACGTAGAGCCTTAAAAATTAAAAATCATAATTTTTTTCCACAAAAATTATATTTTCGTGCCCAATTTTTTATTTCTCCAAGGGTAACAGAAGAAATTAATGAAAAAGATAAATCCGGCACTCAATGTAGGTAATTTGAAAGAAAATTCCTTTATTACAATGTGCAATCCTCAAAATTTGTAACGTTTCGGTCAAACATCTGACCTTCTTCAGACTGAGGAAAAATAATCAAATAAATGGATCAAACAATATTCGTCTCTTTTAACAACAATTATGTAATTTATATGCACATAAAAAAACGGAAAATACAAAATTAAGTCAAATGTACCAAGTTTTAGCGTGCACTATATGGCGGTATTAAGTAATATACAACAAGTTATATTGCAGGTTCTAGTGTATGAGTAAACTCTTTGCCATTATGAGTCATAGAGGGTAAAAAAAAAAAAATCTCCACATGTGTTTCTATTCACAGAAACTCACCTCTCAGTACATTTGCAATGTGGTAAGGTATCTGTCTCCCCTTTTTTTTAGGAGCTGCATAGCACATGTTACATCTGTTTATTTTCCCATGTGTTCATATGATCTCTACATAGTACTTTGTCTAGACATAGCAACAATTTTTAAAGACTATGTATAGGAATTGAACATCAGTAAATCTGTTTATTTATACTTTATTATTTTTTTTTTACCCTCTATGACTCATAATGGCAAAGAGTTTACTCATACACTAGAACCTGCAATATAACTTGTTGTATATTACTTAATACTGCCATATAGTGCACGCTAAAACTTGGTACATTTGACTTAATTTTGTATTTTCCGTTTTTTTATGTGCATATAAATTACATAATTGTTGTTAAAAGAGACGAATATTGTTTGATCCATTTATTTGATATATTTTTCCTCAGTCTGAAGAAGGTCAGATGTTTGACCGAAACGTTACAAATTTTGAGGATTTCACATTGTAATAAAGGAATTTTCTTTCAAATTACCTACATTGAGTGCCGGATTTATCTTTTTCATTATTAGTATTATGGGTCTGGCATCCCAAATCTGAGCACCTTTTTTCATACACAAGGAGTGACGTGTCTTCAAACTCAATATTATTGCCTGTTACACAGGGCACCCTTGTCTTCAGTCCATTCCAATTTTTTTCAAAGAATTTTTTGTTTATTTTTTTCTCTATTTTTTTTAAAAGAATTTTTTATTAATTTTTTTCTATTAAGAAGATGACCACCAGTGGTTTCTAATATAGCGACACACAAGTGGCAGCAATTGTCGCTCAGGTATCTTCAACAAGTGACTTTCTACAGATTTCTGGCAATGAGTTCAAATCTAGAGACTTTGAGCGTGAATCACGACATCTCGTAGGCCTTGAACTACACAGCATAACTATTGCTGAATACATTAAAACTCAGAGGATCCCTAGGGGCCTACGGGTATCCCTCAGACCCACTCTCTTTCAGGACAACAAAGATTTTTGCTCAAAATTCGAACAGATATTGAACAAATGTTCCCTGGATTTGATGAACCTGACCTTAGAATCTCTTAATTCCGAAATAAAAATTTGCCAGGAAAAAGTATTGGCGATAGAAACGCAATTAAAAGACTCATTACCAAAGGAAGATTTTGACAATATTCAGATTCAGACAAAGGAGAACTTAGATTCCTTCAGGAAAGAGACGGAAAAAAGGAAGCGTCAAAAATTTATTCGGGACACTCAAGACTATTTAAATAAAACGGTCTATAGATGGCAGAACTCCTCCTCCCGTCCATATCAGCGCTTTCACAAATATACAGGCGGCACTTCAGCTTCAAGTTCCGACAGCGACCGGGGAGACTACAATCGGCCGTCTATGTTGTCTTCTTCTTCCTCTTCCTCTTTTTAGGCTCCAACAGGAATCTGCAACAACGAAGAGGACGAGGCGGGGGGGCCAATGCCACAGACATCAATCGACGGGGGGCATACACGAGGTCCCAGGTACAACCAACTTAGTAATAAATATATCATCCAAGTGCTTGAGTAATACACAACTCAATGTATTACAGAAAGGCCTGTCATTCTGTCCATCATACAGATTTAACTCTTTTCAATTAAATCTAGATCTACAGAGGTTCTATAGAAATGTTAGATTAAAGGCACATTTTCATAATAAACCTTTTATATCTACTACAATTGTTCAACCTACACCTATTAATATTTCAGATCTAGGCCTGAGGTTGCGTAGTAATTTTTTACCACCTAGGAATCAACACCCAGTAGAAACATTTATTTCACTCATTGATAGAGAAGTGGCAGATTACACTAAACGAATCTCCAGAGGTGATTTTGTACTTCACCCTAACCTCAGTCCTGAGGATCACCTAGCAGTTAGGTCATTAATAGAGGACAAGGAAATAGTCTTAAAACCAGCGGACAAAGGGGGTGCCACTGTAGTAATGGATCGTTCCTTTTATGTCAGTGAGATTTTGTCACAGTTATCAAACCAAGATATTTATCTACCCCTTCCTCATAATCCAACATTACAACTCAAAGGGGAAATAACCCGAGTCTTATCTAGGGCTCTAGATGACAATATCATTGATCCCAAAACACTAGAATACCTTACAAAAGTGGACCCCCTCATTCCAGTATTCTGTGTTGCCCAAGATTCACAAGAGGTTGGACAGACCACCGGGACGTCCTATTGTTGCGTCCACAGATTCCATACTCTCTCCACTGTCCATCCTGTTAGAAAAGGTTTAACTCCATTAGTTAAAACCTCACAATCTTTTCTTCTAGATACTGGATCGTTTGTACACCTCATTAGAGGTTTTAGTGCACTCCCCAAGCAAACGCTGCTGGTCACATTAGATGTGAATAGTTTATATACTTCGATTTTACATACTAAGGGCATTACAGCCACTAAAAGGATGTTAGAGGAATCTTCCTCTCATTCTGACCGGACTATTTCATTTCTACTGGAACTCCTTACATTAGTCCTCACAAAAAAACTTCTTTATCTTTGAAGACCAATTCTACTTACAGACACAGGGCACCGCAATGGGGTCTAATGTAGCGCCCCCGTACGCAAACTGCTACATGTCCTGCTTTGAGGTTGATTATGTCTATTCAAATACTTTATACCAGAGACACTGTCTGCTATGGCGATGCTATATCGACGATATTTTTTGCTTATGGCATGGATCCATTGACACTTTAAATCAATTTTTTGATTCTATTAATGCAATTTGGCCTGAATTAAAATTCACTCTAAATTATAGTGACACGAAAATCAGTTTTTTTGATACGTCTGTTTTATTGGATGGTGAAGGTAATCTGTCTTTGGATCTATTTGTGAAAGATACAGATCGTAGTAACCTTTTACTGTTCCAGAGCTGCCATCCGAAGGCAGTAAAGAAATCAGTACCGGTTTCACAATTTGACAGGATACGCAGAATCGTTAGTGAACCACCCACACGCACCAAACGTTTGGATGAAATGGAGAAAAAATTCTTGGAAAGGGGATATCCAAAATCACTTCTGCGTAAAGGGTATGCCACACTAAACAACATCACTAACGGGATCGCTAAAAAACGTCACTATTTAGCGATCCCGTTAGCGATGTTGTTGTGTGCGGCATCTACCAGCGATGTGGCCCCTGCTGTGATCTCGTTCATCACAGCGATCGTTCCGGACCTATTTTTATCGTCGGCGTCCCGCTGGTATCGCTATATCGCTGAGTGTGGCACCTTTTTTAGCGATTTAGCGGTACTTTTGTACCGCTAAAGTCGTTAAGGAGATCGCTAACCGCGATAGCATCCTTAACGATATCGCTAAATGTGGTCGACACTAGCGATATAGAAACAATCCTGCTAGCGATCTCATTAGTATGCGATGCTAACGAGATCGCTAGTGGGATTGTGTAGTGTGGCAGTACCTTAACTCTCGTCAGCCACGAGTTACTTCTTCACCACCCGTAACTAATAGGATCCCATTCGTTCATACTTACCATCCTCTTATGTATGGTCTTCATCATAGAATCCGTAGCATTGGTATGTCCTCCGGGATAGCTTCCCTGAAATTCCTGAGTTCCAGATTCCCTTTTTACCATGCTTTAGAAGGCCCGACAATTTAAAGAATAAACTAATAAGAGCGGATATAGGCTCATCCCAGACGGTATCAAGACAAACTTTTTTTCGGACTCAAAGGAAAGGCACGTTTCCTTGCCTACACTGCGCTCAATGTGCTAATATCTTAAAAGGCCCAAAATTCGCACATCCTTGTACAGGCATTGATATTTCAATAAGAGGTTTTTTCACATGCAATTCTGCAGCTGTGATCTATGCCATAAAATGCCCATGTGGGAAAATGTATGTTGGTGAAACCACCCAAGCCATCAAAGACAGAATCTCACATCACAAATCGGACAATCCGTTGTCAAAAAAATTACTTACCTGTCCCACATCACTTTAACTCAGCGGGACATTCCATAGCACAACTTAGATTTTTGGTGTTAGAACAAGTACAATTGAGTAGAAGGGGTGGTAACCTGATTCAAAAATTACGGTATAGGGAGGCTTACTGGATACATGACTCGAGACTTCGAGCCAAAGGGCCTTAATAGGGAATTTGACACAGTTGGTCTATATTGAATTAATTCTTTCCTTATAACTTAAATTTTCATGGTGTTAGTTCATAGATATCCGAAAAGTGGCCCCTATATCCCTCATTTTATTTTTAATGGGATTTTCAGGTTTCCCACCCCTTTATAAATTTATAAATTTATGTGCATATGTTTCTTCTTTGGATTCTTCATATGACTCTGACTTTATTTTGCATAAATTGCATTCATAGAGGGCTTTTTCTGATTTTTCTATTTATCACTTTAATTTTATTTTTATATTATTTTTCTTATTATAATGTACATCTGATTTCCTATAATTTATTAATGATTCTCTCTCATCTTTCATAGGCGAATCAATAAAAATCCTCTATTACCACTACACATCGTTCCAGTGATTCCTAGAACCTGCTATGTTCACAGTCACAGTGCACTGCTGTTTTTTGCGTTCTACAGAGCGTGCCACCACCTAGAGGAGAGGGATTATGATCTATTTCCGGTCTAGTCCCCATGACTGCGTTCCAAAAGCGTTTCAGCAGGCAGTCTCAGCACACTGAGGTCACTTCCGGTCACATGGTAACGCCGTGCTCCTATATATACACATGGTGATCGTCCTCACACAGCGCCTTACCTGATAGCCTTACTGCTGTACTTATTTAGCGCTCACTTCACTCTTCCATATCTAAGTGGACTTCACATGGTAAGACCTCGTTCTGGACACTTTGTATTATTTGTTTATTTTTGCTTGGTGAACGCTGCACTTTCTATGCTATGGTATTGATAGCAATCTCCACATGTGTTTCTATTCACAGAAACTCACCTCTCAGTACATTTGGAATTTGGTAAGGTATCTGTCTCCCCTTTTTTTAGGAGCTACATAGCACGTTACATCTGTTTATTTTCCCATGTGTTCATATGATCTCTACATAGTACTTTGTCTAGACATAGCAACAATTTTTAAAGACTATGTATAGGAATTGAACATCAGTAAATCTGTTTATTTATACTTTATTTTTTTTTTTACCCTCTATGACTCATAATGCAAAGAGTTTACTCATACACTAGAACCTGCAATATAACTTGTTGTATATTACTTAATACCGCCATATAGTGCACGCTAAAACTTGGTACATTTGACTTAATTTTGTATTTTCCGTTTTTTTATGTGCATATAAATTACATAATTGTTGTTAAAAGAGACGAATATTGTTTGATCCATTTATTTGATATATTTTTCCTCAGTCTGAAGAAGGTCAGATGTTTGACCGAAACGTTACAAATTTTGAGGATTGCACATTGTAATAAAGGAATTTTCTTTCAAATTACCTACATTGAGTGCCGGATTTATCTTTTTCATTATTAGTATTATGGGTCTGGCATCCCAAATCTGAGCACCTTTTTTCATACACAAGGAGTGACGTGTCTTCAAACTTAACAGAAGAAATTAGACCCCGAGAGTTATTATGCAATTTTTTCCTGAGTACGCTGATACCCCATGTGGGGGTAAACTACTGTTTGGGCGCATGGCAGAGCTCAGAAGTGAAGGAGCACCGTTTGAATTTTTCAACGCAAAATTGGCTGGAATTGAGATCAGACGCCATGTCACATTTGGAGAGCCCCTGATGTGCCTAAACAGTGGAAACTCCCCAATTCTAACTCCAACCCTAACCCCAACACACCCCTTACCCTAGTCCCAACCCTAACCCTAATTCTGACTTTAGCCCCAACCCTAACCCTAACTTTAGCCGCAACCTTAACCCTAACCCTAATAGAAAAATGGAAATAAATACATTTTTAAAATTTTTTATTTTTCCCGAACTAAGGGGGTAGTAAAGGTGGTTTTGATTTACTATTTATAGCGGGTTTTTATGTTTGGCAGCTGTCACACGCTAAAAGACGCTTTTTATTGCAAAAAATAGTTTTTGCATCACCACATTTTGAGAGCTATAATTTTTGCATATTTTGGCCTACAGAGTAATGTGAGGTCTTATTTTTTGCGGGACGAGTTGACGTTTTTATTGGTACCATTTTTGGGCACGTGACTTTTTTTATCGCTTTTTATTATGATTTTTGGGAGGTTAGAATGAACAAAAACCAGCAATTCATGAATTTCTTTTGGGGGGGCGTTTATACCGTTCCACGTGTGGTAAAATTGATAAAGCAGTTTTATTCTTCGGGTTAGTACGATTACAGCGATACCTCATTTATATAATTTTTTTATGTTTTGGCGCTTTTATACAATAAAAACAATTGTATATAAAATATTATTATTTTTGCATTGCTTTATTCTGCGAGCTATAACTTTTTTATTTTTTCGCTGATGATGCTGTATGATGGCTCATTTTTTGCGGGACAAGATAATATTTTCAGCGGTACCATGTTTATTTATATCCGTCTTTTTATTCCATTTTTTGTTCAGCGGTATGAAGATAAAGCATTGTTATTTGCTTTTTTTTTTAAGGGGTTCACTAAAGGGGTTAACTAGTGGGACAGTTTTATAGGGCGGGTCGTTACGGACGTGACGATACCAAATATGTGTACTTTTATTGTGTTTTTTTATGTACATACAGAAATGAATTTATTGGGGAATATTTTTTTTTTCGAGGATTTTTTAAAAATTATTTTTACAGATGTTTATTTTATTTATTTTTACATTTTTACTTTGTCCCAGTGTGGGACATCACTGTATAAGGTCAGATCGCTGGTCTGACAGTGTGCACAGCACTCTGTTAGACCAGCGATCTCACTGGCACTGCTGCAGGCTTTCTCAGCTCCTGCTCTAAGCAGGCACTGAGGAAGCCGCCTCCCTACAGGACCCGGAAGGACCCCACGGCCATCTTGGATCCTGGGTCCTGCAGGGAGAAGGGTCCCTCGGAACAGCGCGATACATCGTGCTGTTCTGAGGGTCTCAGGAAAGCACGCAGGGAGCCCCCTCCCTGCACAATGCTTCCCTATACCACCGGAACACTGCGATCATCTTTAATCGCAGTGTGCCAGGGGTTAATGTGCCGGGAGTGGTCCGTGACCGCTCCTGGCACATAGTGCCGGGTGTCAGCTGTGATAATCAGCTGACACCAAGCCGCGATCAGCTGCGTTCCCCCCGTGAGCGCAGCTGATCGCGATGACGTACTATCCCGTCCATGGTCAGATGGGCCCAGGTCACCTGGACGGGATAGTACGTCCGATGGCAGAAAGGGGTTAAAACTTTTGGTCATGACTGTACATTTTTTGTACTTCCACAAGATATGCCATAAATGTCTAATAGATGTGGGTCCCAGTGGTAGGGAACATTAGAGGTCCTAAATGAACATATTTACATACATTATAAGTCTAAAATGCTACTATAAATCCTGTTTTAGATGCATTTGGGAAACAAAACTGAAGTCAGTTGCATAAACATTTCTTAGTTGTATCTCGTAGCAATAATTTATTCTTTCTTTCTTCCTCTTGTGATTTATTCCTCTTTCATTGTTTTCCCACAACCCACATGTCAGTATCTTTTTTTCTTGGGAAATTAGTTCATGTTGCCTCTTGGTCTCAGTTCACAGCTGTGGACATCTGTATATCACCCCCTCATTCTCATACATTCCATACAATCACAATGACATTAACTATTTTCTGGATCTTGGGATTCCCCAACTGGCATGCTAATATCCTTTTCTGGCACATATCTACCACATCCCAGACCATGATCCCCAGAGTTGCTTCAGAGAAATGATTTGCAGTAATTAAGTTGTATGTTGTATTGTACTACTGTATGTATTATGGTAGGTTGATTCACTTGATTCACTTGGCCTCTTAAAGAGGTAGACACAGGAACCATTTCTATTTAAAGTCCGGCTGGTTAATTGCTGTCCGGCTGGTTAATTGCTGTCCTCATAAACTACATTACCAAAAAATGTAAATACAGCCTTTGTTCGACACAAGGTAAAGCAAAAAAGTAACAAGTCCATACAATATTGCTGGTTAACCCACCTGGCTTAGAACCCAACTTCTTAGTCTTTTTAACAAAGGCACTCAATCCAGGAGATCTGCAACCTAATGTATAATAATAATAATAATAATAACCTCCACACACACAGCCCTGTGTGGGAGAAACAGCTCCCAATTTATCAAGTGAACCACGCCCAGGGGTGGAGATATTATAAGCAGCAGTCTCTCACAACTCATGAACTGCTCACAATCAATCTGTCATGGCAAATTAACCCCTCTCAGCACTTAATGTACTGGAACATTTTCCTATATGCACTTGTACTGTTCCCACACCCTAGCGCCCTAGAGATAAAACACACTGTCCCTTCTGCTGCACATGAAGCGCGTGCAGCAAAACACTCACTGTTACTGTCAGTGTTCCTTCCAGTTCTGTCACTCCGGATCCTGGTTTCCCAGTTCCATAAAACACTTCAGAGTCACAGTCCTTTTAAATCAGTTCAACTTTACTTATCAAAAGGGCACTCATCACACAATTCACACAGAGCCACATATCCTGTACTTTCCCTGCCTTCCGGGCAGACTCTATTCTTTCTGTAATCTCTGTCTCTTTCCTCCCGGCATTCGTTGCCATACCTCTAGTCAAACTCTGTTCTGTCCATGCCTTCCTTTTCCATGCCATTCGTGCAGTCTCTTTGGACAGTGCATGTCCCATCTGTGCCTTCCACGTCACCAGCTCCCTGTCAGCCCCTCGTTTGGTTCCAACTGGGAAAGGTGCCAGGAACGCCATCTCAGCTGCTCCCACCTTGGTCTTAGACCCCGGATCCTTCTTGGGGATGGTCCTGTTGAGCTGGTGCCCAACTGAACTGTTCTCCGCTTGGGGCCCCCTATTGCCATAGCAGACTTATTCCCACAGCCAGTTCCTGTCTGCTCAACTGTTTCTCACAAATCCTGCACTGGGAAGGCTGCCCGGGCTTCTCCCTCTAATCAGGAAGTGCCTGTCCAATACCTCCCTGCTTTGGGCTGTTCTGCTCTAACTTCTCCCCACTGAATAACCCCTTGCTACCTGTACCTAAACTAACACTATTATCTATCTCTAATATGCCCCCTTCTATTCTAACTCCGCTATTACTCTACTAACTTCTATCCCTAATCCTAAACATATACACAGTACATGGCAGAAACATGACATCACAGTACATAAACATTACATTTCACATTAAAGAACAATGACGTGCTGCATATAATTGTGCAAACAGCATCCAGGGGAGAGGAGGCACCTTAGGTTCCCCGCCACCTCTTACAAACTAAAGCATTACTTCAAGTTTATCTCCTAACCACTAGGTGTCCAACAGCCACCTTAAAGTGTACGAAGCACAATACAACAAGAATACCTAATGCTCAGCCGTGACTATAATGTGTAGTGTTCTCTCCATTGCCATTCCCTTTATACTTTCAAGTAAAATTAATAAGTTAATTTCATGTTTATGATCAGACATCCGGAGTCTTGATACAAACAAGCTCAGATCAAATGATAAAGCTAATGCAGAGTTATGTACATTTATGTGAAGCAATCACTGGTACTGTATGCGATAAAAAGATTAGTACGATCGTGTTGAACCACATACAATTTCTTGGCAGCGCTTCCTGTATACAGTACACAGTGTGAATTGCTGCGAGTTACCATGCTTTAGTCACCATAAAATATGCAATATTTTTACTGACTTGTTTGTCAATTAATCAACGGACATACTGTATGTACATAGACCAACGGTCAGGAACAAATATAAAAAAAAATGTTCTTTTGCATGGTCATCAGCTTATGTAAAAAGGCTCGTAGACCCCAATGTAAGTATCATTGTCCAACATCTTTCTTTATGCTCCAGAGCTGTTTTTAGAAGCTGTTCAGGATGTGTAAAATTACATTACCCCTGGAAATAGCAGTTGATCGACCGTGGTTAGAGAAGATAGACTGAGGACAGCATTACAGCATTATTCCGGTAACATGTTCTCTGTGTAAAAAGGTCTAACTCATTGCTTTAAGCCACAGTGACAATGTTCATTCATTAGAACTGCTTTATGTATAAAGCTGCCAAAGAAAGAGGACCAGTTTTTGCTCTACTTTTTATGGTCTATAACAAGGTAGTTGTGGCTCACATTATTTTCTGGGGTCATATTTTTAAGCTGCAATGCATAATTACCACATGAGCAACACCACCTTATCACTAAATAAAGAGGCCAGTATCTTTGGAACTATATAGCAGATTTAACAGAAATGAAAAAAAAACAAACAAAAAAAAACAAAATACTGAGGAGCAGCAGGAAAATAATAAGACCAAGTACTGGCCACTTTAAATATATTGGGAGGCAAGATTTTTGATCCTGTATGGTTATCCTGTCCTCAAAATGGAATCTGATAAAGTAGAGTATAACCAACTTCCACCAACTGAAAAAAATCTCTTATTGGCAGTGTTTTTCAGTCGGAGGAGGTTGATGGACAGGTTTGGTCACGTGCTCCTCCATGAGCTGCCATTTTAAAAACAGAAATGCTGTTTAGTATGTGCGGAAGGCTGTGAGAGGTAATGGTTGGCCGAGAAGAAATCTGCACCAGTCATGCTTACCTATGTATTAGCAAACGCCACAAAATCATGTCCCCTATAAATGTTTTAGTGTAAAGATAAAGTGGCCAGCCCATTTAATGTCTTTTGCTTCAATCGTTCATATTCTCCTCTATCTGTTGGTGTGCCACAGGGCACCATCCTCAATCCCCTGCCTTATATACACTGCCCCAAAAAATAATGGGAACACTTAAACAACCCAATGTAACTCCAAGTCAGTCACACTTCTGTGAAATCAACCTGTCCAGTTATGAAGCAACACTGATTGTGAATCAATGTCCCCTGCTGTTGTGCAAATGGAACAAACAACAGGTAGAAATGATCGGCAATTAGCAAGACAACTACTAGGAGTGGTTCTGTAGGGGGTGACCACAGACTATTTCTCTGTTCTCATCCTTTTGGCTGTTGTTTTGGTCACTTTTGCATTTTGTCATTGTTCTCACCCCTAGCAGTTACTGTACAGTAAAGGTACTGCCACACTTAGTGATCTCGTTAGCGATCTCAATAACGACGCAAGCTAATGAGATCGTTTTTGTGATCGTTTTAATGTCTCTAGTAGCTGCCACACTTAGTGATCTCGTTAACGACTCAAAAGCGGTTAGCGATCTCATTAACGACTTTAACGGTCATTGTGATGTAAAAAACAGCGCACATCGCTCACAAAAGGTGCCAGACACAGCGATATAGGCTCACCAGCGGGACGCCAACGATCAAAATACAGTCCAGAACTCTAGTGAACGATCAGCGAGATCACAGCAGGGGCCACGTCGTTGCTACATGCCACACACGTTAGCGTCACGAACGAGATCGCTAAATAGTGACGTATTTTAGCGATCTCGTTAGCGACGCTGTTTAGTGTGGCATACCCTTAACATGAGGTGGTGTCTACAACCCACAGAAGTTGTTCAGGTAGTGCAGCTCATCCATGATGGCACTTCAATGCGAGCTGTGCCAAGAGGGGTAGTTGTATCTGTCAGCACAGGGTCCAGAGCATGGAGCAGATACTAGGAGACAGGCCAGTACACCTGAAGACATGTAAGAGGGCAACAACCCAGCAGCAGGAATGCTACCTCATCCTTTGTGCAAGGAGGAACAGGAGGAGCAGTGCCAGACCCCTGCAAAATGACCTCCAGCAGGCCACGAACATCCATGTGTCTGCTCAAACTGTCAGAAACAGACTCCATGAGGGTGGTATGAGGGCCCGACTTCCACAAGTGGGTGTTGAGCTTACAGCCCAAAACCGTGCAGGGCAACTGGCAGAGCAGGTTCACAATGATCACATGCGACAGACGTGACAGAGTCTGGATACGCCGTGGAGAACGTTCTGCTGCCTGCAACATCCTCCAGCATGACTGGTTTGGCAGGGAGTCAGTAATGGTGTGGGAAGGCAGGGGTACCCTGACTGCCATTAGATATAAGGATGAGATTCTCAGACCCATTTTGAGAAAATATGAAGGTGCACTGGGCCCTGGGTTCCTTCTGATACATGACAATGCTAGGCCTCATGTGGCTGAAGTGTGTCAGCAGTTCCTGCTTGATGAAGGCATTGATGCTATTGACTGGACTGTCCATTCCCCAGACCTGAATTCAATTGAGCACATCTGGGACATCATGTCTCATTCAATCCACAAATGCCATTTTGCACCTCAGACTGTCTAGGACTTGACTGATGCTTCCAATCCAGGTCTGGGAGGAGATCCCTCAGGAGAATATCCCCAGCCTCATCAGGAGCATGCCTGTTGTGAATGTGCTGGAAATGAATTCTGAGCAGAAGCTCCCTCTGGTGGTTACAAACAGTACTGAACTATCCAATGAAGATTGTGAAGATTGGCGATCAGGTGTTACTGACTGGTCTTGTATAAGGGAGGTTCCCTCCCATCAGGGTTGCCGGTGATCAATTGTTCTGGTCTCATCTTTGATTCCTGTTCACTTTGTGGCTTGCTGTTTCGTGCCTGCATCTTCTGCTAACAGATAAGACATTTTCTTCTTTTAGCTTTTTTGTGCTTGCTTTTTGCATTTTGTCCTGCACTTCTGTGGGGGTCTGCCGGGTCCCCTCCGGGGGCTTGTGCTCCTCTCAGTTTAGTTCAGCCACTGTTGTTTGTTCATTTGCCTTTTCCATTTTTTTCAGTGGCTGCTGTTTAGTTTTGTTACACCAGAGAACTAATTTAGGTGGTAGAGGTCGTGTGATCTCAGGTGTTTTTGTAATTAGTAGTGTTGGTACTTTTCAGGGTTTTTTGGGATTGCAGTAAGTGTCCTTCCTATCCTTTTCTATTTAGGAAGTTTGGGCCCCAACGTTTGCTCATACTATTTTCTGTCTGTGTCTGTATTTCTTCTTGTCTAACCGCCATTACATGTTTGGGGGCTTTCTATGTTCTTTGGGGATCTGCTCCGGGGCAGATAGTTTTCCTCTTTCTGTCTTTAGGTGTAGTTAGCTTCTCAGGCTGTGACGAGGCGTCTAGGACCAACGTAGGTACGCTCCACGGCTGCCTTTAGTTGTGGTGGTTAGTCAGGGTACTACAATCCCATAGATTCCAACCTCTGGTGTATTTCCTTTTTTGCCTGCTCTCCTCAGCTACCAAATCATAACACATGCCCAGGGGTTGTAGGGAGGTCATACAGGCATGTGGAGGAAACACACACTACTGAGCATCATTTCCTTGTCTGGCGGCATTTCCACTAAAGTTGGATCAGCCTGTAATTTCATTTAACACTTTGATTTTGAGTATCATCCCAAATCCAAACCTCCATGGGATATTAATTTTGATCCTTTTTATGTTTTATTGTTCTCAACACATTCCACTATGTAATTAATAAAGATTTGCAACTGGAATATTTAATACAGTGATATCTAGTGTGAAGCAGTGACCCCTGTTACAGCTAGGGGGCGATGTGTGTTCTCCCCAGGATACGCACGGAGGCGTATTAAGGCTATGGGAATGCAATGCGTTCACAGGCGTAGCTGGGATTGCAATGGTGAAGCAGTGACCGATGTCACAGGTAGGGGTCACTGCGTAGTCTCCCCAGGATATGCACGGAGGCGTATGAAGGCCATAGGTGTGCATGGCAGTCACTGGCGTAACTGTGACTGCAATGCAGGTTAAATGTAATAATAAATAAGGTTAGTCTTGGACATGTTAGTGTCCAAGGCAGATGTAGGGAAAACCTGCTCTGGATGTTGTGTTTGAAACAGCGCGCCACGGCATATTTAGGCCACGCCCCGACCACACCCATTTCCCAACTAGTCACACCTATGTCCACGCCCCAACCACACCCATTCAGCACTGGTGATCACACTGACTGGTACTGAGGGCACAGTTACTGGTACTGTGGGCACACTGGTACTGAGTAAAAGAAAGAACAGAGAGAGAAAAAAGAAAACAGAGAAAGGAGAGAGAGAAAGAAAGAGGGGAAAGCAAGAAAGAACAGAGAGAAAGTAAAGAGAGAAAGAAATAAACAAAGAAAGGGGAAAGAAAGAACAGAGACGGAGAAAGAAAGAGGGGAAAGAAAGAACAGAGAGGGAGGGAGAAAGAAAGAGGGGGAAAAAGAACAGAGAGAGAAAGAAAAAAAGACGGGAAAGAAAGAACAGAGAGAAAGAAAGAAAGACGGGAAAGAAAGAAAGAACAGAGAAAGAGGGGACAGAAAAAAAGAAAGAGGGGAAAGAAAGAACAGAGAGAGAAAGAAAGACAGATGGGAAAGAAAGAGGAAAGACAGAACAGAGAGAGAAAGAAAGAACAGAGAGGGAGAGAGAAAGAGGGGAAAGAAAGAACAGAGAAAGAAAGAACAGAGAGAAAAAGAAAGAAAGAATAGAGAAAGAAAGAGGAGAAAGAACAGAGAGAAAGAAAGAGGGGAAAGAAAGAAAGAACAGAGAGAGAAAGAAAGAGAAAGAACAGAGTGAGAGAAAAAAAAGAACAGAGAAAGAAAGAAAGAGGGGAAAGAACAGAGAGAGAGAAAGAAAGAGGGGAAAGAAAGAACAGAGAGATAGAGAAAAAGAAACAGAGAGAGAAAGAAAGAGGGGACAAAAAAAAAGAACAGAGAGAAAAAAAGAAAGAGGGTAAAGAAACAACAGAGGGAAAGAAAGAAAGAACAGAGAGAGAGGAAGAAAGAGAAAGAAAGAACAGAGAGAAAGAACAGAAAGAAAGAGAAAGAGGGGAAAGAAAGAGAAAGAAAGAACAGAGAGAAAGAAAGAACAGAGAGAGAAAAAGAGAAAGAAAGAACAGAGAGAAAGAAAGAAAAAGAACAGAGAGAGAGAAAGAAAGATGGGAAAAAAAGAACAGAGAGAAAGAAAGAGGGGAAAGAAAGAACAGAGAAAAAGAGAAAGAAAGAGGGTAAAGAAAGAAAAGAAAGAAAAAGAGAAAAAGAAAGGGAAAAGAAAGAAAGAGGGGAAAGAAAGAACAGAGAGAAAGAAAGAAAAAGAACAGAGAGAAAGAAAGATGGGAAAGAAAGAACAGAGAGAGAGAGAAAGAAAGAACAGAGAGAAAGAAAGAGGGGAAAGAGAAAGAACAGAGAGAGAGAAAGAAAGAAGGGAAAGAGAGAGAGAAAGAAACAGAGAGAGAAAGAAACAGAGGGAGAAAGAAATAAAGATTCTATAAAGATACTATAGCAGCCCGGCTCCCATTGTAGTGCCCACCTGAGCAGGACATATCATGATCCGCTCACATGGCCGACATCCCAGATTCCAAGGTGAGGACACGGTGATGGATCTGAAGCATTCCCTGAAGTGCCTCCATGGTTCCGTCACAATCTCCTCCCGAAATGACCTCATTTCCGGTCATCTTCCAGCACGTCACTTCTGGTGGAACATCACATGCAAATTTTAAAGTGCTCCTCGGGGCTCCGGCATGTACTCCTGTGTCCACAGGAAAAGCTCCCGGCCGGGACAGCGGGGCAGACTCCCAAAATCGGGAGTGTCCCGCTGAATTCAGGACGGTTGGGAGGTATGAATGCTCCCCACCATACACCTTGTACACGCACGGCTCCGCTTTGTATGCCTCGTACACACACGGCTCAGCTCCGTCCACCTCGCACACACAAGGCTCCACTCAGTATACACAAGGCTCCACTCCGTACACCTTGTACACACGCAGCCACGCTTTATACACCTTGTACACATACGACTCCACTCCGTAAACCTTGTACACATGCGGCTTTGCAGCATACACCTCGTACACACGCAGTTCTGCTCCGTACATCTCGTACAAACACGGCTCCGCTACATACACACAAGGCTCCACTCCATACACACACAGCTCTGCTCCACTCTGTACACACACGGCTCAAGCACGGAGCCCTGTGTGTACGGAGCTGAGCGGCTCAGCTCCGTACACTTCACACACACACAGGGCTCCGTTTCGTACACACACAGCACTGCTACATCCACCTCATTCACACGGCTCTGCTCCGTAAACCTCGTACACGCGCAGCGCGGCTCAGCTCCGTAAACCTCGTACACACTACAGCACTGCTACATCCACCTCGTACACGCGCGGCTCCGCTCCGTGCACCTCGTACACGCGCGGCTCCACTCCGTGCACCTCGTACACGTGCGGCTCCGCTCCGTGCACCCCGTACACGCGTGGCTCCGCTCTGTGCACCTCGTACATGTGCGGCTTAGGCTACTTTCACACTTGCGTTTTTTTGCGCAGCGCATCGTGCGCTATCGGACGCATGCGCAATGTTCCCCTATCTTTAACATGGCGGGCACAGGGTCTAGCGCTTGCACGCGTTCATCTGCATTTGGCGTGCGCTGCGCATTTTCCAGGTATGCGCCCATACGCTTTAAAAAAACGCGTGCGCACGTGTGCGCATGCTATGCGCAAAAAATAACATTGCAGTCTATGGGTGCGCTGGCGTGAGCATGGCTTTGCGCTCATCAGTGCTTTTGCGCGCACGCAATTTTGGAGTAAATAATGTCTAAACACACAACCCCCTACACAAGCAACATTGTGAGGTGTGTAGATAAAAAGGTGTTAGAGACAGAGATGATAGAGACAGAGATGATAGAGACAGATGATAGAGACAGAGATGATAGAGACAGAGATGATAGAGACAGAGATGATAGACAGATGATAGAGACAGATGATAGAGACAGATGATAGAGACAGAAATGATAGAGACAGAAATGATAGAGACATGATAGAGACAGAGATGATAGAGACAGATAGAGACAGATGATAGAGACAGAGATGATAGAGACAGAGATGATAGAGACAGAGATGATAGAGACAGATGATAGAGACAGATGATAGAGACAGAGATGATAGAGACAGAGATGATAGAGACAGAGTTGATACAGATGATAGAGACAGAGATGATAGAGACAGATGATAGAGACAGATGATAGAGACAGAGATGATAGAGACAGAGTTGATACAGATGATAGAGACAGAGTTGGAACAGATGATAGAGACAGAGATGATACAGATGATAGAGACAGATGATAGAGACAGATGATAGAGACAGAGTTGAGACAGAGATGATAGAGACAGATGATAGAGACAGAGTTGATAGAAATGTGACGCGTAGACAACCCATGCGCCGAAAAAAACGCAAACGCATGCAAAAACGCTTGAAATCGCATACAAACGCTGCGTTTTTTGGTCGTAATGCGCACGCTGATGCGACTAAATATCGCAGCGTTTATAAGCGTTTGCATGCGGTTTTTAATGCGTTTCATGTGCGCACGATGCGCTGCGCAAAAAAACGCAAGTGTGAAAGTAGCCTTAGCTCCGTGCACCTCGTACATGCGCGGCTCCGCTCCATCCAACTCGTACACGCACGGCTCCGCTACATCCAACTCGTACACACACGGCTCTGCTCCGTACACCTCGTACACACTACAGCACTGCTACATCCACCTCGTACACACACGACTCTGCTCTGTACACCTCGTACACTACATCACTGCTACAACCACCTCGTACACAAACGGCTCCACTCCGTACACCTCGTACACACACGGCTCCGCTCCTACACCTGTACACCGGCTCCGCTCTGTACACCTGTACACACGGCTCCGCTCCGTACACCTCGTACACAAACGGCTCCGCTCCGTACACCTCGTACACAAACGGCTCCGCTCCGTACACCTCGTACACACACGGCTCCGCTCCGTAACGTACACCTCGTACACACACGGCTCCGCTCCGTACACCTCGTACACACACGGCTCCGCTCCGTACACCTTGTACACACGGCTCCGCTCTTACACCTCGTACACACACGGCTCCGCTCCGTACACCTTGTAACAACGGCTCCGCTCCGTACACCTCGTACACACACGGCTCCGCTCCGTACGAACCTCGTACACACACGGCTCCGCTCCGTACACCTCGTACACACACGGCTCCGCTCCGTACGTACACCTCGTACACACACGGCTCCGCTCCGTACACCTCGTACACACACGGCTCCGCTCCGTACTACACCTGTACACACCGGCTCCGCTCCTACACCTCGTACACACACGGCTCCGCTCCGTACACCTTGTACACACGGCTCCGCTCATACACCTCGTACACACACGGCTCCGCTCCGTACACCTGTACACAAAGGCTCCGCTCGTACACCTCGTACACACGGCTCCGCTCCTACTACACCTCGTACACAACGGCTCCGCTCCGTACACCTCGTACCACACGGCTCCGCTCCGATACACCTCGTACACACACGGCTCCGCTCCGTACACCTTGTACACAGGCTCCGCTCCGTACACCTCGTACACACACGGCTCGCTCCGTACACTTGTACACGGTCCTCCGTACACCTCGTACACACACGGTCCGCTCTGTAGGCTCCGTCACACCTCGTACACACACGGCTCGCTCCGTACACCTCGTACACACACGCTCGCTCCGTACACCTCGTACACACACGCCCGCTCCGTACACCTCTACACACACGGCTCTGCTACATCCACACTGTAAACCCGAGTCCCAACCCCCACACACACACAAACTTACCCTCATCCAGCACCATGACAACATCACAGCAGAGTCCTGCACACAATGAGGACACTGATCATGTGACCCTTGATCCTCCCCTCCTGTGACCTCATCACAGGTCCTGTGGCACAGAAAACTACAGCAATAGCAGCGTCATTGCTAGCTGCTGTGAGGCTAAGGCTGTAGAGACGGAGGGCAAGGAAGGGGTGCATGGGGGGAGTGGCGGATCATCACTGCGGGACACATAGTGTCCTCAGCGGGACGGGGGGTCAGAATCGGGACTGTCCCGCTCAATCCGGGACAGTTGGGAGGTATGTGATAGTGTTGCAGTCTATTTCATTCCGGACCCAGGCTTTCCATGTGGCTGAGAGCCACAGGTTTCTGTGATAAAAGCCCTGCAGGAAAGGGTTAGTGAGTCTGAGGTGTATCAGGAGTCTCAGGTGTGTCAGGACCAGAGTGAGTTGGTGTCTGCTGTCATGCAGAGCAGTTGGTGTGTTGTAGAGCACGGCCTGTGTAAAAGAACACAGGACAGAGCGGAGCCAATAGGCCTGGCACCCACAGCATACATAGGGGTGCTGCCGTCTGCGGGAACTTGTCAAAGGAGGACTGGCATGTGTCACGGCTGCAGACAGGAGGATGTCAAGGTCTGTGTATGGCTGTGAGTAGAGACTGTGATACAACGGTGCAGGACATCCACGGGAACTAGTCAGAGGAGGACTGGCATGTGTAGTGCCTGCGACATGTAATGCTATGTGAATAGAGACTTTGATATGGCGTGCAGACACCCACAGGAACTAGTCAGAGGAGGATTGGCATGTGTACTGTCTGTACAACGGAAGGAAACCATGTAATATGTGATTGCAAATGGTGAAATGGACACTAATTATTCATTGAAGATATATGCACTGAAGTTATATGCACTTGTGTGAAGTGGGCCCTTTACTGCTGTGAGGAAACACATTAAAGACGTTTTAAATTTGAACTTTGTGGGTCCCTGCCTCATTACTGTGTACAGTGCTACCACTGCACTACACTAGGTTGTGGTATTTTAGTTTTCCCTTTATTTTTTTGAGCGGTGTACGTATATGTCCCAGCTTCCATTCTAAATGTCCGATTATACCATATTTTGCTCATGACTTCCTTTTCGCTGTGCACCATTTTATGTTCTCTCACCTCCTCAATCTTCACATGTGTGAAGCCCCAGCTGCGCTGGGATTCCCACATCTCCTGGAAGGGTGCACTAAAAGATTTACCCACTAGAGGTCCTAATGCATACACACACCTTCACCCATCCCCTAAGAGCAACAGAGGGAGCCGGATAGGCATATAAAAGGAGGGTGAAGACACAAAAGAGCAGTCTGAAGTCTGCAGTCTGAGAGTTCAGTTCAGTTTAGTGGAGTCTAGTAGAGTGGAGTCTAGTCCAGTCCAGTCTAGTCAGAGCTCGGACAAGACAAGCCTGCAGAGCAGAGGGGAGTTTGCAGCGAGGGACTCCATAGCTGAAGATGAGAGCCAGGAGCGTGCCGACGCTCTGAGAGCGGCAGAAGAGGCAGCCCACCAACTGCCTGTGTGTGTAATTGTGTGAGGGCCCGAGTAGGCCGAAGGCAAGTGGAAAGAGTAGTAAAAGGAGGCAGAGGAGCCTTACCAGCTCATCTCAACAAGTATTTACCGGACGCCGGGGTCCGAGCCTATAGGAATCTCCACGACCCATTAGGAGAACACTGGAGTTCCTGGAAGACTACAGGTCCCAGGAGCACCACAGAGCTGATACGTAACTGGGCCAGGAGGATGGAGTCAGGCAGTGCACTGCAAGCAGGGACTGTGTACTTCAAGAAAAGGTCCAACCACAAGGTCAGCCAGGTGCAGGACGGAGACTAAGTTAGGCCCAGCTACATGCAGGCCAGGACTTCATTACAGAAAGGCAAGGAACAGGAGGCCACACACCTACTCAGTGGGAGAATATGGATGTGCACTTTTCACCCTACAGTGCTCCGGGATGTGCCTGCAACATCTCCAGTAAAGGTACCAAAGTGACGTGTGTGTGTCCATCTTCTTACCCCTAACTGCCGGGTTCCCTCCGTCCTGCATCTCTCCACATCTACCTGCCCTGAAGGACTCAGCCTCACCTGTGGGAGGCCTAACACCTATAGCTGCACAACACCAACCCTTCAATGGATCTGCACCGCAGCGCTGGTCACCCTGACCAGGTACTACAGGTGGCATCACGAATCATCCTATAAACATTTATTCCCCTGTAAATATCCCCCATTAAGGGTGAGCGCCAAGGGCCACGGACTGAGCTGTGTTGCCGTGACATTCCCCATAGGAGTTAATGGGCTCAGATCCGAGTACCCCCACGACCCTGGGAGGGCGGCTCATTTAACTTGGCGTCACGGAGCAACTCGTGCCCGTTGCCACCGGGTACTGTGTACCTTAGTAAAAGACTGTGTATCGTATAGTGGTGAAGATTTCCCGCCATTGCCCGCCATTTACAGCGTTACAGCGCGAAAAAGAGGAGGAGTACCTGCAAAAAGAGCGCGGAGCTCTGGACACGACCCCAGCGCTGATGCAGCGGCAGGTCCTGCAGAGAGCCTCGATGAAGGCTCTGACGTAAGAGCGCCGTCGACGCAGGTCCTGCTAGCAACTGTGCCCTGCGGAGCTGCGGCCTACAGGAGAAGGTAGGCCACGTTTCACTAGGGGGGTGCAGAGATGTCGCAGCAGTAGGCCGACGGCGCGGCCCAGGCCGACAGCCCCAATAACTTACCTATGGGCGCTGCCGCGCAGGCTGGGACCGCTGCCCCCTCACCTGGGCCTGTGGCCCCGATAGTACCGCTTGCACTGCCATACATGCCCGGAGCAAAGTGGCTTCCCCAGTACAGCGGCAAGCCAGACACCCTGTCAGGGTTCCAGCGAAAAATATGCAGCATACTGGACATGTACTCAATGACAGAGAAGCAGAAAGCTGCAGTGGTAGTGGGACAACTGACTGGTGCTGCAGAGAGAGAAGTAGAGACATGGTCAGCTGCAGATCAAGAGTCAGTGTTTGCAATTTTCTTAAAGCTACAGACTATCTTTGAGGACCGCACCAAAACAGACCTCCGAATGAGGTTATACCAATGTTCTGAAAAACCGGAGGATAGCATTCGGGACTACGCTTGCCGACTACAAGGGGCTCTGCGAGCTCTCAGACAGGTTAATCCCATGAGCGTCACCAAAGAAGATAAAATGTTGAAAGAACAATTTAAACGGGGACTGAGGTCCCAAGCAGAAAGCAGGACTGTGCGTTGATGGTCCTTGGATCATCCTGATGCTACTTTTGATGCTATTAAGGATATGGCTATAAATGGACTGCGGACCCTGGAAACGCCCGAGATGGCAACCCAGCTTCACCCAGGTGAGGCCACTCTAATGCCAGCAGCATCCACCTGTTCCCCGCTGGTTGCTGAAGCCAAAACGCCCCCTACTGAGCTGGACTGTCTACGCTCAGAAGTGCGTCAGCTGACCAAAAACCTGGCCACTGTAATGAGTGCCCTGCAACTGCGGACGGAGCCGGAGACAGAAGGAAAGATCCTGCTAGCCGACTGCCCTGAGGATGTCCCCTGGATGAGCCGGAGGAGAAAGAGGACGTCGCCACCCCAGAGGAGGACAACTCCACCCCCAGGAAGGACCAACGACCAGCACCAACCTCGCAGAGGGATCGTCTGCTACCGCTGCCAGAAGGAAGGTCACATCGCACGCCAGTGTCCTTTAAACGAGCAAATCCTAGGTCCGAGGGCCAGCACCCAGGAATAGACTCATCAGGCCCCTCAGACTGGAACCACAGGTTTGTGGGAGGACGACCTTTCCTGTCCATCAAACTGGACGGGATCTCAATCCCTGCCCTGCTGGACACCGGATCTCAGGTAACCATCATACCTGATATCCTTTACAATAGATACTGGTCCATGGACGGTCTCCAACCCCCAAACCCAAACTTTGCAGTATAAGCCTCTAATGGCCTCCCTCTTGACTTACTGGGGCTAAAAACGTAGATGTAAAAGTGGGGAGAGTGGAGCTAAAGGATCAGGGACTTCTTGTAGTGAATACTGTTAATGAGGAAAATGGGTTGAATGTGGTTTTAGGCACTAACATTATTAGTAACTGTTTGGAGGAGGTTGTGTTTTAACTCCAACAGCTCGCTGATGTTGCCAGACCAAAGCAAAAGGGAGCGATCCAGAAGGAGATCCGGGCCCTGATGTGCCAGCAGCAGGTGAAACTGACTGGTGGTGAGATTGGTAATGTACGGATGACAGACCCGAACCCCATTGTGATACCCCCAATGAGTGAAATGCTTATTTGGTGTAGAGCAGCAATAGATCTGAGAGGACAAAACTTTCAAGCAGTAGTAGAACCCCATTGTTCAGAACACAGACCTACACTCTTACTGCCAGAGGGGTAGTGGAGGTACGCAATGGGAGGGTGCCAGTGCGTCTTCTCAACTGGGGAGAGGATGAAGTCAAATTACCACGTTATTCCACTGTTGCCAAATTACATGCTGTAGATAATAACTCCATTCACCCGACGGAGCCCTTAACTTCCTCACCATCAGTGGAGGATAACGGCCCGGACACCAAGGTGGAGGATTGGTGTCAACAGCTCCATGTCGGGACGGACACCACTCCAGCCCACCAAAAACAGGGAGTACATCGAGTAGTTCAGGAGTACGCACAGGTATTCAGCAAACACCCACTTGACTTTGGGAAGATTAAAGGGGTCCAACATCCATCACCACAGGCAATCATCCCCCCATTAAAGAATGGTACAGGCCTATACCCCCAGCACACTACCAGAAAGCCAAGGAGATGTTGCGTGACATGAAGGAAGCAGGAGTAATAAGGGATAGTTGTAGTCCCTGAGCAGCTCCCTTAGTCCTAGTCAGGAAAAAGGATGGAAGCATGAGAATGTGTGTAGATTACAGACAAGTAAATCGCATTACACATAAACATGCATACCCTTTGCCATGTATTGAGGAATCCCTAGCTGCCTTAAAGTCTGCTAATTACTTTTCCACCCTTGACCTCACTAGTGGGTATTGGCAAGTAGCTGTTGCTGAGGAGGATCGGGAGAAGACGGCTTTCACCACCCTGATGGGACTCTGAGTTTGACAGGATGCAGTTTGGACTCAGCAGTGCCCCTGGAATGTTCCAGAGGGTGATGGAGTGCTGCCTGGGACATCTCAACTTCGAGACTGTGTTGCTGTACCTGAACGACGTAATTGTGTATTCCAAAACGTATGAAGACCACTTGAAGCACCTGGCAGAGGTATTTGAGTCACTATCCCAGTATGGGATGAAACTGAAGCCTTCAAAGTGCCACCTGCTCAAACAAATGGTACAGTACCTGGGACACATTGTCAGCTCAGAGGGAGTAGCGTCAGACCCCGAGAAGGTCACCGCCATCCAGAAATGGCCAGAGCCGAAGAACCTCAAAGAGGTGCGTCAGTTCCTGCGACTGACAGGATACTACCGGAGGTTTGTGAAGGACTATACCAAGAAAGCAACGCCTCTGCAAGACCTCCTGGTGGGACAGTCCCTCAAGAGCAGAAATTCTCCATTCCACTGGGTAAAGAACAGGCTGAGGCATTCAAAGAAATGAAGGAGATCCTGACAGGTGATGAGATCCTAGCCTACCCTGACTACAACCAACCGTTCCTGCTGTATACCGATGCCAGCAATGAAGGATTGGGAGCTGTCTTAAGTCAGAAGCAAAATGGCCTAGAAAAAGTCATCGCCTATGCAAGCAGGAAGCTCCGCCCGACCGAGAGGAACCCAGAGAACTACAGCAGCTTCAAGTTGGAGTTCCTGGCACTGGTCTGGGCCATTACTGAAAGGTTCAAGCACTACCTAGCCTCCAGCAAGTTTACGGCTTACACTGACAACAACCCCTTAACGCATCTGGAAACAGCCAGACTGGGAGCCATGGAGCAACGATGGATGGCTCGGCTGTCAAACTACCAATTCACAATCAAGTACCGAGCGGGCCGCAAGAATGCCAACGCTGATACCCTGTCAAGGATGCCTCATGAGTTGTACACAGAAGAAGAAGTGGATGACCTGGAAGAGATTGAACTAACTGCCTTTCACAGGAATGGGATGATCCACGAGCCACGAGCCATCAGGAGGCAGCGTTGTAAGACGTTAAATCTTTTACCTCACCACAGCTGGAAGGAGACCCAGGACAGTGATCCAGTTGTCAGCCGTATCAAGGAGCTGATAACTCAAGAAGGTTCCTCCTTGGAGAAGGATGAGTCTCCACAAGCAAAGCAGCTGTGGAATGAGAGAAGCCAGCTGTTTATCTATCGTGAGAAGCTGTGCCGGAGGTACGTCAACCCAAAAACCAACGGTTTGGCAGATAGTAGTCCCCAGAGCATACATCCAGATGGTGTTGGAAGCCTACCATGATCAAGCGGGGCACTTTGGCTGGAAGAAGCTGGAGACCCTGTTGAAGTGTCATTTCTACTGGGTGGAAATGCGCAGCTCCATTGAGAGGTGGTGACAGAACTGTGGACCCTGTGGCCTCAGAAGAAAAGACTACAGCAGTCAGAAGGCACCCCTACAACCCATCAAGACGACTCGACCCTTAGAGATCGTGGCCCTGGACCATGTCAAGTTGTCAACCAGCCGGTCAGGATACTCCTATGCCCTGACCATGGTGGATCACTACTCCAGGTTCCTGGTGGTCGCCCCTGTCAAGGATCTGACGGCAGAGAGAACCGCAAAGACGTTCCAAGCATATTTCTGCAGACCACATGGATATCCTGAGCAGGTGCTGACTGATCAAGGCTCAGCCTTTGAGGCTGAATAGTTTAAAGAGTTCTGCCATCTGTACGGATGTAAGAAGATAAGAACCACACCGTACCACCCCCAAACCAATGGTCTCTGTGAAAAGATTTATCACATCGTCATTGATCTGCTGAAGACTGTACCACTCAAGGAGAGAAATCGGTGGCCAGACCTACTACCTGATTTCGTAGATCTGTACAATCACATACCTGTGAGTTCCACCAATTGCACCCCAGCTTACCTCATGCGGGCAAGACCAGGAAAGCTGCCCATGGATCTAGAGCTTGGTGTTGTAGAACCAGAAGCGGATGTGACTACTGAAAACTTGGATACGACCAGACAGGAGCAGTACAGAAAAGTACAGGCCTGTGTTGAAGACAGTCTCATTAGGGTAAGAGATAAACAAGAGACTCGCTACAACAAGTGTGCGCCAGCAGAACCTTTCACACCTGGTGAAGTTGTGCTGAAAAGAAAGAGAAGGATGCACAAACTTGACGATCAATGGGAAAAAGAGCCCTACACTGTGTTGAATTCAAGGTTTGATAACCAGAAAACATGTCTAATCAGTAAAGATGCAGGAAGAACGACTACAACTGTATCTAGAGATCACCTAAAGTTGTGTCCAGATCTGCTAAAGCCCCAAGAAGAAGTGTCTTTCATCCCTTCGGAGGAACCTGAAGAAAAGGTAATACATACGGAATTAGGAGATTTTCCAGTGGATTGGCCTAGAATCGGAGAAGCCGTTATTGTTAGAACCCTCTTGTTAGGTTTTGTTTCTGTTTGCTGGTCACATGACCTTTTTTCCCTATTTAGTCTGGCTCCGCCCTTCTGGCTTTGCTGGACTTCATTGTATTATCTACTCTTAAGCTAGCCGGGTGCTTAGGTGCCTTACTCAGTCAGTTTTGCTTGATCTTAGGATCTCTTAGTATTTTGTTTTCTGTTTAATTATCCCTGCTACAATTTCTGTTAGGAGGTGTCCACCTTTTCTCCCAGTCCCTAGATCTTGTAGGGATTCCTCCCTCGCAACTATAGGTCTTCGTTCAGACTAGCTTAGGACTTTAGCGGGTCTGGTCGCAGGATCAGGTTCCCGTTACATCGTAGGGATTCAGCTTAGTTCTATTGTAGGGACAGAATTCCCATCTTTCCTTAGTGCTTGTAGCAGATCATAACAGTAAGTCCAGCCCAAGAAAAAAAAAAAAATCTCTAAGGAAAGATTTTCTGTTTCCATCATCGTGTCGGTTCAGGATTTGGCTCAAAGCCTGCAGGGACTTTCTCTGGAGGTGGCTGAAATCCAGCAACACGTGAGTAGTTGTTCTGGAGCACATTTCGTGGAGCCAAAGGTACGTTTGCCTGATTTATTTTTTGGTGAACAACAAGATTTTTTTTCTTTTAAAAATGCTTGCTTGTTGTATTTCCGTTTGAGACCCAGATCCTCTGGTGATGAATCACAGCGCATAGGGTTCATAATGTCACTTTTGCGCAAAGAACCTCAGGACTGGGCCTTTTCTCTGCAGCCTAGTGATCCATGCTTTAGATCAGTGGATAGTTTTTTTTCTGCTTTGGGGTTATTGTATGACGATCCTGATCGTGTTTCATCAGCTGAGACAGAATTGAGACGTTTGAGACAGGGATCAGGTAATGTGGAAAAATATTGTACTCACTTCCGAAGGTGGTCCACTCAGGTGGGGTGGAACGATTCAGCTTTAAAAAGTTTATTTCTTGCAGGGTTAAGTGAAAGGGTTAAAGATTTGCTGATTGCTTATCCTATACCTGGTAACTTGCAAGAGGCTATGCAATTAGCCATACGGGTGGATAGGAGACTGCGTGCAAGGGTTAATGAGAGTAAATCTGCCTTGTCAGCTCCAAGTCTGGAGAGGGATTGTACTGACATTGGAGAGCCGATGGAAATTGGAGCAATGGTACCTCACTCTCGGGAAAAAGAACGCAGATTTGCTGAAGGTTTGTGTTTCTATTGTGGCAAATCTAAGCATTTTATTAAGAACTGTGCGCTTCGAATGAATAAAGAAAAAAAAAATGAGGTCAGTTTCGCCCGTATAGCTTGTTTAAACAATAAAGGTGTCTTTCTTTCTGCTACCACTGCTGTTGAGGAGGAATTAATGGAGTTTCGGGTATTTGTGGATTGTGGTTCTACTCTCAATGTGATTGATGGGAAATTTTTGGAAAAACTAAAATTAAAACCCAAACTTCTGTCTTCCCCTATTAATGTAGTTTGTGTGGATGGTTCTCCCTTGAAAAATGTTACTCACCATATCTGTGAATTTCCTCTTACTATTAATGGTGTTCATCAAGAGAACTTGGATTTAGTAGTTTTGAATAATTTGCCCTCACCGGTGATTTTGGGGTTACCTTGGTTAAAATTGCACAATCCGGTACTGGATTGGTCTACCAATGAAATTAAGTCCTGGAGTCCTAATTGTTATGACAAGTGTTGTAACGGGCGTATTGCTGCTGTAGTTAAGGGGGAGTTACCTGTACCTATTCAGGATTTTTGGAAAGTTTTTTCTGATAAGGAATCGCAGGTATTGCCTCCTCATAGAGATTATGATTGTGCAATTGAATTTGTCCCTGGAGCGACTCTTCCTAAAAGTCGTTTATTTAATTTGACTATTCCTGAGAGAAAGGCTTTGGAGGAATACATACAGACAAGCTTGGCCGCTGGTCACATTAGGCCTTCTAAGTCTCCTGTGGCGGTTGGATTTTTTTTTGTTAAAAAAAAAGGACGGCGGTTTACGGCCTTGTCTAGACTTTCGTGAGATTAATAAGATTACTGTACGCAATCCTTACCCACTGCCATTGATTCCTGATTTGTTTAACCAGTTAGTGGGGGCCAAGTGGTTCTCGAAAATTGATCTTCGAGGGGCATACAATTTGTTGCGCATGAAGGCGGGGGATGAATGGAAGACTGCGTTTAACACTCCACTGGGTCATTTTGAGAATCTGGTCATGCCTTTTGGGCTTTCCAGTGCTCCGGCATTTTTTCAGAATCTTATTAATGACATCCTTAGACCTTTGATCGGCAGAAGTGTGGTTGTGTATTTGGATGACATTTTGATTTATTCACCAGATTTGGAGTCTCATTGGAGGAGTGTGCGTGAAGTATTACAGTTACTGAGTGATAATTCACTTTTTGCCAAGCTAGAAAAATGTGAGTTCGCTGTACAGAGACTTAGTTTTTTGGGCTACATTGTCTCCAGTGAAGGTTTTTGAGATGGACCCAGTGAAAGTGCAAGCTGTGCAGGATTGGCCTAGACCTATTGGTGTGAAATCAATACAGAGGTTTTTGGGGTTCGCCAATTATTATAGAAAATTCATTAAAAAATTTTCTGTGATTGCCAAACCTCTGACCGATCTCACCAGGAAAGGTGCTGATGCGGTTCAGTGGACTACTGAGGCCATTGAGGCTTTTGTGTTGCTAAAGGAGAGGTTCAGCTCTGCTCCCATCCTTACGCAGCCTGATGTGACTAAACCATTTTTGGTTGAGGTTGATGCTTCTTCTGTGGGGGTCGGCGCGGTGTTGTCTCAGGAAAAGACGGATGGAGTACATCCCTGTGCTTTTTTTTCAAAGAAATTTTCTGAGTCTGAACTAAATTATGATATCGGTAATCGGGAATTGTTGGCAATTAAACTCGCATTTGAACACTGGCTTCATTTTTTGGAGGGAGCGGAATTTCCCGTTCAAGTCTTCACCGATCATAAAAATCTGGTCTACCTTGATGCTGCCAAACGCTTGAATGCCCGTCAGGCTAGGTGGGCACTGTTTTTCTCGGGGTTTAATTTTACCGTTACTTACATCCCAGGTACTAAAAATGTTAAAGCTGATGCTTTGTCTCGCAGCTTTTCTCCTATGGTGGGTACTGAGGAGGAGGAAAACATTTTGCAAGAGGGGGTTGTTATTGCTGTTTTGGACTCTGTGTTGGAAGATGAGATTCTGAAAGCACAGGAGAATGCACCATCTAACACGCCGCATGGGAGGTTGTTTGTGCCTGGTACCCTGAGGAGAGATTTGTTTGTTGAATGTCATGACTCTCGGTTGGCAGGTCATCCTGGAATCTCTGAGACCAAGAGACTTGTGGGTCGCAGCTTTTGGTGGCCTGGATGGCAGAAGGAAGTCATTAAGTGGGTGCGTCAATGCACGGTGTGTGCTAGATCTAAGTCTTCTCATACTCCTGCTGCGGGGTTGCTTTGCCCTCTGGAGGTCCCTAGTGCACCTTGGACACATTTGGCTATGGACTTTATTACTGACCTTCCCCCCTCTGAGGGTTTCACTGTCATCTGGGTGGTCGTGGACCGTTTTAGCAAGATGCGTCACTTGGTTCCTTTCATCAAACTGCCCTGCGCTAAGACTCTCGCTAAGGCTTTTGTCAAGGAAATTGTCAGACTACTTCTGGTGTTTTGGAGAGAGTTTGGACTGATGTGCGTGGTAATCTTCAGGAGGCTAACAAAAGATCCAAAGTGTATTTTGATAGAAAACGACAAGAGGTTTTGTTTGCTATTGGTGACATGGTTTGGTTGTCCTCTAAGAATCTGCGCTTGAGGATTCCGTCTAAGAAATTGGGTCCCAAGTTTGTAGGGCCCTTTAAGGTGCTTCAGGTTATTAACCAATCTGCTGTTAAGTTGGAGCTTCCTACCTCCTGGAAGATTAATCCGGTGTTTCATGTTTCTCTCTTGAAAAAAGCTAAGGTCTCAGATGGAGACATCTCGGCCACTGTTCCCCTGGTGATGGAGGACGGGCAATTTGAGATTTCCCGCATCCTAAATTCTAAACGGTATAGAGGGGGTTTGCAGTACCTCGTCGCTTGGAAGGGTTATGGACCCGAGGATAACTCATGGGTGAGGGCGGATGATGTTTCTGCGTCTAGACTTGTCAGAGCATTTCACAAGAGGTTTCCGGATAAGCCTAAGTCCTAGGGGATCCGGAGGATCCTCTTAGAAGGGAGGATACTGTTAGAACCCTCTTGTTAGGTTTTGTTTCTGTTTGCTGGTCACATGACCTTTTTTCCCTATTTAGTCTGGCTCCGCCCTTCTGGCTTTGCTGGACTTCATTGTATTATCCACTCTTAAGCTAGCCGGGTGCTTAGGTGCCTTACTCAGTCAGTTTTGCTTGATCTTAGGATCTCTTAGTATTTTGTTTTCTGTTTAATTATCCCTGCTACAATTTCTGTTAGGAGGTGTCCACCTTTTCTCCCAGTCCCTAGATCTTGTAGGGATTCCTCCCTCGCAACTATAGGTCTTCGTTCAGACTAGCTGAGGACTTTAGCAGGTCTGGTCGCAGGATCAGGTTCCCCGTTACATCGTAGGGATTCAGCTTAGTTCTATTGTAGGGACAGAATTCCCATCTTTCCTTAGTGCTTGTAGCAGATCATAACAGTTATCATCCCTGTACTCCAATTCTATCAACAACAAGAAGAACCACTACAGCAAGTTGAGCCAGTTGCCGCCGTAGAGTCAGTTCCAGAGGAACCTGCTCCAGCAGAATCCCAAGAAATAGAACCTATTGAAGAAGAATCTCAGGAAGGATCCTCTGCAGAAATCGAGCCAAATGGCCCAGCCCATGGTATACTTGCCATTCCTCTAGAGAGATTAAGGCAATTCTATAACCTACCAGCACGTAGAACAAACAGGGAAGCTGCTACCTCACAGGTCACTGCACCACGCAGGTCAGTACGTAGCACAAAAGGACAAACCCCTGCTAGGTATAGAGACTAGTTCAACCCTTGGCAGATGTAGAGAGTTAATCTAGAGTCAATGTACATAAATGTAAAATATATTGTTATTTTTATTGTGCTTTAACCAGTGCTTACTAATTTGTTTTGCTTTTGATACCAATTCAAATGAAATGGACATTGTTTTACTTGTTTTCTCATTACCTAGAGAAATCTTTCCAAAAGAGACTCGGACTTTTCGGATTGCTCCTTCCCTAATTGTTCTCATCTACAGTACAGACCAAAAGTTTGGACACACCTTCTCATTCAATGATTTTTCTGCATTTTCATGACTATGAAAATTGTAGAATCACACTGAAGGCATCAAAACTATGAATTAACACATGTGGAATTATACATTACACTTTACAAAAAAGTGTGAAACAACTGAAAATATGTCTTATATTCTAGATTCTTCAAAGTAGCCACCTTTTGCTTTGATCACTACTTTGCGCGCAGAAAAGGTGAACGGATGGACTCTACATGCCTAGTTCCCACCGTGAAGCATGGAGGAGGAGGTATGATGATGTGGGGGTGCTTTGCTGGTGACACTGTTGGGATTTATTCAAAATTGAAGCGGTGAGCGGTCCAGCTCACCCCAAACCATCTCGATTGGGTTCAGGTTTGGTGACTGTGGAGGCAGGTCATCTGGCGTAGCACCCAAACACTCTCCTTCTTGGTCAAATAGCACTTACACAGCCTGGAGGTGTGTTTGGGGTCATTGTCCTGTTGAAAAATAAATGATGGTCCAACTAAACGCAAACCGGATGGAATAGCATGCTGCTGCAAGATGCTGTGGTAGCCATGCTGGTTCAGTATGCCTTCAATTTCGAATAAATCCCCAACAGTGTCACCAGCAAAGCACCCCCACATCATCACACCACCTCCTCCATGCTTCACGGTGGGAACCAGGCATGTAGAGTCCATCCATTCACCTTTTCTGCGTGCAAAGCAGTAATCAAAGCAAAAGGTGGCTACTTTGAAGAACCTAGAATATAAGACATATTTTCAGTTGTTTCACACTTTTTTGTAAAGTGTAATGTATAATTCCACATGTGTTAATTCATAGTTTTGATGCCTTCAGTGTGATTCTACAATTTTCATAGTCATGAAAATACAGAAAAATCATTGAATGAGAAGGTGTGTCCAAACTTTTGGTCTGTACTGTATGTATATAGTTATTTAATTGTTATGCAATAGTTCAAGTGCCTCACCTCCTGTAAAGGGAAGATACAGTTTGTATAATGTTTAATGTTTTGTTTTTGTAAAATGTCTTTCAGCCCGGGAGTGCTGAGTTGTACTAGGGGGGAATGTGGAGCCCCAGCTGCGCTGGGATTCCCACATCTCCTGGAAGGGTGCATTAAAAGATTTACCCACTAGAGGTCCTATTGCATACACACACCTTCACCCATCCCCTAAGACCACCAGAGGAAGCCGGATAGGCATATAAAAGGAGGGTGAAGACAGAAAAGAGCAGCCTGAAGTCTGCAGCCTGCAGTCTGAGAGTTCAGTTCAGTTTAGTGGAGTCTAGTAGAGTGGAGTCTAGTCCAGTCCAGTCTAGTCAGAGCTCGGACAAGACAAGCCTGCAGAGCAGAGGGGATTTTGCAGCGAGGGACTCCATAGCTCAAGTTGAGAGCCAGGAGCGTGCCGACGCTCTGAGAGCGGCAGAAGATTCAGCCCATCAACTGCCAGTGTGTGTAATTGTGTGAGGGCCCGAGTAGGCCGAAGGCAAGTGGAAAGAGTAGTAAAAGGAGGCAGTGGAGCCTTACCAGCTCACCTCAACAAGTATTTACCGGACGCCGGGGTCCGAGCCTATAGGGATCTCCACGACCCATTAGAACACCGGAGTTCCTGGAAGACTACAGGTCCCAGGAGCACCACAGAGCTGATACGTAACCGGGCCAGGAGGACAGAGTCAGGCAGTGCACTGCAAGCAGGGACAGTGTACTTCAAGAAAAGGTCCAACCACAAGGTCAGCCAGGTGCAGGACGGAGACTAAGTTAGGCCCAGCTACATGCAGGCCAGGACTTCATTACAGAAAGGCAAGGAACAGGAGGCCACACACCTACTCAGTGGGAGAATCTGGATGTGCACCTTTCACCCTACAGTGCTCTGGGATGTGCCTGCAACATCTCCAGTAAAGGTACCAAAGTGACTTGTGTGTGTGTCCATCTTCTTACCCCTAACTGCTGGGTTCCCCTCCGTCCTGCATCTCTCCACATCTACCTGCCCTGAAGGACTCAGCCTCACCTGTGGGAGGCCTAACACCTATAGCTGCACAACACCAACCCTTCAGTGGATCTGCACTGCAGCGCTGGTCACCCTGACCAGGTACTACAGGTGGCGTCACGAATCATCCTATAAACATTTATTCCCCTGTAAATATCCCCCATTAAGGGTGAGCGCCCAGGGCCACGGACTGAGCTGTGTTGCCGTGACATCCCCCATAGGAGTTAATGGGCTCAGATCCGAGTACCCCCACGACCCTGGGAGGGCGGCTCACATGCACAAGATAAAACATATAAGTACCCTTTCACCTCATATTCCTCTTCCACCTAAAATCACAATCATGAGTAATACCTACCCACTAACAACTTCTTCCTGAGCTTGCTGTGCAGTGGTACCTTCTGCTTCATATAAAAGCTATATGTCTTTTCATTTTTCTTAATCAGAATAGGTCTTTAATTTTGTGCTGCTGATTAATCTCATAATATATCTTTATAGTGATCAGAGGCCCACATCCCCGGCTAAACAATAGGATTACTTCTTGGTCACATTTCCAGTTCCAAATAAAAAAACTTTTCCTTGTTCGTACTTTTCTTACACGTTAGTCCATGTTCTCGATCCCTACTAGATAACTTCAATTCTCTTCTTCAAACATTTTGGTATTCCTCCAATCTATCCTAAATGAGTCACTCACGGCTTCTATTATCGCCCCCTGTCGCCGATTCGTTTGGGGACGGTGCTGGTGTTACTGTTTCTACCTCTGCCACCTGACCACATCTCTTTCCACAGTTAGAAGCTGTGGAGATAGAGGCAGAGTGCAGGCGCTGCACTCACTTCTCCCACAGCGTCTATCACCTTGGATGCAGGACATCTTCACATGACAGCGATGCAAGAAAGTGTAGTAAGTAACTGCAGCTCTGCACCCTGATGATATCCTGTTCCAGGAGGGATGATGGAAGTTGTAGTGAGTGCAGCACCAGCATCCTTTGACGTTACATTTGAGACTCCTCTCAAACAAAATGTCAAAAGAAGTGCAGTAAAAAATGACATTTAGAGATTAATTCCAAAAGTGGTTAGGGTGCAACGATTGATATTTAGAAAGGACAAATTAGGTTCTTGACCACCCCTTTAAGGGTGTTTGATATTTTTGAAACTGAATTACTTTAGTTCTTTACTTTCCTTTTTTCACCTCAAAAGATTTCCGTTTATTTTTCAATTGGATTATATAGATTATAGGTGACATTAAGGGGGGAAAAACTTTTGAAACCATTTTAATTATGATTTTTTTTACATGAGAAACTTGGCATTTTAACAGGGGTGTATATACTTTTTATATCCAATGTATGAAAAAATATAATTATGTTAAATATGTGTGTATATTGACTGTAGGTATGTGTAAATATGAGTATGTATATACACACATCGACAAAATTGTTGGTACCCCTCTGTTAAAGTGTTAAAGTAAGAAAAACCCGCAATAGTCACTGAAATAACTGGAAACTTACAGAAATAATTTGATTTTAAATTTAATGAATATCAAATCGGGCATTGTTTTTAAATTGTGGTTCAACAGAAAATTAGTAAAAGACACACTAATGAAAATGGCCTGGACAACTTAATGTTTTCTTGCACAACCTTTTGAGGCAATCACTGCAAACAAACGAATTCTGTAACTCTCAAGGACACTTCTGCAGCTGTCCAAAGGTATTGTGGCCAACTCCTGGTGAGCAAACTGTTCCAGCTGTCTCTGGTGTGAAGGGTGCTTTCTCCAAACTGTAGGTTTCAGCTTCTTTCACAGATGTTCAATAGGATTATAGGGTATGCCACACTAAACAGCGTCGCTAACGAGATCGCTAAAAAACGTCACTATTTAGCGATCTCGTTAGTGACGCTGTTGTGTGTGGTATGTAGCAACGACGTGGCCCCTGCTGTGATCTCGCTGATCGTTCACTAGGGTTCTGGACCGTATTTTAATCGTTGGCGTCCCGCTGGTGAGCCTATATCGCTGTGTCTGGCACGTTTTGTGAACGATTTGCGCTGTTTTTTACATCGCAAAGTCGTTAAGGAGATCGCTAAATGTGGCAGCTACTAGCGACATTAAAACGATCACAAAAACGATCGCATTAGTATGCGTCATTATTGTGATCGTTAGCGGGAGCGTTTAGTGTGGCAGTACCTTTAGATCAGGGTTCATAAAAGCAACTTCAGAATAGTCAAATGGTTTGCTTCTAGCCATTCCTTGGATGTTTTTAGCTTTTTTTGGGTCATTATCCTGTTGGATCTGCTATACACACAAAGCTGACACTGGGCAGAACATTTCTCTGATACCCTGTGTCAAAAAATGTATCCCAAAACATAACCAGGGGTCCAAAATGTTTCACAGTAGGTACAATGTTCTTTTCTCAGTATTCTTCATTTATTTCTTCTATGAACATAAGAGCTGATGTGAGCTGCCTAAAAGCTTCAGTTTTGTCTCATCTGTTCAGAGGCCATTCTCCCAAAAACTTTGTGGTTTTTTAATATACATTTTGGCTAATTACAATCTCAATTTTTATTTTTTTGCTTTCAACAGTGATTTCCTGCTCCTGATTTCCATGAAGTCCACTTTGGCCAAGAGATTTACACATGGTGCAATCTGACTGTGATTTATATGACATGAGAAACTTTGAGACTGTTGTTTATACATCACATAGGAGAAACTGAGACTACTGTATACATCATATAGGATACACTGAGACTCTACTGTGTACATCATTTAGGATGCACTGACACTCCCTGGTCCAGCGTGGAGAGAGCAGTGCAAGCGGAGCGACAAGAACGGCAGGACAGACGCTGTCATAAATGTGAATTTACCTGTTCCCAGCCTGTTCCCAGCCTGCCACCGGCCCCGGAGCCGGCTCTGCCGGACCAGAGTGAGTGCCGCCAGGACGGACAGGCGCCAGAAAAGCTGGAGGAGCCAGAAAGCCGGAAGCAGCAATTTGACAGCGGAAATCTGGAGGTACTCGTGGAAGAGACCTACAACCAGCGTCAAGAGGAAGAGTGGAGACGCCGGGAGCGAGAAGCGGAATGCCAGCGGGAACAAAGAGAGGCCCAGCGACTCCGGCAGCAGGAACAGGACCTGGCCGACAAGAATAAGATGCGTAAGGACAAAGGTACGCTGAGGGAGCCACGGTGCAAGGGGGTGGTGCGGGATTTTAAATTGAGAGGTGGTTGGGGCTTCATCCAGGAGCCTGGGTTGTATCTGGAGGTGTTCGTTAATCGTAGAGACGTGAAGGCTCACCTGCCAGAGGGACACCCGGAGAGGGACCTATTGGCCGGGGATCTAGTCACATACACCCGACACTGGGGGCACAAGGGGTGGTATGCCCTAAATGTTTCCCGGTGCGACCCCTCTCCCCCAGCATATAGGAATCCTAATGGTGCTGCAGCGACCCAGGCCTCCCCAAACCAGGTCTCTGCCAGTGCGCCCGCCCCACGCCGCACATCTCCCCTAACTCCCTCAGCGGCCTCCTCATCGGCATCAGCAATGGAGATGCTACAAATTTCTGGTCCCTACGAGGCACCCGTTAGGCCTCCAGGGGTCCGTTCTGTCTGGGACATAGGTCTCCAAACCCGTCGTGAGACTAGGGAAGTGGCAGTTCAGACCCAGATCGCGGGTCACGACCTAACTGTGCAAGCCACTCGGCGCCACCAGATCCAGGTGGGCCTGGGAGTGGCAGAAGTATGGGAACCCCCGGAGGGGTACCAGGTGGTGCCTGGACCGCCACCAACCAATAAGCAATGAAAACCCGGACAGGGTCACTGAATGTGTATAGTTAAAGTGTTGCTGCACTCGGACGGGTGAATGCCTTTTGTTAAATGTTGTTGTTTTGGTATACCCCAGTTGGGTAATGTGTTTCCTAAAAGTGAAGTGGTGCTAAGGACTCTTCCAGCACAAAAACATTTTCCTGTATATAGTTAGCACTTCAGTGCTCCATCTTGGTTTTACATAAAGTTTTTACTGTGCACTGCTTGCACAACTACCTCAGAAACTAAAACCCGTTTGGTGTGGCCGAAAGTGAGGTCTGCTGAAAGAAAGTCTTGCAGCCCACCCAAGACCACCGTTGGACGTTTGGAACGGGTCCTCCACCAGCACAAGTTAAGGACACTGAGAAGTTACCCCGGTGGGGGTAGTCCTCGCAAGCTTCAGTGAACTTCGATATTACTGCTATTTGCACTTTATTAAATGTTGTTATTAAAAATGTTATTTATGCAACGTTTAACCTGAAGTGCCTCCCATAAAGGGATGATGAGTTTTGAAATTGCTTTTCTACTGTTGATATGCATATCTAAAAAATTTTTGTATGTTTCTTTGTAACATCTTACTCTATTACAGCCCGGGAGTGCTGTGTTTAACCAGGGAGGAATGTGGCGCCCTGAGGGTCCAGTCGCCACAGAGATGTTGCATCGCACCCAGCGGTGTGACACCTGACTCTCAGGTAAGGAGGGAACATCCCATTGACTCCAACCACTGCATCCATCACATTCACCATGCTAGCTGAGTGTAGGCGGACCCTGAGGGAGGATGGCCTAATTCAGGCTGGTTAGAACAGGGTGTAGCTAGATGGATGGGAGGGGTTAGGCAGCTGAAGGCTGCGTGTGAGTTTAGAGAGTTTCAGTTTGAGACAGGCAGGCAGTGAAGTGGGTACTGGCCTGACCTGCAGCTCCTCTGAGTTCACCTCAGGGAGCCGTGCTGAGAGAGCGAACGGGTCCTGGGCCGAGACGACCTCACAAGTTGTAGCCCATTGCTAAGGAGGACCAGGCGAACATCGGGGAACGGTCCCTAGACTAGTGGGAAGTTCAGCTCCACTGGTAACACCGAGAATAGTGGGACTCTTCAAGGGCCACTAACCACCATAACCTCGTCGGGAGGAAGCTTAGGGGTCAAGTACGTCCGGAACCTTCATACTGAGTGGCTTGGTACACCACCGGTCTGGTCTGGAACTGAAAGGGCCTAATACTACCTCGACCGGGGGCTCTGTGGTGGCAGGTGCAGAAGGAGTAAGGAGTGTAGCACCAAGCAATGCCGGAAAGGAACATAAAGGGAGTCTTTGGAAGTGTGACCAATTTACCTGAGGGTTGCTGGACTACTCACTGGAAGGACACAGCGCCCGGCTGGCATCTGTAAGGAACAAACAGACTGTGAGTAAAACCTTGAAACTG
Organism: Oophaga sylvatica; assembly: GCA_033576555.1. Classification (NCBI taxonomy): domain Eukaryota; kingdom Metazoa; phylum Chordata; class Amphibia; order Anura; family Dendrobatidae; genus Oophaga; species Oophaga sylvatica. The sequence goes on along the minus strand of JARQOD010000004.1, from coordinate 331,635,774 downwards.
CAACAGAACTGTTTCTCTGATTCTTCCAGCGACGCACACTCCCCTCTGCTACATCCCTCTGCACCATTGCTACATCTTTCATCTATCTGCCCTGGGAGGACACAGTCTTACCTGTAGAAGACTTATCATCTAACTGCACAACACCATCCCTTCCAGAGGACCTGCACAGCAGCGCTGGTCACCCTGACCAGGAACTACAGGTGGCGTCACGACAAACTACACGAACACTAATCCCCTCTAAATACTCCCCCATTTATAGTGAGTGCCCAGGGCCACGGACCGAGCCGTGGCTGCCCGTGACATCCCCCATAGAAGTCGACGGGCTCGGTGCCGAGTACCCCATGGCCCTGGCGGGCGGCTCACCAGCTTTCAGGTAAGGTGGAGACACTACAACTGGCTCTGGCAACACTGCATCCATCACACACTCTAGCTGAGTTCAGCTAGCAAGTCTGCAGCTAGGAAAGGGTGTTAGATGGTGGGTGGAGCTTGGGGTCAGAGCAGGAGTGAGAAGGAAGTTAGAAGGGAGTCTTCCCTTTGGGGAGGAAGGAGACAGACGCTTAGCAGCAGCTCTCCCATAGGGGAGAAGGGAAAGAGATACAACCGTGCAGCAGGCTCCATGTCCGGAGGAGCTGCTCACAGAGAGAAAGATAGAAAGAAGGTTCCCTGGAAGGGAAAAAGGATTTCTCAGAGGCACGGCTGAGCAAGAGGCTACCTGTGGGGCTCGTTCCATGACTGGTGGACGCCAGCTGGGAGAATTCAGATCGCAGAGGGGACTCGGCCCCTAGCCTAGTGGAGAACTTTATGACTCAGCTAGCAAGCCGATAGCTGTGATAACTTTAGGGATCACAGCCACAACCGCAAGTATCTTCTCTGGGAAGGAAAGCTATATAGGTTTAAGGAAACGCCTGGGTCTCGTTGTCCTACAGGATCCGCAGCTTCTAGACTGGGACACTGCTTAGCGAGGTGCTGGAAGGAAGAAAGGAGTGGGAATCAGCACGGTGAATCAGCCAGGAAAGGCATATACTGACAGGGAGCTTTTGGACTAGCGCTCTCCATCCACCTGGGAGTTGGCTGGACTCCTCACCTGGAGGACGTGGCACCAAGCGGGCATCTGTGCTGCAGCCAGAACTGTGAGTAAAGCCTTTGAAACTGCATCTGACTGGCTCCTCAAGTTCTTCATGCGACGCACACTCCACTCTGCTACATCTCCCAGCATCATTACTCTTTCTACAACATCACCCTGCCCTGAGACCACAAGCTTTACCTGTGGAATGCTATTCCAACTCTGCTGCATCATCACCAGTCTCAGAGGATCTGCACTGCAGCGCTGTTCATCTTTGACCAGAAACCACAGGTGGCGTCACGAACTCCTTATCACAAACTCTATCATCCCCTGTAAATATTTCCCTTTTATTGGATGCCCAGGGCCATGGACCGGGTCACTGCTGCCGTGACACATCCCTTTAAGACACCGGCCCGGTACCGAGTATCCCACTGCCCTGGCGGGCTATCCAAATGCTCCTAGGGGATCACCTGCCGTTTTGCCAAATCTCACTTGGGTGACCGTTTCCGAAATCTAATAAACCAGGAGCTGGTGGAACAACAGGAAGTAAAAGTGCTGGTGAGGAACAGTCTGCTCAAAGACCTGTAGATCCAGCTGCATACAAATATGTTTTTGTTTGAGAAGGCTGAGGGATAACTGAAACTTTTAATCAAATCCTGAAAAAACAGGAATGAAGGAAAGAAGGCCGAGGTTAAGGCCAAGTACCAGGTGGGAAATGTAAAGACAAGATATATGGGTTATTAGAATAACTGCTAACATAAGAAAAAACCCCAGCAAGAACAATATTAATAAAATTTAACTTTTAACACACCTTATTAAAACCGGGACATACTACAGTAACAAACACCACACACGTAAAAAATGTGCACACTATATTCACCCTAAAAATAACCCCTGAACTGTGTACCTGCCTGGCTGCGGAGGTTGGCACCCTAAGATAGCCCACACGAGATTGGCGCCCCCGCTCACTGTCGACTGACCCTACTGTCCTGTTGTGCCCTCACAATAAGTGCCCACTGATACACTTTCACAACAAATGAAGACAGTACCCCTTCAAAAGGTCAGAAAAACTCAGCAGTGCACCCTTGTATTGTCAGGTCAGGGAAAAGAAATGAAGTTCCATGCCTGATTTAATTGATATACATAATATGATGATAATGACTTTGATAAGTAAACCCCTCAGCCTGATTTGTACCTATACTGGTCCCTGCCTATCAGCGGAGGTTGGCACCCTACTGATTGGCGAGAACGACGCCCCCGCTCCACATCGGCTATCCCTAAGTAACCCTATTGATACAGAGGGTAAGTATAGATACAACTAACGGGTCTAGCCATCAATATGGGGCATACCAGACTTAGCCCCATACAATTATTGGAATAAACCATAAATATAATTAGTATCAACATTTGTAATGAAAGAGGGGTACTTATCATGAATAGATGTCATTAAACCTCTATGCGTTTTGCCAGGCGGCTCATCAGGAGGTCAGATAAATGGATATTGCAACTTTTAATCAAATCCTGAAAAAAAAGAATGAAGGAAAGAAGGCTGAGGTCAAGGTCGAGTACCAGGTGGGCACAATAAAGGATGCCACGTCTCAAGGAGATGATCATGGTGTGTGCGTGGACCCTGCAGTAGGAGCAAAGGGTCAAACTGCGTCAACCACTCAGAAGGCCCCCATGGAGGCCACGCGGGTGTCTATGGCAGCTGTGACAAGACTTATGAAAGTCTGAACTTTGGCATTCAATCTGGATGCCATGAGATCCACATCCGAATTCCCAACGCTGGCAAATGAGTTGAAACATTTCCGTGTGAAGGGACCATTCCCTGAGTCTAAAGGTACTGCCACACTACACAATCCCGCTAGCGATCTCGTTAGCGTTGCATACTAATGAGATCGCTAGCGGGATTGTTTCATATCGCTAGTAGCTACCTATTTAGCGATGTCGTTAGGACGCTATCGCGGTTAGCGATCTCCTAACGACTTTAGCGGTACAAAAGTACCGCTAAATCGCTAAAAAGGTGCCACACTCAGCGATTAGATACTTACCAGCGGGGCGCCAGCGACGAAAATAGGGTCCGGAACGATCGCTGTGATGAACGAGATCACAGCAGGGGCCTCGTCGCTGGTATATGCCGCACACAACAACATCGCTAACGGATCGCTAAATAGTGACGTTTTTTAGCGATCCCGTTAGCGATGTTGTTTAGTGTGGCATACCCTTAAGCCTTGGCGACTGAGGAAGTCGGCCTCCCAATTGTCCAGTCCCGGGATGTGAACCGTGGAGATGGGCGAGCGGTTTGCCTCGCCCAGCGCAGGATGTGCGATACCTCGAGCATAGCTGTTCTGCTCCGAGTGCCCCCTGCGGTTGATATACGCCACGGCTGTGGCGTTGTCTGACTGAATCCGATGGACGTCGGCCAGTAGATGATGGAACTGCACGAGAGCTAACTTGATAGCTCTGATCTCCAGGTTGTTGATCGGAAGACGGGTCTCTGATAGAGACCATCGGCCTTGAGCCGTGTGATGGAGGAACACTGCTCCCCATCCGAGGAGACTGGCATCGTGGTCACCACCAGCCAATGGATCAGCAGAAGATTTTCCTTGATTCAGAGTGAAGCCTTGTCCACCATTTTAAGGAGCTTCTGACTGTGGGAGACAGACGGAAGCGGCGACCTAAAGACGCAGGTTCCTGTCCAAAGCGATATTAGCTCCTGTTGAAGAGGACGAAGGTGGAACTGAGCGAATGGTACTGCCTCGATGGACGCTACCATTTCCCCAGGACCTGCATCGCGCTCCGCAGAGAATGCGAGTGGCCTAGAAACAACAGGAGTACTCCCCGTCTCAGAGAGTTGATCTTCTCTGAGGGAGAGATACCAACCCTTGGAAGTGTCCAGAATCATTCCCAGAAAAGGAATCTTCTGAGAAGGAATGGGAAGAGACTTGTCCAAATGATTAGCCAGCCAGGCGAGAAAGGTGTCGATAGTGATCTCGACACTTTCTGCCAGGCCTGAAAAGACGGACCTTTGATGAGTAGGTCGTCCAATACGGAGGACTACCACACCCCGAAGTGTAAAATTGACATGGCGGCCGCCATGACCTTTGTGAACACTTGGGGCGGTTGCGAGACCGAAAGCAGAGCGGCAAATTGAAAATGATCCTCTCCAACAGCAAACGCAGAAACTTTTGATGACCTCTGAAAATTGGAATGTGTAGATACGCATCCTTGATGTCTATAGACGCCAAGTATCTTTCCTTTCTAGAGATGCGACACAGAACGGAGGATTCCATCCTGAAATGACGGATTCTGATGAACTTGTTTAGTAATTTTAGGTCAGAATAGGACGCAAGGAGCCGTCCTTCTTGGAACCACAAAGAGGTTTGAGTAAAACCCTTTGAATCTTTCCTGTGAGGGACTGGGACGATGACGCCGCTGGAACGGAGTATGTCCAGAGCCTGAAGGAAGGGAACTATGAGATCCTTGGACTTGGGGAACGTGACTGAAAGAACGTGTTGGGGGAGAGACAAGAATTCGATCTTGTAGCCGGAGTGTACAAGATCGAGGACCCACGGTCCTGAATGACCGACCCCGAGACCTCGCGAACAAAAGTAGGCGGCCGCCTACCTTGTTTGGGTCCCCCGTCCTCGGCAAGGAGTCATTGGGAGGACTGTTTGCGAGAAGAGGAGCTTCTATTTCCTGCCTGAGAGAATCTGTTTCTCCAGGGCTGAGAGGACCTGGACGATGGTTGCGAGCCCCTATCTCTGCGAGATGGACGGGGTAATCGAGATGAGGTCGAGGTGGAGGACCAATTAAAGGAGCTACGAAATGGCCGGGAACGACCTTGGTATTGATACCGAAAAGGTCGATTGATTCTGCGCTGCGGAAGAAATTTGCTCTTGCCCCCAGTGGCGTCAGAAATAATTTGATCAAGACGGTCTTCAAAAAGACGTCCTGAAAGATAAGGCAGCGAAGGCAAAGTTCTCTTTGAAGCAGCATCTGCACGCCACTCTCGGAGCCAGAGGGACCTCCGAATAGCGATAGCATTGGCTGCTGTGAGTGCAGCGCAATGAGCTGCATCTAGGGACGCATGAACCATGTAGTCACCTGCCCGAGTAATCTGATAGGCCAGATTACGTGCCTCGGGTGAAAGGGAGATATTGCTAGTTGTTTTAACTAGGTCCTCAACCCAAGCCACCATAGCCCTTGCTACCCAGGTGGCCGCAAAGGAGGGAGAGAGAGAGGCTCCAGCCGCCTCAAAAATTGATTTTGCGAGGTTGTCAATTTGTTTGTCAGACGGGTTCCTAATGGATGAACTATCTGACACAGAGAGCAGGGTTTTTGAAGATAGGCGAGATACTGGGGGATCTACCACTGGAGATTCAGTCCACTCTTTCGCTACAGTTGCTGAAAATGGGTAACGAGCTTTCAGAGACTTCAGCCATGAAAAACGTTTGTCTGGACGCTCCCTCTGTCCCTGGACAATTTCCGTAAATTCAGGGTGATTACTAAACACCTTGTGAGTACGTTTAGCTCTTTTGAAAGAGATAGGGTGATTTGGTTGAGACCCGGGTTCTTCATCTAGTTTGAGGATTTTATTAATTGCCTCAATGAGAGAATCTAACGATTCCTGAAATTCTGGCGAGTTGGGGTCATCACCAATGTCCGACTCGTATTCGGAATCATGATCACTACGATATCTGGGCGAGGGGGAGCGAGAGCCTGAGCTCGCCGATGCCGAACTGCTGGATGGATTGGGAGACGCGTTATGGCGGCGTTTTATGGACGACCGCTTTGCGGACGCCGAGGGTCGGCCCCTGTCAGATGAGGTGTCTCTGAAGGCTAACGGGCCCCTTTCTGGAAAAAGAACGCCCTGGGAAGAAGAGGAGCCGCGGAAAGTATCCAAGGCCCTAGTCAGAGAATCCATGGAATGCGCCAGAAATTCTGGCCATCCTGAATGACCTGGCTCAATGGGATCAGGAATAGGCAGAGACTCCTGAACGGTAGTAGGGGGCTCCTGAGCGGCAGAAGCAGTGGGCTCTTGGGCACATGTTGTACAGAATTGGGAACCCTGCTTTGACGGCAGTGAAGCGTTGCATGCAATGCAGGCGGCATATACTACAGTGTAGTTTTTAGCCTTTTTAGCGTCCTTTGATTGCGACATATTTTCTGCAATTTTTGGAGCCTGCTGCAGTAGAAGGGTTAATCGCTGTGCCGACCTAGTCGCAGCGTGCACTTACCCAGGTCCTGTGCAGGGAAGAAGGAGAGCAGCGTCTGCCAGCGCTGCTCCACCAAAAAGATGGCGCCCGAGATTATAGCAGCGCTTCTCGTGTGGTACGAGAAGCGCCAGAGGCAGTGGGAGGAGAGGGGGGGGACCCAGGAGAGAGACCCATGTGATCTAACGCTGGCCAATAGCGTTAGAGATGGGCGGAGGCGTTTGGCCCGCCCCTTCCCTTGAGGCCTATCCCGGCCTGAAGCCGGGGACTAAATTTAGAAGATGCGGCCTATACCGGCCCGAAGCCGGGGACTAAATTTTTTGCGGCCTACCCCGGAGCCGAAGCCGGGGAGTATATTTAAGGCAGTGGCCGCGCGCGAATATAGCGGTAGCGGCGCGGCGCGACTGTAGCGCTAACGGCGCAACACCGCTGCGGCCGCGATGCGACGCTAAAGCGGTCGCGGCGACATGAGGCAACATCGCTCTCCTGATATACTCACTGCGGGGGGCGAAGATGGAGACCGCAGGATTACAGCATTTATGGCCGTACTTCCTCAATCCACCAACCCCTTTCAATAGGGGGGTGGAGAGGGATCTTTCATGCATCAGACCGCCACCGCTTCAGGAGAGGTGAGCGGGATATTCAATCAAAGGTGCCACGCGAATCCGTCATCTACCTCGTGGGATATCTCATGGGGAGAGCGGCCCGTGTCAGGGATCTGTCGCCCCATGGTAGCGTGGCAGGAGGTGTACGTGGAGGCGACACTCGCACGATGCCGCCTGTTGTTGGTTTTTGGGAGATCGTGACTTTTCGTACAAGTCCCGTCGCCCATCCCTGCGTGAAGAAAGTAAAAATAATAAAAGGATTAAAAAAAAAAATCAGAAAAAAAGTGGGGTCTGAGAGCAGACCCTAGTGCCTCCTACAGACACTAAGCAAGAACTGGTTCAGGATTGAGCCAACAGGAGGTGTATACTGCAGGAGGAGGAGTTAATCTTTTGTGCTTAATGTATTGCTTAGTGTCCTCCTAGTGGCAGCAGCATAACACCCACGGTCTGTGTGTCCCCCAATGAGGCGAAGGAGAAAAGTTGGTTCTGTAGATATGTAGCTGTCATTGCTGCCTCACCCCAATATTTCTCTGGTAGTTTAGAATCTGTCAGGATACATCTCATCATTTCGGTTAGAGTTCTGTTTTTCCTTTCTGCTACTCCATTTTGTTCAGGTGTGTATGGAACAGTTTTCTGATGTTCTATTCCATTTTGTCTTAAGTAGTCTTCTATTCTGTGACCTGTAAATTCACCTCCATTATCACTTCTGATGACAATTGGCTTCCTTTGAAATTTGTTACTTGATCTTGTTACATAGTCTACAAGTTTATCAAAAACTTCACTTTTGTTCTTAAGTATGTGACTGTGTATCTTGAGTAGTCGTCTATAAAAGTCAACATGTATCTATTGCCTCCTGATGTAGTCACTTTCATGGGTCCACATACGTCAGTATGCACCAAATCAAGTGGTTTTTTTTGCTTTTCATCTCACTTTCTTTTGGAATAGATATCCTTGTGGCTTTGGATTTTATACAACATTCACATCTTATGGTAATTGAGCAATCTGATATCTTTAAATCTTTTGTCAATTCTTTTCTCTGTAGTTCCCTTATACTGTCCGGGTGTCTATGTCCTAGATGTCTATGCCACATGTGAATACAGTTTTTGTGATCATGTGTACATACCTTCATCTGTTCCTTTGGTTTGTCAAAATGATATAATTGTTCATCTGCCTTGACTTTGGTTATCAACTTGTTTCCTGCAAGAATTGCACACTCATTCTCTTTGAATTTTACTGTAAAGGTACTGCCACACTAAACAATCCCGCTAGCGATCACGATAACGACGCATACTAATGCGATCGCTAGCGGGATTGTTTCTATATCGCTAAGTGCAGCCACATTTAGCGATATAGTTAACGACGCTATCGCCGTTAGCGATCTTCTTAACGACTTTAGCGGTACAAAAGTACCGCTAAATCGCTAAGAAAAGGTGCCACACTAGCGATATATACTTACCCAGCGGGAGCGCCGACGAGAAAATAGGGTCCGGAACGATTCCAGCGACGAGCGAGATCACAGCAGGAAGCTCGTCGCTGGCAGCTGCCGCACTGAACAACATCGCTAACGGGATCGCTAAATAGTGACTTTTTTAGCGATCCCGTTGGCGATATTGTTCAGTGTGGCATACCCTTAAGTCCTTTTGCTGTTAAACGTTTCACAGATAATAATGCGCCTTCCAGTTTTGGAACATACAACACATCCTGTACAAGCATCTTTGAATCTTGTCCGAACTTGTTTGAACAATTTAGCATACCTTGTCCGATACCTTCTGCGGTTATTTTGCTTCCATCTGCAAGATAAATGGCTACTTTCTTATTTAAATCAAGATCAGTAAAGAAATTCTTGTCACTTGTCATATGACTCGTTGCTCCTGAATCAATAAACCAACCAAGTGATGATTTCTTATCAGTTACTTTAAATGTGCCATTCCAATTATTTTCACATGAATCAGAAATTGTGTTTTTCACCTTCTGTATATTATCTTTATGGTGTAATTTCTTTTGTTCTGCTTTCCATATAGTACAGTCATGGCCAAAAGTTTTGAGAATGACACAAATATTATATTTTCACATGATCTGCTGCCCTCTGGTTTTTATGTGTGTTTGATAGATGTTTTTATCACAGACAGAAATATAATAATTGCAAAAAAATGACTAACAAAAGCTTATATTGACAGTTAGAATGAGTTAATGCAGCAAGTCAATATTTGCAGTGTTGACCCTTCTTCTTCAGGACCTCTGCAATTCTCCCTGGCATGCTCTCAATCAACTTCTGGACCAAATTCTGACTGATAGCAGTCCATTCTTGCACAATCAA
>JARQOD010000004.1:331587932-331626473 GCA_033576555.1 Oophaga sylvatica | reverse complement strand
TCTATTCCACACTGAACATGGAGCTGCGACAAAATCCAGAGAAGTTTTTTGCCTATCTGCGGATGAATATAGAAAACTTTGATGATTTGCTGGAGCGTGTTGGAGACAAAATTAAAAAATCGGACACCTACTGTCGGTTCTCGATATCTCCGGCGGAGCGTCTCATGGTGACTATAAGGTAAGCTATATGTATTGGTTCTGTTTGCTTGAGCGCACTTGTAATTTTATCATTAATTGAACATCACAGGCCAACTAGGAAACCATATGAGTAGCCAAAATCTAGTTATAAAACAGTCTTTCTCCTAGATATTATTATTTTTGGTATCTCCAATAGTCGTAGCTGAGTTCTGGTATGTAATGCTGCGTTTCTGAAATAATTTGTATTTTCTAATTTGTTTTCAGATTTCTGGCAACTGGCGAAACTCTATCATCGCTCCATTTTCAGTATCGGATTGGAATCTCCACACTATCCGGCATAATAAAGTATACTTGTCGTGCTCTGTGGGATACTTTGGTTGGAGAATTTATTCCAGAGCCAACAACACAGCGGTGGCTTGAAATAGCGGACCAGTTTCTACTCATCTGCCAGTTCCCCAATTGCCTGGGGGCCGTTGATGGAAAGCACATCCGCATTCAAAAGCCAAAAGGAACTGGATCTGAATTCTTTAACTATAAGAAATATTTCTCTATCGTCCTGATGGCTATTGCAGATGCGCACTACAAGTTTATCGCGGTGGACATTGGGTCTTATGGACGGTCTAATGACTCCCAAGTGTTTAAAATATCTGCTATGGGACGTAAATTGTATGGAAACAGTTTTCAGTTTCCCCCCCCTAGGCCACTGCCTCAAACCTCAGGCCCACCAATGCCATTCGTTTGTGTAGGTGATGAGGCATTCCAGCTGTCCCAACACCTATTGAAGCCGTATGCCAGCAGAGAATTGACACATACAAAACGGGTATTTAACTACCGCCTCACAAGAGCCAGACGGATGGTGGAGTGTGCCTTTGGCATTATGACAGCAAAATGGCGTGTCCTTTTGACTGCAATAAACTTGAAGACCGAGACTGTTGATGATGTAGTGAAAGCGTGCGTGGTCCTCCATAATTTTGTCCTAACCAAGGAACCAATTTCTCTGGAGGACCACAATCAAGAAACAACTTTGCACAACTACACCAACATTACCACTCGCAGTACAGTTGCAGTTTCTAGAATGAGGGACAAGTTTGCTCAATACTTTGTGTCACCGGAAGGTAGTGTTGACTGGCAGGATGACAGAGTGTGATAAATGTATTGTTTCTTTTAATAATTTTCTTTACCCACAATAAACCTTTAATAGTTTACTTGTCTACCTTCTTGTGTGTTTTCTACTATAACCTTCTTGCCACTGTTGTGTCCATGGCTGTCACCTTTTGTCCAAAAAAGTGTACATTGTAGGCCATGTTTCCCCAACTGCAGTCCTCAAGGCCCACCAACATGTCAAGTTTTTAGTCTTTACTTTGCATTGCTCAGGTGATAATTGCCTCACCTGTGCAATACAAAGGAAATACTGCAAACAATACCTGTTGTTAGGCCTTGATGACTGGATTTGGTGACACATGGCCTACAATGTACCCTTTTTAGGACAAAAGGTGAAATTGTATTAACAAAAGTATTTCACCATTTGTCCTACAAAAAGTGTACATTATGTTTCCCCTACTCCAGTCCTCAAGGTCCACCAACATGTCAGTTTTCTGTCTTTCCTTTGTATTGCTCAGGTGATAATTGCCTCACCTGTGCAATACAAAGGAAATACTGAAAACATGATATGTTTTTGGTGGGCCTGGAGTAGGGGAAAACTGGGGTGTACACATTTTTATAAAAAAAAAAATACACTTTGCATACTACACAACCCGGGACATAACTTTGCCAAAAAGGTTACATTTATGAACCTTTTAGCCAAAGTTAGGTGTACCTGTATACCAAATTTAAAACTTAACATCCTATAAATAAAAGACAGACAACAATGTTAAACCAATGAACAATTTATTGAAAAAAATATTTTTTAATATAATTGTTATTAAAGTAGGCCTTGTGGGCCAATTCTTCAGATTTAAATAACCTTTATATTTTATTCAACTTTATTATTTTTTTTAGTAAACTTTATTTTTTAAATAAATTTATGAAAAAAATGGTAACATTAACTACAGGTCAGTGTAGTGTGGGGTGGAAATACTGCTGGAGGGGCTGCGGGACACTTCGACCGTGGGAGTGTGGAGAGTGTGGAGGGACGAACGGGATGGTGGTGGGGAAGGAACAGGAAGAGGTGAAGGGGTGGAAAGACCAAAAGAATGGGAAGACAAGGCAGAACAGGTGGGTGGTGGTGGAGTGGAGGGTTGTGCATGAGGAACAGGTGACATAGTAGGTATTTGGAAGGGGGAAGTAGATTGGTAGGTAGAAGTGTGGTAGGGGGTAGGTGGCTGGTAGTGGGTAGGTTGTTGGTACTGGGGAGGTGGTTGGACCTGGGGAGGTGGTTGGTACTGGGTAGTTGGTTGGACCTGGGGAGGTGGTTGGTACTGGGGAGGTGGTTGGTACTGGGGATGTGGTTGGTATTGAATAGGAGGGGGAGGAGGTATGGCAGGTGGAGGGGGGGGAAGATGGACGGCGGCTGTAGGGGGGGGAGGTGGTGGAATGACTGGGGTGGATTGAGGATGGGAGACAACCTGCACTACAGCAGCGTGGCACGTGTGCATCACATACATCTGCTGGTCATAAGATAGCGGATCTATGCGCTCCGCAACCGACCTAAAAAGCTGTAGTTCGGGGGTGCTCTTATCTCAGAACGCACAGTTTCCAGAAGTGTCTTGACCTCACCAACTAGTGTGGTTATCTGACGAAGGCCTGCGGAAACTTGTTCAGATAGCAACTTAAGGCAGTTCTGGAAAGATGCGTTCATGTGTAAGAACTCGGGCGCATAGTTCTTTTCCTGACCCTTCTGACGCTGCCGCCCAGTACCCGCAGCTGTACTAGAGGTGGCAGGATCAGAAGGGTGGGGTAAAGGGAAGGCTATATCCTGACCAGCAGATTCATGCATTGCAGGCGGCCACGCTGCTCCAGCGCTGGTGGAAGGGACAGCGGGATCGTGTGTGTGTGAAGTGTGGGAAGGGTCAGATGTGGAGGGTTGGTCAAAGTGTCCCTCGGTGTCGGTCTCCTGAGGGATCGCTCTAGAAGGCTCCAACTCTGCGGGTGCCCGAGTGCTGCTCACCGTGCTGTGGAAGAAACAAAAACATAAAATTAATATACAGATGTGGAATGGCCCTGGGTGAAAAAAAAAAATATTACATTTGATGTTAATATTTACCTTCTGGTGACCATGGTTTCACGCAGGAACGCCAGAGCTTGTGCATATTTGTACTTACTCTGGCGTCCTGAAGAACCACTCGGGGCCCGCATTTCCTTATTGAATTCTTTCTTAAAGCGATCCCTCACAGACCGCCACCGCTTCATAATTCTCTCCCCTGAAACGAGAAAGCACACATTGGTTACTATACAACAACCACACTTTAGTCCTCGTGTCCCCCAGAGTTCATGTTTTCATTGTTTCCATAGTGTTTCACAAAAGGAAATCATGAAAACATGAAGCGTTGGTTACACAAGGACAGAATTTTTTTAAAAACACCTTTACAGTCAGCAACATGAACTATACTTACGGTATTTATTCTGGGACCTAGGATTGAGGTCCTCCCAGCGGTGCATCATTGCTGCTGCCACTTCCGTCCAGAGCCGTCGTGTCACAATTTGATCCGCATGCTGGCGGTCCGCCATGTTCCACAGCGGCTCCCTTTCTCGGACCAGGTCGATCATCAACTCCACGTCCAATCCCTCCTCCGTGTCCGAGTCGGGAGCACGCTGTGAAGCCTGTGAAATGAACGATGAAAAAAAAAAAATATATATATATATCAGATACATGGTTTTAGTTTGTAAAAATTATACATGTTACAATGGGAATATTAATGCACAAAACATTTGTAGATAACACGTTTTTTAAAAAGCATAAATTATATAACATGGCAAAAAAAAAAATAATACTTACACGTTGAGAACCGCCGACAGTCTCACGACGACTCTGGGAGGCGCTGGGAGAAACCCTCTGGCTCCCAGATGCGAGAGACTAAAAAAATGAAAATAAAAATTAGGATATTGGCAGGTGTTGGCCGCTGTGTGAAGTATGCACTAAATGTTTTTCTATGTGTTGTGTGTACTGTGATGTTGTGTTTATGAGACTGATGCAGGATACTTACGAATTGTGAGCCCACTCCGGGTATCTCTCCACCCCGTCCTTCTTCCTCTGGGAGCTCCTCGTCATCTTCAGATTCCTGTTATTAAAATAACACAATCAAGACATATAGCCCACAGATGGATTGTGGATAGAAAAATTAAAAATACATATTTTTACCGCCAATTCCTGACGATGGGTAGGAGGGCTCCCAGAAGAAGATGTGTCCTGCTGTGGCGGCTCTGGCTCTGGCTGGGAGGGAGGAGATGGCGATGCCGGTGGTGCTGCCGCCGCCGCTTCAGCCGCTGCTTCCTCCGCCAACAACGCCATTGCTGCAGCAGCTGTTTGATGTTCTCTGCTGTGGAAGAAACAAAAAGGGACAGTCAATATATTTGTATATTTCTTGGCCCTGTCTGAAAGAAAAACAAGCATGTATTTTTATTGAAATGGGGGGGTGTAATGTTTACCTTCTTCTGGCTTCCCTCCTTGCCCGCCTCTCCTCCTGTTCTCTTCTATCTACAAGCGCCGCCTCCCCCTCTTGTTGACGTCTTCTACTGTAAAAGTAAAAAGGTACTGTAAATTTGAGAATCCTTGTCCATGGCTGAAATAAAAAACAAACATGTAATTTATAGCAAAATGTGTGCTGTAATACTTACTTTCTCATTGCTATCCTCCTAGCTTGGAGGTCCTCTGCTCCCCTCTGCTGAACTTGGGCTTCAGCCGCTGCCGCCCGGTGAAGTCTTCGGCTGTTGAATAACACAAAAACGGACAGTGAATATATGGGTATTCCTTTGCCCTGGCTGAAACACAAAAAACAAACATGTAAATTAGAGCAAAATGTGTGCTGTAATACTTACTTTCTGCTTGCTAGCCTCCTAGCTTGGAGTTCCTCTCCCCCCCTCTGCTCAACTTGCGCTTCAGCCGCCGCCGCCGCCGCTCGTTGAATTCTTCTGCTGTTAGGACACAAAAAGGGACAGTGAATATATGTGGATTCCTTGTCCCTGGCTGAAAGAGAAAAACAAACATTAAATTTTTAGGGACATGGGGGATGACATTTACTTTCTGCTGGCTTGCCTCCTTGCATCCAGGATCTCCTGCGCCCTTGGATCAGCAGCATCAATTCTTCTGCTGTGAAATTAACAGACCAAAAAAAATTTGTTGATATATTTTGATTGTCCCTGTTTTAAAATATAACATTCAAACAACGACATTATTCCGACCACATGCAATCATTTTTTATAGCCATCAACAGTACCAGGGTAAACCGTATCCCTGGCCAAAAAAAAAAAATATATGATAATAAAAACATGGAAATTTCACATAAGAGCATAATTAGCTAAGGTCAGAGGCAGCCAAAAAAAATAACATTGCAACAAAAAGAAAAGTACATCAACATTTGTATACTAAACACAGGAAAATAATAGCAGCATGAGTAGATAAAACCGTGACAAGCCACAAAGAAAAAATATTGCAAACAAAAAAACATTAGCATAGTCAAACAATTCAACAGACCATGAGTAGATAAAACCATGACAGGCCACAAAGAAAAAATATTGCAAACAAAAAAACATTAGCATAGTCAAACAATTCAACAGACCATGAGTAGATAAAACCATGACAAGCACAAAGAAAAAATATTGCAAACAAAAAAACATTAGCATAGTCAAACAATTCAACAGACCATGAGTAGATAAAACCATGACAAGCCAAAAAAAAAAAAAAAACCATTGGCAAAAAAAAAATGGAGAGAAACATTACCATAGTAAACACATGCACATTTCCGATAGTAGCATAAAAAACAACGACATAACTGGCCTAAAAAATTAATACTTTTTAAAAAAAAAAAAAAAAAAACATTTTGATACACAAATACATCCACATTTCAGATTGTCGCAGGGAGACAAAGCACATCACTGCTAAAAAACAGTACCAGTAGATCTACATTATCAACATTCACAACAATAGCAGTGAATACACAATAAAGTTCCCAAACAAATGCATTTTAAACTCGGGGACCCACCCCATCATCGGCAATTTAATTTCATTAAATACCTGGGGAACCAATCCCCATCACAGAAAAAACATTAAATATATAATGTACCAGGCCACAAAAAATAAACATCAGCTCACACAACATTGGTGACATATGTATTTTACATTTTTGAATTTGGGGGTGGGTGGTTCATATTTACCGTCTGTTTTCCTGGCGCTCCATGGTACGGATCCTGGCTGCGAGTCCGGTGGCTGCGTCGGTGGCTGCGTCGGTGGCTGCGTCGGTGGCTGCGTCGGTGGCTCTCTGTGGCTCTCTGTGGCTCTCTGTGGCTCTCTGTGGCTCTCTGTGGCTGTGTCTGATGTCCCACCCAATGTTTTTTTTATATGTTTGCTGAGGGGTGGTACTTCCTTGTATATGTTTGCTGTGGGCTGGTATATCAATTAACAAACCGGATGCGGCTACCGGATGCGGCGGACGCCGCGATGCGGCGCATTGCGGCGTCCATAGACTTTCATTGTAAAAAAGAACCGCATGCGCCGCATCCGGCGCATGCGGCTTTTTCGCCGCAGACAAAAAACGTTACATGCAACGTTTTTTCCAGACACCGTACGGTGACCAGACACCGCATCCGGCACCAACCGGACGCGCCGCAGTGACATGCGGCGCCATGCGGCGCTAATACAAGTCAATGGAAAAAAAAACCGCATGCGGCGCATACGGTTTTGTGATGCGGCGCTGCTAAAAAATGCCGGGGGCGCCGCAAGGGGAAAAACGGATGTGTGAAACCAGCCTTAGAGTATATGGACATCATAGACGCGGGTCCCTATTCTGACCTTACCACTATCAGCCAGTCCCACAACTCAGTGCACAGGTACTGCAGGGAAAAAGCCTGGCTGACTGGGTGGTCGGGGTCCGGGACCTTGGTCAATCAGTGATCACCCTGGAGGCTCCATTTTTAGAGCAATCTCTAATAACCCCATTAAATTTAGCTACGGTAATTGCAGTTTTATGACCCATTTCCTTCATGTGCTTATAATGGCTTATTAATGTTCTATTGCTATTACAATGTTTAAACAATCAACCAGCCAATAAGAGCCCAGCTTTCATTTATAGGCCGTGGAAAATGAATCCTGGAGTGTGACTGGCTGCTATGTAATGCTTCTTTTTCTTTAAAATCAATAGATTAAAATTCTGAAAGTGTATTATATATGCTTAAAATAGTGTTTTATTTGCCTAAATATAGCGCCATAATTCTTAAATTACGCTCCTCTCACTAGTAAAATTAGACATTTACTGATGAATATTAAAAAATAGATAAAGGTTTCAATATTATAAAACTATTCTATGTGAGAAAATTGTCAGACAAATGCTGGTTCGACCAACAGCTATTTTTCCTGACTCTCAATGGGGACAAAAGATTGGCATGATGGCCAAACACATTTAATAACTATCAGCTAAATTAATGGATTTCTGTGGTACCCTGAAAAAAAAACTGTTGAAAAAACTATTCTTATAGAGCAAATGTAACCACTTACCAGGTGGTGTCCCACCCGAAGGTTATTGCCTGTATTTATTTCAACTGTTTGAAAGTGTTTAGTAGCAAATCAAAACTGTCAGGATGGACACAGATGGAAAAGGGCCCCTGTGCAAGAACAATACATCATCAAAATGCACAATTCCACCTGGCTTGGAAGGGGAAATGGGCCTCCTTATCTTGGGCACCTATGCGGCTGCCCCGGTTGCATCAGTGGTATGTCTGTCTCGGGAAACTGGTACATACTGTACTACCTCTTTACTCATACTTATACTGTGTTACCACTTGGAGAACTAACTTTTGCATATTATATTTACTATTGGTTACTTATATGGTGAGAACATCTTCTGCAACCCCATATACAAGTCATGCAAAAGGAAAATTCCATCTACAAACCGATGCCAAAGACCTTTTTTCATCTTACTGTATGATGGATTTCTGTAGCTCTAGACCTTTCCCTTTTTTTCAACGTTAGTAAATCTTTTCACTTGTATGGTCTGACGTCTCCTATATGAATCGATGAATGTAAAGGTTTTTTTTACAATTTCATGTGTGACTTTAGTTGATATCTATGGGAGGTGAAGCAAGGTTACACTCATTGGTTAAAGCAATTCATTTTTTTTTATAATTCCTGAGTGGCAGACTGCACTATTCTTTGTAACCAGGTTATTCTAGCTATCACGTGACATTTGGTACCACTAGGAGACATGACAATCTGGGATTTAAGCCAGACTCTTTCCCATCATGAACTATAGAGTTCTGACTCACAGACCGCAGACAGGCCTGTATGACGCTGTAATATAGGGAGACTTACAGAAAAGGTCTCCAGCTGACGTAGTGCAAGATACCTGCACGGCAATTCTGAATCCTACAGACCAGCTGTGATCAAGTTGCTGCCAAAGACCTTTGTTCATTTGACTGCACTGATCTGAAACAGGCGTTGGCTATAGCGATATTATATTAACCATTACTTGGAGATTTGCTGAACAGTCATCTTAGTTTCCTTATGCTAGCTTCCCCACTAGATGCATTTGTACTCTTTCAAGAATCATTTTACATAAAACTATGTTATCTTTTTGTATTAATTTGCAATTTAAAATTACTGTATATCACATTCAAAGGACATTTGTCAGTAGAATCAACCCTCTTAAGCCGTCTATATAGGCATGTAGGTCATAGCAAGCTGAATAACATGATACCTTGATATCTGCTGTCTGATGCGTTATTCCAAAGATATCAATGTTTTTTTATATGTAAATGAGTTGTTTAGATCTATGGGCCGGACACTGATCTCCCTGAGAATCTGCCTCCAGGCATTATTGTAAATAAAAGGAGACATTACCAGTGTGAGACATGTATTACTAACACAGAACAGGAGAACTAAACTTTGTCTCCTCACAAACACATTAGGAGCTGCAGCTCTCACAGCTCTGCTGTATTGTAACAATATTACAACTCTGTCTGTTTGTGACCTGGAAGCTGGAGCTGAGAGGAACCTGCAGATGTGTCAGGTATAATCACAGTGATATCAGGAGAACAGAGAGCGGCCATTACATATCACACTGGTAACTCCTCTTCATGTAAAATAAGCTCTGAAGGCAGATTCTCATACAGATCAATGTCCGGCCCATAGCCCTGAACAGCTCATTTACTTATAAGAAAAACATAAATTTCTCTGGAATAAGACATCGGATTACAAACTGTAATGGGTCCGGAGGGCGGAACCTCTGAGCTACTATACAAGGGGGCGGTCCTTGTAAGGGAGCGGGTGGCGACCAGGGTAGACAGGCAGGCAGTCACAGCAGGTAACCGGGGCAGTCTCTGGCTGGACGGGCAGGAGGTCACGGCAAGTGACCGGGGCAGTCTCTGGATGAACGGGCAGGAGGTCACGGCAAGTGACCGGGGCAGTCTCTGGATGAACGGGCAGGAGGTCACGGCAAGTGACCGGGGCAGTCTCTGGATGAACGGGCAAATACGACCTGTGATGGCTGAGCCTCCCGGTAGGCTAGCAGGCAGATAGCAGATGAGCGCTCCCAGGTGAGCGGGCGAGAGTCTCTGGAATAGCAGGTGGTCACCGAACGTGACGGCAGAGCCCCAGGTAGGCTAGCAGGCAGGCAACAGATGAGCGCTCCCAGGTGAGCGGGCGAGAGTCTCTGGAATAGCAGGTGGTCACCGAACGTGACGGCAGAGCCTCCAGGCAGACCAGCAGGCAGGCAACAGGTAAGCGCTCCCAGGTGAGCGGGCAGGCTGGTCCATAGACAGACTGGCAGGTGATGGTGGACAGACTGTCGGACGGTGGAGCCTCCAGGTAGGCTAGCGGGCTGGTAACAGGTGAGCGCTCCCAGGTGAGCGGGCAGGAATCTGGCAGGTAACAGGCAACGGAACCTGAGGGCTGAAGCAGAGTAGTGAACAGTGCAACAACATTGCTCGGGCACCTCCATTTTGGAGGAGGTGCCTTATATATGGTGAAGTTCTCCGGCCATTGGCCGGAGACTACTTAGGAGGACGCGCGCGGCTCCTATAAGAGGAAGGGAGCGCGCGTGCGCCCTAAGCACAGTGGCCGGAAAGAAGCGTACGCCACCAGCAGAGCGGGAGGAGGAAGACGGACCCGGAGCAGAGGGGTGAGGGGAACAGCGTCCCTGCCTAGCAGAGGGCAGGGACGCCGACGCTACAGTACCCCACCCTTTAGGCCCCCCCTTTTTTAGGCCAGAGAGAAATTTAGCTAAGATGAGAGGGGCATGGATGTTCTCCCGAGGCTCCCACGTTCTCTCCTCAGGACCAAACCCCTTCCAATCCACCAGAAAATAGGTCTTTCTCCTTACCCTTTTGGTGGCCAGAATGTTCTCTACCTCAAATTCGTTTTCAGCAGAAACTGGAGCAGGAAGCGTACCTGTAGGCTTGACAAAAGAGTTAAGTACCACCGGTTTGAGGAGAGATACATGGAAGGAGTTAGGAATCCGCAAATTGGCCGGGAGTTTCAATTTATAGGCCACCGGGTTGATCTGACTGATGACCTCCAGAGGACCGATGAACCGAGGCCCTAGCTTATAGGAAGGAATCTTGAGCCGGACATACTTGGACGAGAGCCAGACCTTATCCCCAGGACGGAATTGAGGAGGATCCAAACGTTTTTTGTCAGCATGTTTCTTCATGCGCTCGGTTGACAGAATGAGTGCGGACCGGGTACTCTCCCATATGGTGGAAAATTCGTTAACAAGAGATTCCGCAGCTGGATTGTCCACAGAGGTGGAGACGGGAACAGGGATCCGAGGATGCTGACCGAAGACTACAAAAAACGGAGATTGGGAGGAAGACTCGCTCTCGTGATTGTTGTAAGAAAATTCGGCCCATGGCAGGAGATCCACCCAGTCAGAATGGTGGGCATTAACGAAGTGCCGGAGGTAACTGGTCAGAATCTGATTGATCCGCTCCACTTGACCATTGGACTGTGGGTGGTAAGCGGAGGAGAAATCCAGGGAGACGTCTAGCAACTTACAAGTGGCTTTCCAGAAACGTGAGGTGAACTGTACCCCACGATCCGACACAATGTGACGAGGCAGGCCATGAAGACGGAAGATGTGGCGGATAAAGTCTTTAGCCAGTTCGGGTGCTGACGGAAGACCTGGCAGGGGAATAAAGTGAGCCATCTTGGAAAAACGGTCAACGACCACCCAAATGACCGTACAACCGGCAGAGACGGGGAGGTCAGTTATGAAGTCCATGGCTATATGCTGCCAGGGGGCAGCGGGTACCGGAAGCGGAAGGAGGCGGCCGGCAGGCAGGTGTCTCTGAACTTTGTTGCGGGCACAGGAGGCACAGGCAGAAACAAAGTCTTTTACGTCCTTGTGCAGGGTAGGCCACCAGTAATGCCGGGTAATAAGCTGGAGGGTCTTTTTCTGACCGGCGTGGCCAGCTAGTTTAGACAAATGACCCCAGTGTAGGATCCTCTCTCGATCGGGTACCGATACGAACGTCTTACCAGGAGGGAGACGATTTAGACTCACGGGAGCCACCTGCATCACTCTGGCGGGATCGATGATATGTTTAGGTTCCTCCACGAGATCCGACACCAGGAAGCATCGAGACAAGGCGTCCGCCTTGATGTTCTTGTCTGCCAGGCGAAAATGTAGAAGAAAATCAAAGCGAGCAAAAAACAAGGACCACCGGGCTTGGCGAGGGTTAAGTCTCTGAGCATGCTGGAGGTAAGCCAAGTTTTTGTGATCAGTGTAAATGATTACCGGATGAAGAGCCCCCTCGAGTAGGTAACGCCACTCTTCTAATGCCAGCTTGATGGCCAATAGCTCTCGGTCTCCTATGGAATAATTGCGCTCGGAAGAGGAGAAGAGTTTAGAGAAGAAGCCGCAAGTTACCATCCTCCCGGAAGAAGATTTTTGAGTAAGTACCGCTCCGGCTCCAGAGGAGGAAGCGTCAACCTCCAAGAAGAACTGCTTGTTGCCGTCCGGGCGATGCAGCACCGGAGCGGAAGAGAAGGCTTGTTTTAAGGAAAGAAAGGCCTCCTCTGCCTCGGGCGTCCACTGTTTGGGGTTAGCGTCCTTGCGGGTGAGCGCGGAGATTGGAGCAGTCCGGGAAGAGAAGTGCGGTATGAAGAGGCGGTAATAATTGGCGAAGCCCAGGAACCGCTGAATGGCCTTCAATCCCTCTGGTCGGGGCCATTTCTCGATGGCAGATAGTTTCTCCGGATCCATTCGTAGTCCTGTCTGAGAAATGATGTAGCCCAAAAACGGAAGCGAAGTCTGCTCAAAGAGGCACTTCTCATATTTAGCGAAGAGGTGATTCTGCCTGAGCCTGAGCAGAACCTGACGAACGTCCCTCCGGTGAGACTGGAGATCCGGAGAGAAGACCAAGATGTCGTCCAGGTACACCACTACGCAGAAGTAGAGAAGGTCCCGGAAGATGTCATTGACCAACTCTTGAAAGACTGCCGGAGCGTTACAGAGACCAAAGGGCATCACCAAATACTCGTAGTGGCCGTCCCGGGTGTTGAATGCCGTCTTCCATTCATCTCCCCGACGGATACGGACTAGGTTATATGCCCCACGAAGATCCAGTTTGGTGAAGATTCTAGCCCCCCTCAGACGATCAAATAATTCTGGAATGAGCGGAAGGGGGTACTTATTCTTCACCGTGATCAGGTTAAGACCTCTGTAGTCTATACAGGGACGGAGAGAGCCGTCTTTCTTTTTTACGAAGAAGAAGCCTGCTCCCGCTGGGGAGGTAGATTTCCGGATGAATCCCTTGGCCAAATTCTCCTCGATATATTCGGACATCGACCTGGTCTCAGCAGCAGACAATGGGTAAATACGCCCACGGGGAGGCGTAGTACCAGGTAGCAGGTCGATAGGGCAATCATAAGGTCTGTGAGGGGGTAATGTCTCTGCCTCCTTTTTATTAAAGACATCAGCGAATGACCAATATGGAATCGGGAGCCCAGGTAGATTAGTTGGTGTAGGAGAAGGACGGACGGGATGAACAGGAACCAAACACGTTTTATGACAGTCTTGTCCCCAGCGAAGGATCTCTCCAGTCTGCCAGTCGAGCACGGGTGCATGCTTTTGGAGCCAAGGTAGACCTAGTAAGAACGCGTGAGAGAGTCCAGGCAGAACATGAAAAGAGATGCTCTCAGAATGCAGCATACCCACCTGCAGAGTTATGGATTCGGTGGGTGATAAGTTGGATGGGACGTGGTAAGAGACCCCCATCCACAGCAGCGACAGATACTGGTACAACCAGAGGTTTGGTAGGAATGCGGTATTTTTCTACCAGAGCCTGTGAAACAAGATTCCCGGCTGCTCCAGAGTCAAGTTGGGCTAGTTCGAAATAACGGTTCTCCCCGAGGAGAATTGAGACTGACAGCAGCAGAGATGGAGAGGATTTATCTTTGTCTAGGTCGACCTCTCTGAGCGAACCTAGACACAGGCGTTTCCCGACCTCTCCGGGCAGGTACGGATCCGGTGCTCCTTACTGCCACAGTAGAAGCAACTCCCCTCGGCACGGCGTAAGTCCTGACGGGTTTTGACCATCTTGGTCTGGTCGACCTGCATAGGCTCAGGAGAGTGTCATTGGGGAGAAACGGAGGGAGTGACGGGTTTCTGAAACGTAGGAGCTAGACGTGGAAACCTCCTCTCACGGGTAACCTCTTTGGCCCGCTCCTGGAACCGTAGGTCAATCCGGGTGGCAAGAGTTATTAGATCATCGAGAGTGGTAGGAATGTCCCGACCGGCGAGTTCATCTTTAATACGACCGGACAGACCCTCCCAGAAAACAGATACCAGAGCGTCGTTATCCCAGGCCAGCTCCGAGGCAAGGGTACGGAACTGTATGGCATATTGGCCCACGGTGAGACCTCCCTGACGGAGGCGTAGCAGAGATGATGCGGATGAGGTCTTCCGTCCGGGTTCGTCGAAGACCTTCCGGAAAGCCGCGAGAAAGGCAGACAAGTCGGACACCAGGGGATCTCCTCTCTCCCAAAGAGGATTTAGCCAGGCCAGGGCCTCCCCGGTGAGATGGGACATGATGAAGGCAATTTTGGCCCGGTCGGAGTTAAACTGGTGGGACAGGAGTTCAAAGTGCAGGGTGCACTGATTAATGAAGCCCCGAGCCTGAGCGGGGTCGCCTCCGCAACGAGGAGGTGCAGAAAGCCGGGGTCCGGGACAGGAAACCACGGAATGGGTGGAGAGCGGAGCTGCCGGATTGCGGGTCATGGCACCAGCGGTGGTTGCTGGTGTAGCGGCCAGAGTGTCCAGGCGAGAATTGACATTCCGCAGGTGACCCAGGATGGACTCCTGTTGGGACCTCTGACGGGACAGTTCATGACACAAGTCCGAGAGCGAGGGAGCTTGGGTGCCACCGGGTTCCATGGCCCGAGCAAACTGTAACGGGTCCGGAGGGCGGAACCTCTGAGCTACTATACAAGGGGGCGGTCCTTGTAAGGGAGCGGGTGGCGACCAGGGTAGACAGGCAGGCAGTCACAGCAGGTAACCGGGGCAGTCTCTGGCTGGACGGGCAGGAGGTCACGGCAAGTGACCGGGGCAGTCTCTGGATGAACGGGCAGGAGGTCACGGCAAGTGACCGGGGCAGTCTCTGGATGAACGGGCAGGAGGTCACGGCAAGTGACCGGGGCAGTCTCTGGATGAACGGGCAAATACGACCTGTGATGGCTGAGCCTCCCGGTAGGCTAGCAGGCAGATAGCAGATGAGCGCTCCCAGGTGAGCGGGCGAGAGTCTCTGGAATAGCAGGTGGTCACCGAACGTGACGGCAGAGCCCCCAGGTAGACTAGCAGGCATGCAAAAGATGAGCGCTCCCAGGTGAGCGGGCGAGAGTCTCTGGAATAGCAGGTGGTCACCGAACGTGACGGCAGAGCCTCCAGGCAGACGAGCAGGCAGGCAACAGGTGAGCGCTCCCAGGTGAGCGGGCAGGCTGGTCCATAGACAGACTGGCAGGTGATGGTGGACAGACTGTCAGATGGTGGAGCCTAGCGGGCTAGGTAACAGGTGAGCGCTCCCAGGTGAGCGGGCAGGAATCTGGCAGGTAACAGGCAACGGAACTTGAGGGCTGAAGCAGAGTAGTGAACAGTGCAACAACATTGCTCGGGCACCTCCATTTTGGAGGAGGTGCCTTATATATGGTGAAGTCCTCCGGCCATTGGCCGGGGACTACTTAGGAGGACGCGCGCGGCCCCTATAAGAGGAAGGGAGCGCGCGCGCGCCCTAAGCACAGTGGCCGGAAAGGAGCGTACGCCACCAGCAGAGCGGGAGGAGGAAGACGGACCCGGAGCAGAGGAGTGAGGGGAACAGCGTCCCTGCCTAGCAGAGGGCAGGGACGCCGACGCTACACAAATATCAAGGTATCATTTTATTCAGCTTCCTATGACCTACATGACCATATAGACTGCTTAGGCTGGATGGTCCTACTGACAGATTTCCTTTAAGTGTCATATTGTGTCAAATTGCACATTAGTAAACCAAATATCAGCATACATTGTGAAAACTTTTATTATTCATTATTACCCACTAATCTTTACAGTGGTATGTAAAAGTTTCTGTACCCCTGCTCAAAATTACTGTTATTATGAACCGTTAAACAAGTTGAAGATTAAATGATTTCTAAAAGGGCTAAAGTTAAAAGATGACACCTTTACTTTGTATTTTAGACAAAAAATACATATTGTCATTTGTTGCATTTTAAAAATTACAAAATAGAAAATGGGCCGGTGCCAAAGATTGGCCACCCTGCATGGTTAGTACCTAGTAGCACCCCCTTTTGCAAATATCACAGCTTGTAAAAACTTTTTCCAGCCAGCCAAGTGTCTTTCAATTCTTGTTTGAGGGATGTTCATCCATTCTTCCTTGGAGAATTCTTCCAGTTCTGTGAGATTCCTGTGTCGTCTTGCACGCACTACTATTTTGAGATCTAGCCCCAGATTTTCAATGATGTTCAGATCAGGGGACTGTGAGGGCCATTGTAAAACCTTCAGCTTGAGCCTTTTGAGGTAGTCTATTGTGGATTTTGATGTGTGTTTAGGATCATTATCCATTTGTAGAAGCCATCTTCTTTTCAACTTCAACTTTTTTACAGATGGTGTTATGTTCGCATTAAGAATTTGTCAAAATTGTATTGAATCCATTCTTCCCCTTACCTGGGAAATGTTTCCTGTGCCATTGGCTGCAACACAAGCCCAAAGCATAATTGATCCACCCCCATTCTTATTGGTTGGCAACGTGATCTTTTCTTGAAATTCTGTGCCCTTTTTTCTCCACACTTATCTTTGATCATTGTGGACTAAAGTTATATTTTAACTTCATCGATCCACAGGACTTCTTTCCAAAATGCATCATGCTTGTTTAGATGTTCTTTTGCATGCTTCTGGCGCCAAACTTTATGGTGAAGATACAGGATAGGTTTTTTCTGACCACTCTTCCATGAAGGCCATATTTGTGTTGCTGTTTTTTGGCACAAGGTTAAAGGAGGCTGGGTTTTTATAAAGCTGGGAAATTTGTGTCACCTGGTGTTATGTTTCGGTAGCTGAGGAGGACAGGAACAACAGCAGGGCAGCCGAACACCTGAGATGTTGGTAACTGATGGGTTGCAGATTCCTAAACTAACGACACAACTAGAGGTAGCCGTGAAGCGTTCCTACGTTGATCCTAGACGCCTCATCACAGCCTGAGAGATAACTACACCTAAAGGCAGAAAGATGAAAGCTATCTCCCCCAGAGCAGATCCCCAAAGAAAATAGGAAGCCCCCAAACATATAATGGCGGTTAGACAAGATGAAAATACAAACATAGGCAGAAAATAGAATGAGCAAACGCTGGGGCCACAAGCTGACTAAATAGGATAGGACAGGAGAGATTACTTTCTGCAACCCAGAAAACCCTACAAAAATCCAACAATTCTGATTACTAAAATACTGAGATCACACGATCTCGCCTCCCACTAAATCAGATCTCAGTGTGAACAAAAACCAAGCAGCCACTGAAAAAACAGGAAAAAGCAAATGAGCAAATAACAGTGGCTGCAGAAAAACTGTGAGGAGCTCAGGCCCCAGGAGGGGACCTGGCTGACCTCCACAAAAGTGCAGAAAACAATGCAAAAAGCAAGCACAAAAAGAAAAGCAAAAAATATCTTATCTGAAAGCAGGAGATGCAGACAAGACTCCAGCAAACTTCCAAATGAACCAGGAACCACAATATAGACAAGAACAATTGATCACCGGCAACCATCATGGGAGGGAACCTCCCTTATATCAGACCAGTCCGTGATTCCAGATTGCCACTCCTCGCTGAAAGGTTCAGTACTGTCTGTAACCACCAGAGGGAGCCTCTGCTCAGAAACCATCTCTAGCACATTCATAACAACCTGGTCTTTCTCTAATGATGATAGTAAACAAACCATAACCCTAACAGGCTAATTAAGGTCAGAAGCCTTGGTCATTGGTATCTGAGCACACATGAGCCCATTTTCCTTTGTATATCTTTTTCATTTTTACATGCCACTGTAATTCTAAAACGGTGTGTGATTGTTAAAGGTGGTATCTTGATTAGACAGAACTTTGTAGCAACCTAAGCGGAGTGCATCTCTGAAGGCCTGCAGATAGCCCGTGAAAATAATGCCTACTTATTGAATTCAATGCTATAGGTAACTATATATTTTGCAGGAATTCATTTTTGAATATTTGTCCAGCCCCATAATGAATGCTGCATAGGGGCACTTGATCATGATTATCTTCATTCATTGTTAATGGGACTTACTGAAATAATCAAAATTCTGTGCCTTTTTTATTTTTGCTTTTTTGCATTATTTGTGCATTTTTTAGTAAAATGCCTCATGATCCTATCAGTTGGCTTTAAAATGTTTCATGTGAGTTTACAACTGTTCAAAAAAAATAGAACAGCTTTTGTACTTCTTAAGGGCATGGAAATACAAGTTCACGGCAATTTAGTGACATTTTTTAGCAGAAAACCTTTGGATAATGAAAACCGTGCCCAAACTATAATAATAAATAACTGCTGAAAAACCAAACTATTTCTCAAAAAATAGGCAAAAAAAGAATGATCAATCAGGATCCGTAGGGAATAAGGATTTTTGTAGGTGTTATGTAATAAACATTTTATATGATACTTTACTCCTATTGCACAATTTTACTCTAAAGTGGATGTTTTATCAATTCCCTGACATACTGTAGGATTAGCCTTAAAAAATCCAGTAATATAATATTAATAGAAAAATAAAATCATTCAGTATTTCTTCCAGAAGTTATTATTATATGTACATGCTGTACAAATGGATAAAATCTATAATTTTGTCTTCATCTCATTTACTTTCGCCTTCATCTCATGATGATGACTATAAAGATAAATGCAGCCAGACTTCACAATAAGGCTATGTTCACACATTGCTTTTTTGCTGCTTTTTCTGCTGCCAAAACCTGAACTTTTGGCAGTAGTGATAAGGTGTTATCCGAGCATGTGCCTCCCACGCCTCCATGTCTCACAGTTGTTCGACAGCCGCAACACATGCAAGGATTGTCTAACAAACAGGCAATTGCTGCATGTGTTTTGGCTGTTGAACAGTTGCCGGGACTCATATGTTTCGAGCACGCCGAACACACTCGATTAGCACACGAGCATGCTCGGATAACACTTTATCCTAGCATGTTTGCTCATCACTATTTGGTAGTAAAACAGGTTTTGAATGACTTTTTTTTGTTGCGTTTTTCAGGATCCCAAATTTCAGTTTTAATTCTACCATACAAGCATAAAAAATACCAATACAAGGTATTAGGCCACCAATGCAAGATGTATGTGAAACCATAAAACATTTTTGGAAAAAATTAGATTCAATTATTTAGTGGAAAAGGTTTTCTTATGACAGAAAAAATAGTGACTATTCTGAACAAAAAAGTTTTATGAGTTCATGAAACAATACACAATTGCAAATTGAGGGGGAGTTGAATTGGTCAGGCATAGTTTACCTAAAGGGCCCGTCTCACACAACGATCTCGCTAGCGAGATCGGTGCTGAGTCACTAGTTTTGTGACGCAGCACCGAGCTCACCAGCGATATCGCTGTGTGTGACATTCAGCGACGATCAGCCCCCCTGCCGGTATCGCTGATCGTCGCTGAAATGTCTGGACATTTTTTTGATCGCTGGTCTCCCGCTGACAGGCACGCATCGCTGCGTGTGACAGGCGGGAGACCAGCGATCCGCTGGTAACCAAGGTACACAGCGGGTTTCCAGGCGCGGGGCTGTGCCTAGAAACCCGCTGTGTACCTTGGATACCAGCGCCCTGATGCAGGGAGCTGGTATCCAAGGTACACAGCGGGTTTCCAGGCACCGCGCAGCGCTTGGAAACCCGATGTGTACCTTGGTTACCAGCTCCCTGCATCAGGGCGCTGGTATCTACGTACACTGCGGGTAACTAAGCGATGTTACCCGCAGTGTCGCTGTCCTGATCGCTGCCTGAGCTGCCTGTTTGGCAGCTCAGCAGTGATAATATAGCGATACACCAGCGATCCTGACAAGTGCATATCGTTGTCGGGATCGCTGGTGTATCGCTATGTGAGACCCAGCCTTACGACATTGCAGTGCATTGAGTTGGTCAGGTATTGTTTAATTTTACATATTGAGTTTGTTGGGCTTTGTTTACTTTAACAGATATCACTAATTTAATTAAACTGTACTAAACCTAAAGGGTATGCCACACTAAACAACATCGCTAACGGGATCGCTAAAAAAAGTCACTATTTAGCGATCCCGTTAGCGATGTTGTTGTGTGCGGCATGCAGCAACGACGTGGCCCCTGCTGTGATCTCGTCCGTCGTCCTGATCGTTCCGGACCCTATTCTGATCGTCGGCGTCCCGCTGGGTAAGTATTATCGCTGAGTGTGGCACCTTTTTTAGCGATTTAGCGGTACTTTTGTACCGCTAAAGTCGTTAAGGAGATCGCTAACCGCGATAGCGTCCTTAACGACATCGCTAAATGTGGCCGACACTAGCGATATTGTAAACGATCCCACTAGCGATCTCATTAGTATGCGACGCTAACGAGATCGTTAGCGGGATCGTGTAGTGTGGCAGTACCTTAACTGCCATTCTCAGGTGAGGAAACCAAGACAAATCACAAAAATAAATGGGTTTCACATACTGCTGCACCTGCTTTTATCACTAAAAAGGCTGCATAAACTAATTTCAATGTTTTTTGCTGATTTTTTGCAATTACTCATTGCTTTGTATGGGTGAAAAAACGCTGCAAAAATGCTGAAAAAATTGACATGCTGCAGTTTTAAAAAAAATAAGCAGTTTTCTAATTCAGTCAAGAAAAACAAGCAAACAAACGTGTGCATGAGATTTCTGAAGTCTCGTAGCTTTTGCAGATACTGTAAAAAGCAGCTGTTAATTTGCATTAAAAAAACATATAAAAACATAGCAATGTGTGAACATAGTCTTAGGCTATGGTTCCACGGTCCGGAACCATAGCGCTTTTGACGGAGCGGAAATTCCGCTCCGTCTAAGCCCCGCCCCCTTTAAGACGCGCGATCTTTCCGGAGGTGTTCAGGACACCTCCGGAACACCTCCGGAAAGAGCGCAGGGCTTCATAGCCCTGTGTTAATTATGTTGCGGCGACGCACCGTCGCCGCAATACGCGAGGACATGCTGCGGTCTGAAAAGACGCGCCGCATGTCCGTTTACGCAGGTTTGCCACCTGCGTATTGTTACGCATAGTGGAGACGGGATTTCTTGAAATCCCCTCCACTATGCTGTAACATCTGGACGCTGCGTGTTTGGCGCTGCGCCAGCGCACAGCGCCAAACACGCAGCGTTTCCTGACCGTGGAAACTCACCCTAACAGATTTTTTTCCTATATAGTTATCTGATTTGACTGGATAGCTTGCATGAATCATGTTGATAGGGTAATTGGTTCATTCCTATTTATCCTATTTGTTTGTGTATTCATTGGTGTAACTTTGGTAATCATTCTGATTATTTTTTTATATTTATTTCAGTTATTGATCTGCTGGAGGCTCTGAATATTACTCGCTCTATTAAGGGTGTTACCAAATCCAAAGGGCAAGACCCCGGTTCTCCAGCCTGGAAATTTCGTCCACGTGTACCCCATTTAACACTGCCTTGGGACTACTCTGTTTATCTTTTATCCAGCACACAGGGATCCATTGGCTTACACTTTGTAGCTAAGCAATCTAAAAACAATCAAGGAACATTGCTGGCATTTCTGTCTCCAGCAGCCATGAAAAGAGATGGTCATCCTCTTTTACGCCTTGTATCTGACACTCAGGCAGACCAATTGAGATTGGAATATCGTACCCCACAGACCATGGAACCAGCTTCCCTGTTACTTCCAGGTGGAACACCATTTTCTGGTTCCAAATGGGCACGACTTGCACTGAATATTGACATCCACAAAATTACCCTTTTTCTGGATTGTGAAGAACCAGTAGTGTTTGGCAAGGAAGCAGAAGAGTTACTTAGCCTTATTCTCCCTCTGGATCTTCAGATAAGCTTTGCAAGCACCCCAGGAAATAAGGAGAGTAAATTTTTGGTAAATACAGCTTCTTCTTTCTTCCCTTCCACCATTTTTGCATCATAGTGTAATTGTTGCATCACCATCATCAAGTATGTGGAAGCCTGGAAAGCTATTTTAGAATATCTTTGGTAGACACGTGTTGAATTATTGTCAGGCACTTGTGGGGGCAGTGTCCTCTATGGCATGCAAATTGTTATGGGGGCATTGGCTTCCTTTTGGGAATTTGTCATCAATGAAAGAGAATTTTGCTTAAAACGTAATTGTACTTTTAGCCAACTTTGCATAAATCAGTAGTACAGGTGATTAAAAGAAACTTTGTAATGCATCTTATCAGAGAAATCAGCTTCCTTCCCCACTTTTCAGACACTTCTTCCCCTCCCCCCACCTCCTAAACTTGTCATCCACTGTAAAAAAGTAGCTCAAGTCCATTTTGCTTAGAAAAGACAGATTACAGGTGTTGTGTCGACCCGCCACCACAATTGTGGGTTACCAGGGCAATGGGGTACTCAGAGCCGAGCCCATGGAAGTCTATGGGGTTTGTCACAGGTAGCGGTGGCTCGGTCTGTGGCCCTAGCGGTCTGGCGTATGTTGGGGGAATATTTACAGGGATAGATATATTTACAGTTCGTGACGCCACCTGTAGTCTTCTGGTAATTTATACCAGCGCTGCTGTAGAGCTCTGAGGGGATGGTGAGGCAGCTAGATGTCGGGTCCCCTACAGGTAGGACTCTTCCCTCAGGTCGATAGTTAAAGCAGGGTTGTGCAGGCATGCAAGTAAATAACTCAGTCTCACACGGTCAGCGTCTTTCCATACCTTTACTTGTAAGATGGTAAGGCAGGTCCCAGGGAGGCTGATGGGGTTGATGGAGGATGAGCTTTGAGGCAACGGCTAAGCAAGTTAGGGGCCTCCTTTACTGTCCAATATTGATGAGTCCAACCAGCCTGAAGCGTAGTTCCCTCTATAACTCCAGCTATTCCAAAGCTGTACTGCCCAGTCAGTTTTTGTGGTCGGAGCCTTCCTGTGAGAGAGCTGAGTTCCTATTCTTGCTGATCAGGCTCAAGGTTCTCACTCTCCCTGACCCCAGATACGTACTGACTCTTCAGGGATGCTTGCCACGACCTAAGGTCCGATAAGCCTCTGGTTTTCTTACCACTAAGCGTGAAGCTTTAGTGATCCTTCGGTCCCCAGTGACCGGTAACAATGTGCAGGTATCCTATACTTATGGCACTTCTCTGTTCTCTTCCACTATGCCCTTCGATATGCTCAACTCTTAATAGATATCTCAGTCCGTCTTATAGTGGGGCACAGCTCTGACCAGGCTGAGGTGAACTGGCTCACCTGTACTGGCCTCCACTTTCTGAACTGCACAAAGACTGCACTTCCTCACTCCTTCGAGTCACTGACTGAACTGAACTCAGACTACTTAGCACTCCCCTCCACACCCCTGGTGGGTGTGTCCGAAGTGTACATGATATCATGAAGAGCCCTTAACCGTTACCTCTCCACTCATCCTCCTGGTATTGTGTACCAGGGCTACACATTCCCCCATGGTAAACGACAGCACTCCCGGCTGTGAAATACAAGAGACATTTTTGTTTATGCATTAAACATCAACATTAAACATTAATTCGTCCCATCCGGGAGGTAAGGATGTCTTGAACGTTGCAAATAAAACATTATATATAGAAAAATACAATATTAAATAACATTTTCATATAAATAGACAATATGCTTGTGAAGGACCCGCACCAAACCTTCAACGTGGGTCCTGGGTGGGCTGCAGGACATCCGAATGCAGACCTCACTCAGTGCCTCACCACACGGGTTTTATGTTCAGAGGTAAGTCAAGGCTTCGTGTGAAATCATTAAAAGGCACCTTAGTGCAACTATTTACAGGATACAGTTTTTGGGCTGGCTCAGTCCTCAGCCTCTGAGTCCATTATAAGACATAATAGGGAAAAAACACATATATATATATAGACTTTTTACAGTATTCACATTAATTCGTTATAATTACTGCTGGTATCGAATGGGTAACTTTCCTTTTGTGATTCGCTCTGATCTACGTGGAGTAGCCTCAGGTATATTAAGTTGCGATCTGTCTGCACTGCGTGACGGCAAACTATAGAACTGCCTCAATCTTTCTATGGATCTGGCAAGCGTACTGATGGCTGGGCGGTGTGAGTCAGCTTCACCAGGGGATCCCATAGTATGGGGCGCTGCTTCAGATGATCCTTCTTGAGATTCCATAGGTTGAGGTGTTGCTGGGATGGGTAACTCCTGAACGGGCTCGACTGGCACCACGGGCACAACTGGAGGTAAAACTTCCTCTTGTGGCTGATAAAACTGCAACACCGGAACTATTACAGCATCTCCCAGTCTAGGCCAATCCGCAGGAAAATCTCCCAGATCGGTGTGTATGACCTCTTCTTTCCTTTCTTTTTGATTGATGACAGGGTTCTTGTCACAACATTTTAAGGGTTCTGGACACAATTTCAAATGGTCTCTGGACACAGTGGTTATTGTTCTTCCTCCGTCCTTACTGATGATACAAACTTTTCTGTTGTCATATTTAGAATCTTGTACAACGTAGGGTTCTTGCTCCCACTGGTTATCCAATTTGTGCATCTTCCTTTTTCTTTTTAATACTACCTCTCCAGGCATCAAAGGCTTGGCAGGAGCATTTCGGTTGTAAACATCTTCCTGTTTCTCCCGTGCCTTGTTGAGACTTTCCTCTACACAGATTTGTACTCTTCTGTATTGCTCTTGCCGATTGATGTCCCAGTTTTCAACGGCGTCGTCTGCCTCCGGTTCTACCACTCCAAGTTCTAGATCCATTGGTAGTCTTCCGGGCCTTGCTCTCATAAGATAGGCTGGAGTGCAGTTAGTGGAACTGACAGGTATATGGTTATACAAATCAACCAAATCAGGTAGTAAATCCGGCCATCGATTCCTGTCTTCCAACGGTATGGATCTCAACAAATCAAGGACAATATGGTTCATTTTTTCGCAAAGACCGTTGGTTTGAGGGTGATATGGTGTTGTTCTAATTTTCTTGCACCCGTACATGTGACAGAATTCCTTGAATAAATCAGCTTCGAAAGCAGGTCCTTGATCGGTTAATACTTGCTCCGGATACCCATGCGGTCTGCAGAAGCTTGCTTGAAAGGTTTTCGCGGCCGTCACTGCGGTCTGATCCTTAACTGGAACAACCACCAGAAATCTGGAGTAATGGTCCACCATGGTCAAGGCGTATGAGTATCCAGATCTACTTGGCGACAGTTTGACGTGGTCCAGGGCCACAATCTCCAGGGGGCGAGTCGTCCGGATAGGTTGCAGGGGTGCCTTCTGACTACCGTAGTCCTTCCTTCTGAGACCACAGGGTCCACAGTTCCGACACCACCTCTCAATGGAGCTGCGCATCCCTACCCAGTAGAACCAGCATCTCAACAAGGTCTCCAGCTTTCTCCAGCCAAAGTGTCCTGCTTGATCGTGGTATGCTTCCAACACCATTGGGACGTCTGCCTTGGGGACCACGATTTGCCAGACCATCTCATGGGTTCTGGGGTTGACGTATCTCCTGCACAACTTCTCACGGTATAGGAACAACCTGCTTTTCTCGTTCCACAGGAGCTTGGCTGACATAGGTGCATCCTTTTCCAAAGAGGAGCCTTCCTGTCTTAACAACTCCTTGATGCGGCTGACCACTGGATCACTGTCCTGAGTCTCTTTCCAGCTGTGATGGGGTAAAGGATTTAATGTTGCACCATACTGCTTTCTGTTGACTCGATGCTCGTGGACTACCCCATTTCGATGGAACGCAGGTAGCTCAATTTCTTCCAGGTCGTCCGATTCTTCTTCCGTATCAGAGTCATGCGGCATTCGGGACAATGCGTCAGCATTAGCATTCTTTCGACCTGCCCGGTACTTGATAGTAAACTGGTAATTGGACAACCGAGCCAACCAACGCTGCTCCATGGCGCCCAGCTTGGCGGTTTCCAGGTGCGTTAACGGGTTGTTGTCTGTGTACGCCGTGAACTTATTGGAGGCCAGATAGTGCTTAAATCTTTCAGTAATGGCCCAGACCAGCGCCAGAAACTCCAGCTTGAAGCTGCTATAATTTTCCGGATTCCTTTCAGTTGGCCTGAGTTTTCTGCTGGCATATGCGATGACTTTTTCTTGGCCATTCTGCTTCTGACTGAGAACTGCTCCCAACCCTTCATTACTGGCGTCGGTGTACAACAGGAACGGTTGGCTGTAATCAGGATAGGTTAAGATCTCATCACCTGTAAGGATCTCTTTCATCTTTTGGAATGCTTCAGCCTGTTCCTTACCCCAATTAAAGGGAGGGTTTCTGCTCTTTAAGGATTGTCCTACCAGGAGGTCCTGTAAAGGAGCTGCCTTCTTCGTGTAATCTTTCACGAACCTTCTGTAGTAACCCGTTAGTCCCAGGAACTGTCGCACTTCCTTAAGGTTCTTCGGCTCCGGCCACTTCTGGATGGCAGTGACTTTCTCTGGGTCCGGCGCTACTCCTTCCGAACTGACGATGTGCCCCAAGTATTGTACCTTCTGCTTGAGTAGATGGCATTTTGAGGGTTTTAATTTCATCCCGTACCTGGACAGGGACTCGAATACTTCTGCCAGGTGCTTCAGATGGTCCTCATATGTCTTGGAATACACGATGACGTCGTCTAGGTATAGCAGCACGGTTTCAAAATTGAGATGTCCCAGACATTTTTCCATCACTCTCTGAAATGTTCCTGGGGCACTGCTGAGCCCAAACGGCATTCTGTCGAACTCACAGAGCCCCATTGGGGTGGTGAAAGCCGTTTTCTCACGATCCTCCTCAGCCACAGCCACTTGCCAGTAACCACTAGTCAGATCAAGGGTAGAAAAGTAGTTAGCCGTTTTCAGAGCAGCTAATGATTCCTCTATACGTGGTAACGGGTATGCATCCTTGTGTGTTATGCGGTTCACCTGCCTGTAATCCACACACATTCTCATACTACCATCTTTCTTTTTAACCAGAACTAGAGGGGCTGCCCAGGGGCTACAACTATCCCTTATCACCCCGGCTTTCTTCATATCATTCAACATTTCTTTAGCCTTCTGATAATGAGCTGGAGGTATGGGCCTATACCGCTCTTTGATGGGAGGATGACTGCCTGTAGGGATATGATGTTGTACTCCCTTAATTATCCCAAAATCAAGTGGATTTTTGCTAAACACTTGGGTGTACTCTTGCACCACCCGTAATACCCCTTGCTTCTGGTGAGCGGGAGTGGTGTCCGTCCCAACATGGAGTTGCTGACACCACTCCGCCACCTGAGTTGCTGGGTCATTGTCCTCCGCTATTTGACAGGAGTCTAAGGACTCAGCCGGGAGAATAGAATTATTATCAACAGCATGTAGTTTAGCAATGGTTGCATAACGGGGTAAGTTTACCTCATCATCTCCCCAATTGAGAAGCCGTACCGGTACTCTTCCATTCACCACTTCTACTACTCCTCTAGCAGTCATAAGTGTAGGTCTATGTTCTGAATGGTGGGGTTCTACTACAGCTTGGTAATTCTGTCCTCTCAGACCTATGGCCGCCCTGCACCAAATGATCATTTCACTCATTGGGGGTATCACAATAGGATCCGAGTCAGTGACCCGTACATTACCAATTTCGCCGTCTGTAAGCTTCGCTTGCTGTTGACACACCAGGGCCCGGATCTCTCTTTGGATTACTCCTTTCTGCCTTGGTCGGGCAATCTCAGCGAGCTGTTGGAGCAAGAACACAACTTCTCCCAAACAATTACCGATAATGTTAGTACCCAAAATTATATTTAAACCGTTCTCCTCATTTACAGTCTTTACTACCAGAAGCCCCTGGTCTTTCAACTCCTCTCTGCCCACCTTTACATCTACACATTTTGTCCTAAGTACTTCTACAGGAAGACCATTAGAAGCATACACGGTAAAGTCAAGGCTCGGAGGTTTAAGACTGTCCATTGACCAGTACTTGGTATATAGGGCATCAGGTATTAGGGTCACCTGCGACCCAGTGTCTAACAATGCTGGAACAGCAATACCATCTAGAATAATAGACAGGTAGGGTCGCCCGCCCACATACCTGCGGCTCCAGTCTAGGGGGCCTGACGGGTATTCTCCTGGGTGTTGGCCCTTGGACCCAGGTTCTGCCCGTTTAAAGGACACTGTGGAGACATATGACCTTTCCGGTTGCATCGGTAACAGATGATCTCTCGACGAGGAGGGTGTTGATCAGAGGTCGCTCCTGGGGGTGGCGTTGTCCTCCTCCGGGGGGGCGACGTCTTCTTTCTTCTCCGGTGCATCCACGGGACGTCTTCTGGGCAGTCAGCTAACAAGATCTTTCCTTCCTCCTCTTTCCGCAGCTGCAGGGCACTCATTACAGCAGCCAGATTTTTAGTCAGCTGGCGCACCTCTGAGCGCAGACAGTCCAATTCACTAGGAGGTGTCACCTGCGCTTTGGCTTCAGCCACTAGCGGGGAAAAGGGGGTTACTGCCGGTTCCAGAGTGACTTCAGCCTGATGATGTTGGGTTGCCACCTCGGGTTTGCCCAGGGGCCGCAGCCCTTTTATTGCCATGTCCTTTAGGGCATCAAAGGTAGCATCCGGATGGTCTAAGGACCACCAGTTTACAGTTCTGCGTTCCTCTTGGGATCTCAATCCCTGTATACATTGTTCTTTCAGCATTTTATTCTCGTCGATAGCATTTAAATTGTTAATTTGCTTGAGGGCTCTCAGGGCTCCCTGTAGTCGGCAAGCGTAGTCCCGGATGCTGTCACCTGGCTGTTGTGAACAGTGATAGAAGGCCATCCGGAGATCCGTTTCTGTGCGGTCTTCAAATATGGCATGCAGCTTAAGGAAGATCGCAGGTACCGACTCCTGATCAACGGTATCCCAAGTCTCCACTTCCCTCTCAGCAGCGCCAGTTAGCTGCCCTATTAGCACAGCAGCTTTTTGTCTCTCAGGCATGGAGTACATTTCTAGGATGCTGCATAACTTCCGCTTGAAACCTGCTAATGTGCCTGGCTCACCGCTGTACTGGGGAAGCCATTTCGCCCCAGGCATATATGGGAGCGTTAGTGGCATGATCGGGACTACCGGACTGGGTGCAGGGCCTGCGCCCCCATCTGGCGCTACAATACCAAGCGGTGCGGGATTGGGGCCTCCGGCCGGGGCCGCACTGTCAGCCGGTTGTTGTGACATCTTAGCGCCCCTTGGTTAAACGGAGCCTACCGGTTTCAGACGCTGCTGTTTCACAGGCACCGCAGTGGGAACAGGACCTTCGTCGCAGGCGCTCTGATGTCAGAGCGTTCACTTCCTGTTGCAGGACCTGCCGCTGAGTCAGAGCCGGGGGCGTGTCCAAGACTTTGCGCGCTCTTTCAGGTACGCCCACCTTCTTCTCCAGCGCCTTAGGGCGCGAATCTGGCGGCAAATATGGCGGTATTTGGCGCCAAACAACAGCAACAGTCTTTTTTGCCAAAACACTCCACAGGCACACAGGGCTCGCAATGCTGCAAGTTTCGTATCCTGTTCGTGACGCCAAATTTTTGTGTCGACCCGCCACCACAATTGTGGGTTACCAGGGCAATGGGGTACTCAGAGCCGAGCCCATGGAAGTCTATGGGGTTTGTCACAGGTAGCGGTGGCTCGGTCTGTGGCCCTAGCGGTCTGGCGTATGTTGGGGGAATATTTACAGGGGATAGATATATTTACAGTTCGTGACGCCACCTGTAGTCTTCTGGTAATTTATACCAGCGCTGCTGTAGAGCTCTGAGGGGATGGTGAGGCAGCTAGATGTCGGGTCCCCTACAGGTAGGACTCTTCCCTCAGGTCGATAGTTAAAGCAGGGTTGTGCAGGCATGCAAGTAAATAACTCAGTCTCACACGGTCAGCGTCTTTCCATACCTTTACTTGTAAGATGGTAAGGCAGGTCCCAGGGAGGCTGATGGGGTTGATGGAGGATGAGCTTTGAGGCAACGGCTAAGCAAGTTAGGGGCCTCCTTTACTGTCCAATATTGATGAGTCCAACCAGCCTGAAGCGTAGTTCCCTCTATAACTCCAGCTATTCCAAAGCTGTACTGCCCAGTCAGTTTTTGTGGTCAGAGCCTTCCTGTGAGAGAGCTGAGTTCCTATTCTTGCTGATCAGGCTCAAGGTTCTCACTCTCCCTGACCCCAGATACGTACTGACTCTTCAGGGATGCTTGCCACGACCTAAGGTCCGATAAGCCTCTGGTTTTCTTACCACTAAGCGTGAAGCTTTAGTGATCCTTCGGTCCCCAGTGACCGGTAACAATGTGCAGGTATCCTATACTTATGGCACTTCTCTGTTCTCTTCCACTATGCCCTTCGATATGCTCAACTCTTAATAGATATCTCAGTCCGTCTTATAGTGGGGCACAGCTCTGACCAGGCTGAGGTGAACTGGCTCACCTGTACTGGCCTCCACTTTCTGAACTGCACAAAGACTGCACTTCCTCACTCCTTCGAGTCACTGACTGAACTGAACTCAGACTACTTAGCACTCCCCTCCACACCCCTGGTGGGTGTGTCTGAAGTGTACATGATATCATGAAGAGCCCTTAACCGTTACCTCTCCACTCATCCTCCTGGTATTGTGTACCAGGGCTACACAGTGTCACAGCCCATTATTCTCTATGCAGAGGGGAGTGGGGTGCAGGAGCGAAGAGCAGGGAGAGGAAAAAGGCAGAGGGAGGAAGTCAGAAAAACATAGTGCAGAGCTCTATAACAACTGTTTTACCTCCCATGAGAGATTGATTCAAATAAAGACAACTCAACACTGCAGTGTAATATTCTTCATGTTGCTGCAGCTTGTCTCTGTGAGCTAAGAAGGGAATGAAGAGCAGGCATTCCCATGTCTGTGCTGTGCTGCCTATGGGAACGATCACTGCAGCTTGTCTCTTCTCCCCAGTAAACAGTGAATAACAAATGACAGAGAGAGAGCTGCAGAGGGGAAAAAGTGGTGAAAATACAGGCTATACGTCACATAATGGACAGAAATGGTGTTATTCCTCATGTACACACACACACACAGGACACCTTATTCTGAAACGTTACTTTAAAGTACTGTTACCCTTTAATAACAGTACAATCACACTACTTTTAATCCAATGTAGAATTCCCTAATATTTTGATTGCATCTGATGTCCGTAAATTAACCGTAAATTAAGAAGGAGTCACTGCAAGATGTTTTGATAGTGGAGTGTTCCCTGGATCCATGTGCGGTAATGCTTGCATGTTTACAGAGGACCTAGAAGACGTACCTGTTGTCTGGCATCAATCTGTTGTTGAATGACTCGTTTAAAGGGAGTTCTTGTTATATTTCTTCAGGAGTGCACTGATCTCCAGACAACCCAACTTCCTGGTGGCTTCGAGGCAGGAGCTGCAGCTTGAGTGTCAGCTAAAGCCAGCAGTAATGTTATGCCAGTGGCCTAAAGTGTGCACTACTGCTGTATGAGGAAGGCTTGCTGTAGATGTGGCTAGGATTAGCGCTAACAGTTCAGTCCAGGAAACCCGGCAAGCCTCGGTGCTGTGCTTACAAGCTCCGCGTAGGCATGTTCAGTCATTGCTTTGATAATACAACAGCAAAGATCTCTAAAATAGATATACTAAATGAGATAATAGAAGACCGATAAGATCTTTCTACTACCCTCAACATCACTCATAGATATCATAAGTATACTATGTGGATCTTATAACCATCTAGATCAGTAGCACCACATACTGTATACACATAGATAACATTTTCCTATGATAAGAGCTGAACTCGGCCGTAGAACATGCAGGAGGTATTGCCTTGGCTACGTATGACTGGTGCAGCCATTTTGTTTTTGGAGACTTTATGCCCCAAGCTTCAAGGACTGATAACCCAAAAATAAAATATGACTTTAAAATGTTTTTTAGCTCAAAAAGAACAGCAAATAAGATGTATGTGTTGATATTGATGTAATCTTTATCTAGGGTTATTGGCAGACAGCTGAGATCTCTCCAACTGGATTCACTAGAAGACCTTGGCATTGTGAGAACCGATCAGGTAAATGACAATGTTTTTAGCTAGAACTGTTTTGCAAAAAAAAAAAAAAACCCACAAGCAATGTTTTCTGAACCTTGAGCTAATGTTATTGCAGTTAGTTATGTCTCTTTTCAATGCTCTGTACCATTAAGACCATTACAATGATAACAACTGCAGTAATAATTATTTATATAATATATCTGATTTTAATCAAAGTGTTACAATCCGAATCTGCATGTGCTGCACAGTGATAGAAGGAACACTTCTCACACACACACAGCTTTGTTACAGCCTGCTGGCACACGCATAATCTAGGTCACAATCTGAATGTATTCATGAAGAGCAATATTCCACTAGAAGTGAGCACAAAAGACTAACCTCACTGTATTTGGCGTCCTGCTAGTCTCATTTTTACACCTAGATATGGTGAGTAAAAAGAAAAAAAATAGATTATGAACTTCAGTGCGGTCAGCAGTATATATAAATGCTCGTATCGTAAGCAGAAAATGTCCTTCCAAGATATAATTGTTGCTTTCTCAAATTTTCCACAGCAATCAGTAATATAAATGGCACGTGATAACAAATTACATGATGTTATATGAAATCATGTTGAATATTACACAAATATAATGTTGAATCAATTTTGTGAAACTTTATGAAAATGGTGGATCACGATCGTATTCATGCACAAGTGTAACTCCAAAATATCTCTTTGGATGACCTATGGTATTATTGCCAAAACCCTGCCTTCATGCACTAACTGGGGCCTTTCTAGTTTCGCCTCATTACTCTAATTAAAAAGCTTTAGAAACCCCTTCATCTTTGCCAACAAGACCAGCTCTTCTGCCCTGCCTACTTCCCACATCAATCAGAATTCCTCCTCTTACCCCCATCCCTGCACCTTTCATTTCCCATCTATTCATCAATCCAGGATGTTTCTGTCACAACTCACACAGGAGCGGCAATGCAGGCCTGTTAGTGTCATAAGACGCCATAGAACATGCATACAATGAAATACACAATATTGACCATTAAGGTTCATACTTACATACATACATATTTGTATGTAACCCCTTCTCATGTACAGCACCATGGAATCAATGGTGCTATATAAATAAATAATAAAAATACTTCACAAGAGGGCAGTCATGTGCTCTCATGTTTGGTCACTGTTTATCCTGAGGCCCTGTGTACTCTGTATCCTGTTTTCTTTTGCTTGTGTATATATATGAGACATGGAAATAAAACCAAACAAATGTAGATTTCATCCCTGATCTGTTTTCCTAGATAGTGTAGGAATGACAGATGTGAATGTGCCTTTTTCTACGCAAGAGGGTCACATGCTGTCACTTATACACTGTATTAGACAACATTTCATAATATACAGATATACAGCTCTGGCAAAAATTAAGAGACCACTGCAAAATTTTCAGTTTGTCTGATTTTTCCCTTGTAAGTTTTTACTCACTCGGCTGCTTCGGAGGCAAATCAGGAGACTCTTTTCTTATCCAAAAGTTCATCAGGTTTATTACATCATAAACCATAGTACCGTACAATTCAAATCTTCAATGTTTCAGCTCCTGCCTGGAGCCTCACTCCTCAGACACAGAGACCTCTCTGTAACGTCCTGCCGGGACACATGGAAGTCTGTCCACACTGGTAGACTCCCACCACACTCTCCTCCAGGTGCCAAACACACTCCATTACATAGGTGTAACTCCACCCACAGGTGAGGTCAGGAATCACATGGTTAGGTCACATGGTCATGACCTCACCACAGGTCCTTCAGATACACACCATTACATACAGGTTTTATCCCGGGTATTCAGACACATACCCCTTGGGTGGGTTTGTAGGTAACTGGACCCGCCCAGCTCTCCGAGTCACCTGGAAGCCTCCCAATGTATAGCACAACTCAGCAGTAGATCTGCTGAACCAAAACATATCCAGGCTTCCATCACAGGGCCACCCACCTCTGCGATACACACCGTCCATCCATCACATGCCTCCATGCATATCCCGAGGGCCATACACAGTGCCCCCTAGCTGCATCAGGGGTCATTACACCACATACCTCCCCCCTCTGTTCAAACTTGTGGGGTTGAACACTTGTTACCCGACCAGAGATCCTTCTCGGTCGTCTCTGCCAGTCACACCGTCTCTCTAAGTCGGGCCCTGCTACTGATCTCTTTTGTAGGCGTCTGCCCTCCGACTCTGTCACATCTGTTGCTGACTCCCCCTGTCAGACCACCAGCATCCCCAGCGGTCAGTACGGCGTCGCATTTCCCTTGCACCCATACGTCCTGTCTGGTCTGAGTCCTTTTTATTTCGTCCACTACAGGTTCTCCTGCTTAGGACACTCATCACTGGGCTAACTGAGGCATCGCTACTTCTACCTCTTCCATCAGGCGACCTATTTCCTGTATTAGCTCCAGCTTGAGGACTTGTAGTATTAAGCGAACCTCTTCTCCTCTCAATACCACGGGTTGAATATTGTGAATGGGCTTGAGATGAGTTCTGAGCAGAGGCTCCCTCTGGTGGTTACAAGCGGTGCTGGTCTGTCCAGTGAAGATTGTGAGGATTGGGAATCAGGTGTTACTGACTGGTCTTATATAAGGGAGTCACCTTCCCATCAGGGTTGCCGGTGATCAATTGTTCTGGTCTCAATCCTTGAATCCTGTTTCCCTTGTAGCCTGCTGTGTCGTGTCTGCATCTCCTGCTATCAGATAAGACATTTTCTTCTTTTTGTTTTTGTGCTAGATTTTTGCATTTTGTCCTGCACTTCTGTGGGGGCCTTCAGGGTCCCCTCCGGGGGCTTTTGCCCTCTCAGTTAGTTCAGCCACTGATGTTTGTACTTTTGCTTTTTGCAGTTATTTCAGTGGCTGCTGTTTTGATTTTGTTACACCAGAGAACTAATTTAGGTGGTAGAGGTCGTGTGATCTCAGGTGTTTTTGAAATTAGTAGAGTTGGTGCTTTCAGGGTTTTCTGGGATTGCAGTA
Source organism: Oophaga sylvatica (assembly GCA_033576555.1). Taxonomy (NCBI): domain Eukaryota; kingdom Metazoa; phylum Chordata; class Amphibia; order Anura; family Dendrobatidae; genus Oophaga; species Oophaga sylvatica. The sequence continues at coordinate 331,591,563 of JARQOD010000004.1, read as the reverse complement.
AGTACCCTTCCTATCCTTTTCTATTTAGTTAGTTTGGGCCCCAGCGTTTGCTCATGCTATTTTCTTTCTGTGTCAGTGTTTCTTCTTGTCTAACCGCCATTACATGTTTGGGGGCTTTCTTTTATCTTTGGGGTTCTGCTCCGGGGCAGATAGCTTTCCTATTTCTATCTTTAGGTGTAATTAGTTTCTCAGGCTGTGACGAGGCGTCTAGGACCAACGTAGGAACGCTCCACGGCTGCCTCTAGTTGTGGTGGTTAGTCAGGGTACTGCAATCTCATAGATTCCAACTGCTCTGGTGTATTGCCTTTTTGCCTGCACTCCTCAGCTACCAAATCATAACAGTATCACCGGACACAAAATTTAATATTGTATGGTACTCACAGAAGGGAAAAATATTGTGAAAGAAAAAAAAAAAAAAAAAAAAAGGTTGTCAGAGTTGTCAGAGATATTTTTCTGTTTGTTGCATTTTTTTTTTTTTTTTTTTTTCCCTCTGTATCTCTGGGTGCTGGGGAGGATCTTTTCTCTCAATGGAGTTTGCACAGTTGTCTGGCCGTGTGGATCAGCTTGCCACTGAGGTTCAGAGTATTGCTGCATATCCTGCTAGGTTGCCTGTTGTGGAACCTAGGATCCCCATGCCAGATTTGTTTTTAGGGGATCGAGCTAAGTTTCAGAATTTCAAAAATAATTGTAAATTGTTTTTTGCCTTAAAATCTAAGTCCTCAGGGAACGCAGCGCAGCAGGTTCAAATTGTCATCTCTCTCCCGCGCGGCGATCCTCAGGATTGGGCTTTTTCCCTGACACCTGGGGATCCTGTTTTGAGTGATGTTGATGCATTTTTTCAGGCTTTGGGGTTATTGTACGATTAGCCTAATGTCACTGATCAAGCTGAAAAAGCCTTGTTGGCATTAAATCAGGGGCTTGATGACGCTGAGTTATACTGTCAGAGATTCCGTAGGTGGGCAGTCCTGACCAAGTGGAATGACGACGCTTTGGCGGCCCTTTTCCGGAAGGGTCTGTCAGATAATGTAAAGGATGTTATGGTGGGATTCCCTGTCCCCTCTGGTCTCAATGATTCTATGTCATTAGCGATTCAAATTGACAGACGTTTGCGTGAGCGGAGAAGTATGCGTGGAATAGTGTTGCCTTGTGAACCTGCTTCTGAATCCATGCAGTGTGATAGAGTGGTGTCTGGGGCACAGCGTCATGAGTTTCGAAAGCGCAATGGGTTATGTTTCTACTGTGGTGATGCCTCTCATGCTATTTCAGTCTGCCCTAAGCGGGGAAGACGTTTTGCACGCTCAGTTGTCTTGGGTAATGTTCAGACTAAGTTTTTATTAACTGTCACTCTGATATGCTCTCTGTCCTCATTTTCTGCTCAGGCTTTCGTTGATTCTGGAGCAGCTATTAACCTGATGGATTATGATTTTGCTAAACGTTGTGGGTTTCCCTTGATACCCCTACAGAAGTCTATTCCCCTACTGGGGATCGATTCTACCCCTTTGGCTGAGAATAAACCTCAGTTCTCTACTCAGGTGATAATAAGGGTTGAACCTGATCACCAGGAGTGCTGCAAATTTTTGGTTCTCTATAATCTGCATGATATTATCGTACTGGGTTTCCCTTGGTTACAGTCTCATAATCCTGTTTTGGATTGGAAATCTGTGTCTGTAACCAGTTGGGGCTGCCAATGTGTTAATACCAACACTCCTGTTTTTTCTGCCTCCCCCCAGGCTCAGGATGTTCCTGACTTTTTGATTGATTTTTCTGATGTGTTTAGCGAAAGTAAATCTGCATCCTTGCCTCCCCATAGGAGCTATGACTGCGCTATTGAATTAGTGCCGGGTAGTAAATTCCCTAAAGGTCGCCTTTTTAACTTGTCTGTACCTGAACATGACGCTATGCGGTCTTATATCAAGGAGTCATTGGAGAAGGGTCATATCAGACCATCCTCTTCACCCTTAGGTGCCGGTTTTTTCTTTGTGGCCAAAAAGGATGGTTCATTAAGGCCGTGTATTGATTATCGTCTTTTGAACAATATTACTGTGAAATATCAATATCCGTTACCCTTGATTTCTGACCTGTTTTCCAGGGTGAAAAACGCTACTTGGTTTACCAAGCTTGACCTCAGGGGGGCGTATAACCTTATTCGCATTAAGCACGGGGATGAATGGAAGATGGCATTCAATACCCCTGAAGGGCATTTTGAGTACCTAGTGATGCCCTTTGGGCTCACTAATGCTCCTTCCGTCTTCCAGTCCTTCATGAATGACATTTTCAGGGATTTTGTGGACAAATTTCTGATTGTTTATTTGGATGATATCTTGATTTTTTCTAATGACTGGGACTCTCATGTGAAACATGTTCGAACTGTATTCCAGATTTTGAGAGAGAATGCTCTGTATGTGAAGGGATCAAAGTGTCTTTTTGGCGTACAGAGGATCTCATTTCTGGGATTCATTTTGTCTCCATCTGTTATTGAAATGGACCCGGTCAAGGTTCAGGCCATCTGTGATTGGGTCCAACCTACTTCATTAAAGGCTCTTCAAAGATTTTTGGGTTTTGCCAATTTTTATCGTAAATTTATTGGTAATTTCTCGGTTATTGTTAAACCATTAACTGATTTGACCAGAAAGGGTTCTGATGTGGTGAATTGGCCTCCTGAGGCAGTCTCTGCATTTCAGGAACTTAAGCAGAGATTCACTTCTGCTCCTGTTCTACGGCAGCCTGATGTTTCTCTGCCATTTCAGGTGGAGGTTGATGCCTCTGAAATTGGGGCAGGTGCCGTTTTGTCCCAAAAAGATCCAGAGACCTCTAAAAGTAACCCTTGTGCCTTTTTCTCTCGAAAATGTTCTCCTACTGAACGTAATTATGACGTGGGTAATCGGGAGTTATTGGCCATGAAGTGGGCTTTTGAAGAGTGGAGACATTGGCTGGAGGGAGCCAAACATCAGGTGGTGGTCCTTACGGACCATAAGAATCTGGTCTATCTGGAATCTGCCAAGCGACTCAATCCTAGACAGGCCAGGTGGGCCTTGTTTTTCACACGTTTTAATTTTGTGGTTTCCTTTCTTCCTGGCACTAAGAATGTTAAGGCGGATGCCCTCTCGAGGAGTTTCCTTGCGGACTCTCCTGAGTTATCTGATCCTTCTGTTATTTTGAAAGAGGTTGTAGTTCTTTCCGCCATCTCGCCCAATTTGAGACTTGCTCTGGAGGGGTGTCAGGAGGATAGGCCCGAGTGCTGCCCTGTTGGAAAATTGTTTGTCCCGGACCAGTGGAAAAAGAGTGTGATGTCTGAGATTCATTGTTCCGCATTGGCTGGGCATCCCGGAATTTTTGGTACCAGAGACTTGGTTAGTCGGTCCTTTTGGTGGCCTACCTTGTCTCGTGATGTCAGGGAATTTGTGCAGTCCTGCGGGACTTGCTCTCGCTCCAAGCCTTGCTCTCGCTCTAGTGGTTTGTTGATGCCATTGCCTGTGCCCAAGAGACCATGGACCCATATCTCTATGGATTTCATTTCCGACCTTCCTGTTTCTCAGAGAATGACCGCCATCTGGGTAATTTGTGATAGGTTTTCCAAAATGATACATCTTGTGCCATTATCTAAGTTGCCTTCCTCCTCTGAATTGGTGCC
>JARQOD010000004.1:331496046-331587832 GCA_033576555.1 Oophaga sylvatica | reverse complement strand
TTTACACGCAGTGACCCTGTCCGGGTTTCCCAATTATTCTTGGCTGGGTGGAGTGCCAGGTACCATCTGGTACTCGGCCGGAGCTTCCCAGACATCCATTACACCAGGGCCCACCCGGACCTGATGACGTCGGGTGGCCTGTACGGTCAGATCATGGCCCGCTATATGAGTCTGGACGTCCACTTCACTCATTTCCTGACGGGTCTGGATCCCAATGTCCCGAACTGTACGGACCCCCTGGGGGCCTAACGGGTACCGGGTATGGGCCTTTTATTTGTACTACTTCCCTTGCTGGGATTGCCGAGGAGGCCGCTGAGGGAGTCGGAAGAGATGTGCGGCGTGGGGCTGGTGCACTGGCAGAGGCCTGGTAGAGAGAGGACTGGGTTGCTGAGGGCATACTGAATTCCCTGCTTACTGGCGGAGAGGGGTCATACCGGTTAACATTAGGGCATACCACCCCTTGTAACCCAGTGTCGGGTGTACGTAACTAGGTCTCCTACCAACAGGTCCCTCCCCGGGTATCCTTCTGGCAAGTGGGCCTCTACATCCCGGCGGTTCACAAAAATTTCAAGGTATACTCCGGGCTCCTGGATGAAGCCCCAACCGCCTTTTAATTTGAAGTTCCTGACTGCCCCCTTACGCCGCGGCTCCCTCAGCGTACCTTTGTCCTTTCGCATCTTATTCTTGTCCGCCAGGTCCTGCTCCTGCTGACGCTGCTGGAGTCGCTGGGACTCTCTCTGTTCCCTCTGCCGCTCTGCTTCTCGTTCCCTGCGTCTCCATTCTTCCTCCTGGCGCCGATCATAGTTTTCTTCCACGAGCACCTCCAGGTGCCCGCTATCATAAAGCTGCTCGCAGCTTGCATGTTGTTGCAGCTTCTCCGGCGCCCACCAGGCCTGGTGGCGCTCGTTTGAGGCAGATGCAGCCGGCTCCAGAACTGATGATGGCTGAGACTCCGGTGCGGTCAGGTAAGGCTCTTGGACCTGCGCGGCCTCCTCCTCGAGGCCGGGTGTCGCCTTCTCCAAATCAGTGATGGTTGCAGGCAGCGGGGACTGACATGCTGGTGCGGCGTCCTCTGAAGGAACAGGTGCCTCCGCTTTAGTACTGGTAACCGGTTCGGGTTGTAAGATTGAAGAAGTCTGCGCGGCCTCCTCCGCTGAAACGGGTGCCTCACTTTCCGGCATAGACACTGCTGGAGGTAAGACAGACTGTCGCCTCTCCAAATGCAGCTTTAGGGCCCGCCAGCTCGCCTCCATTCTGGCGACCTCCTCCCTGTGCCGGGCCAGACCTCTCAGGGTATCCTCCGCTTCTTCCAGTGTAGGAGGGTTTCCAGGCCGGGTGCTCACCGGTGGCTCTGTGGCGATCGGGTCGCTTCCGTGGGGGGAGAGCTCTGGCTCCTCCATCCCTTCCCACATCTGCTCACATCCGTTTGCCATCTCTGCCAAGTCACATGTGTCATTAGCATCAGGAGAGGCTCCATCTTTTGTAGAGGGGCGGGACCTTTGTGGTCTTTTCCACCCACTTAGGAGGATGAGGAGGCGGAACTCCAGGGCTGTTGGGCATGATCTCCGACTGCAATAGCATTTAGACTGGGCGGTCATCGTCTTCGCGCCACTGGGGGGGATACGCCCACTATTTTTCGCGCCACTAGGTGAGTGCACGCCCACCTTCTTCACCAGCGCCTCAGGGCGCGAATATGGCAATAAAATGGCGGTTGTTGTTTTACAAAAATGGCAATACAGTCTCTGATGATTTTTGGCAGTTCTCAAGCACAAAAAACAGTTCAAATTAGGCACACAGGACTCGTGTTTCACGAGCTTCAGAATCCTGTTCGTGACGCCAAAAATGAGCCGCACACGGTACCAGGGTTATGGGGTACTCGGCACCGAGCCCGTTGATGTCTATGGGGGATGTCACGGGTAGCACAGCTCGGTCCGTTGCCCTGGGCGCTCACTGTAATGTGGGATATTTACAGGGGATGATGGAGTATTCGTATAGTTTGTCGTGACGCCACCTGTAGTATCTGGTCAGGGTGACCAGCGCCGCTGTGCAGATCCTCTGGAAGGGATGGTGTTGTGCAGCTTGGTGTAAAGTCTCCTACAGGTGAGACTGTGTCCTCCCAGGGCAGATAGATGTGAAATAGAGTGATGGTGCAGGAGATGTAGCAGAGTGGAGTATGCGACGTAGTAACAAGGCAGGAAACAGTTCTGTTGCAGTTTCAAGGGTTTACTCACAGTCTGTTATGCGCAGTACAGATTCCAGCCGGGCACGGTGTCCTTCCAGTGAGTAGTCCAGCAACTCTCAGATAGGTTGGTCACACTTCCAAAGACTCCCTTTTATGTTCCTTTCCGGCGTTTTGTGCAATACTCCTTACTTCCCCCTGCACCTCCCTACCACAGAGCCCTCAGCGAAGCAGTATTAGGTCCTTTCAGTTTTACAGGTACGACCCGATATCCCGGATGGCCACCTCCTCTTCACGGAGACCGAGACACCATCGGATTCCTGGACGTACTTGACCACTAAGCTGCTTCCGGTCGAGATTATGGTAGCTAGTGGCTCTTAAAGAGTCCCACTAGATGCGGTGTTTGCTAATGGCGCTGAACTGACCCACTAGCCTGGGAACCGTCTCCCCGATGTGTTGCCTGGTCCTTCCTTCTTCAAGGATAAAGGCACAGCTTCAATTGCTGTCTCAGCCAGGACCCCTTCGCTCTCTCCAGCAAGGCCCTCTGAGGTAAACTCAGAAGAGCTGCAGGCCAAGCCAGTACTCAGGCTGGCTGCCTGTCTCCGACTGAAATTCAAAAACTAACGTTCGCAGCATAAGGCTGCTCCAGCCCCTCCCATCCAACTAGCCACACCCTATTCTAACCAACTTGAGCTAGACCATCCCATTGGGTCCGCCTACACTCAGCTGGCATAGTGTACTGTTGAATGCAGTGGTTGGAGTCAATGGGGTGTTTCCTCCTTACCTGAGAGTCAGGTGTCACACCGCTGGGTGCGATGCAACATCTCTGTGGCGACTGGACCCTCAGGGCGCCACACATACATCTTAGATCATGGTCAATCAAAGAGTAATTTGGTCAAAAGCTCCCCATGTGCAACCACAAATTTCAACTGGTTGACCCGTTTTCTGTCAGGGAGATAAGTTGGTTCCATAACTGACTGGCAATGGCTTATTACTCTCTTCCGATTGAGAATATATCTGCACACTTTGATGAGGATGTATGTGTATCAAGAAAGAACTTATTGATTAGCAGCTATGTCCAGCTCTAATTTAGTTTCAAGGGGTTGTCTGACTTGTCTCATCTTTGGCATGAGCACATTACTTCCCGGCTTCTTGCTTTCTGAGGAGTGGGGAGGGCAGGGGCAGTATGTTCTTGCTTGATTGACAGTTTGGACTAGCAGCATTATTGCACTGCTGCCCTGAATTATGCTCTCTTCTATGCTGCAATAAAGGGCAGTTTTGCCTCTGCAGGCTCGGAGGAGTGCAAGAGCACGGAATCTGGCTGGATCGAATGTTAGCAGTAATCCAGACAGCTTTTGAGCAGCACTTACAAGCTCCATTGTTTATAGCTTGTAAGCACTGCACATGTATGGCCACAACTGCAGGCCATTAGTAAACATTGAAATTAAAAATGCCTGTGTTCTTGACAAAGGAGAGTACTTTTAATAACAAGTCAATTTCTTTACAAGCACTTTGCAGTTTGTAACCATTAATGAAGATGAGAATAACCCTTTAAGTTGATATAGGCTTAAAGCTTATATGAAGAAAGAATAGCGTAAATTCACCATGGGAAAAGTTCTTCCATTAGTCTGTAATTATTATCATAAAATAAATGATTAGTTCAGATCATATTATAACTAATTTGCTATTTGCAGAGTGCAAAAGGTCACCGCAAATCAGGGCATTCCTGGCATGTACATGCCATGTGGGATTCATGTGTGTGTTTTTTGTCCAGGTGGGTATTGGATGAGAAATTCCAGGAGATACTGTCCTCATTGGAAAACTAAGAATATTGGAATATAGCATGATGGAGCATAGACAAGTTCCCTGCTTCTTGTCACAACCACGGTTGATCACAATGCTAGCTGGCAGCCCGTAGAGATCAGGACTTTGTGGTTTCACACTTGCAGGCATTTTTGAGGAGATATAATGTACATGTAACTTGTAGTTTTGGTATCAACTGTGAACAACTGACTTATTTTCACATTGAATATAATTTACAAGTTGTCCTTTGGGAAATCCTAGTAAACTAAATTTTTCAGATATCTTTTCTTGAACTCAGGACAAATGCTCTTGTACTTTCCCTAAATCACATCATGTCAGGGTTCCTAAAAGCCCTGAGCTGATAAGGTGTTCCCTTAGGATTTAGATAATTGTTTATTCTCAGGCTTAACACGGCTGGTGCCAGACACATGAAATCCATTACAGCTCAACGAGAAATGATCTGGTAAATCCGATTTTATATCTCCATGGAAGAAAATACAGTTTAGAATATATTACAACTGATCATAATACTTCTTTGGATGGTGGTACTTGCCACCTTGTAGGTAGGAGTAAAAAAAACTGAAATTGAGATTACTATTATTCCCACAGAATTCTGATCTCCAAGCCAGGGTAAAAGCTCTGGAAAGTTGTGAATGTCGCCCGCTCATATGTCTATGGGAAGGAAAAGAGTATCGGGACAGTGAGACTTGGAAGAAGGACACATGTAACATCTGCGTGTGCATTGGAGGTTCCGTAAAGTGCTCACTACGTGAAGACAGGCAAGACTGTGTGGGTGAGTAGTTGTATGAGCACGTAACACTTTGTACTGTAAATTGTATTCACATTCATAATAGGAAGATTGGAAAATAGTGATATATTACACATATAGAGAAAAGCCAGTCGACAGGGGTGTAACATGAAGCTTGTGGGCTCTAATGCAAAATATCCAACAGGACCCTCAACTATCACAGGTCTTTAATAAGAAAATCATTTTACATATAGGCCAAAGGGACCTTATGGGACCCGTAGGCTCCAGTGCCTGTGTGCAATTGCATCCACTATTATGCCACTGCCAGTCAATTTCTAGACCCCTAAAGTTAATCTTCTGGCAATTCAAAAAAGGATAACATAAAGAAACCCTAATATGCCTATATGCAATTAATCTGGGAAGCTTAATGGAAACCTGACTGTTCCCAATGGCTACTGTAGCTGAATGCATGCCAACGCCTTTATTCTAATATGATGTTTTATGTGATTGTTGCAGTCTTTTAAAATTAAACTATAGTGCTGTAGCATTTCCCATGCTAATGAGGCAGGACTAGTCCAGTGCATTGACTGTTCCCCCAAACTAGTCCTAGATTGCATCCTCTAATGATGCCTTCCTAGTCATGATTGTTAGGCTGCATATAATAGTTCTCATAGTAAGACCACAATGGAAGCCATCAAGCACACTCAGGGAGACACAAATAGAAGATCAGAGCCAGGACTAATATAATGGAAGAGACGCCCGCCAGACTAGTCCTGTTTCTGCATAGGCCGCCAATTTTAGATTGCTGGGTGTTTGATTCTTAGCACCTTCATCAGTGATATGCAGGGGCGTAACTACCGCGGTCGCAGCGGTCGCCACTGCGACCGGGCCCGGCGAGTCAGGGGCCCGGCAGGTCAGACGCACATCTGTTGGAGATTTCTCCTTCACGGCAGCACATTCCTCCTGCTCGGCAGCATGATTGCGCAGGAGATGCTGAAATATCAGCACTTCCTGCCCGGTCAGTGCAGGAGCTCAGAGCTGCCGGTGGCTGAGCTTCTGCACTAGCAGCCAGGAGCGGCGTCCGTGCCGCCTCTGACTGTTAACACACTAATTGCTGCGATCAAGCGCGATCACAGCGCTCAGGAGCAAGGCCGCCATCAGGGCATGACAACCCTTACACCGGTATGTGGCCCGGTGATTAGGGGGGCCCGCCGCCCGACCACGCTGGTCCGCGCTCTTGCCCGGGTGCCCCCAACATTTTGAGGCTCCCCCTCCTCCCCAAGGGGCCCCCAGCTAGTGGAACATCACGCAGCCGCTATGGGGCCCCTGTAAGGCAGGGGGGCCCGCCTGCCCCCAGCGCCGACTCCCCCCCGCCGCTGCTTTGAACTATACCGGTGTCTGCCGGAACAGTTCAAAGCAATGATGGAGGAGAGAGCGTCAGCTGACGCTCCCTCTTCCATCATTCCCTCTCTGTCTCTGACTCAGCGCGTGCGCGAGAACGTCATCGCGCACTCACTGTGTACCAGGCAGTGCAGGAGACAGGAGCCGGGTGCAGCGCTGGCACGAGGAGAAGGTGAGGAGTGTTTTTTTTTTTTTTTAATAAATCTGTCAGTGCGTACGGCTGTGGGGCCATTCCTGGGGGTGGGAGAGATGAGGGCTGTACAATGTGGGCCCTGCGATATACTATGTGGGCCACGCTATATACTATGTGGGCCCTGCTATATACTATGTGGGCCGCGCTATATACTATGTGGGCCCTGCTATAAACTATGTGGGCCACGCTATATACTATGTGGGCCCTGCTATATACTATGTGGGCCACGCTATATACTATGTGGGCCCTGCTGTATACTATGTGGACCCTGCTATATACTATGTGGGCCCTGCTATATACTATGTGGGCCCTGCTATACACTATGTGGGCCCTGCTATATACTATGTGGGCCACGCTATATACTATGTGGGCCCTGCTATATACTATGTGGGCCATGCTATATACTATGTGGGCCCTGCTACATACTATGTGGGCCCTGCTATATACTATGTTGGCCATGCTATATACTATGTGGGCCCTTCTATATACTATGTGGGCCCTGCTATATACTATGTGGGCCCTGCTATATACTATGTGGGCCATACTATATACTATGTGGGCCCTGCTACATACTATGTGGGCCCTGCTATATACTATGTTGGCCATGCTATATACTATGTGGGCCTTGCTATATACTATGTGGGCCCTGCTATATACTATGTGGGCCCTGCTATATACTATGTGGGTCACACTGTACACTATGTGGGCCACACTGTACACTATGTGGGCCCTGCTATATACTATGTGGGCCCTGCTATATACTATGTGGGCCCTGCTATACACTATGTGGGCCCTGCTATATACTATGTGGGCCCTGCTATATACTATGTGGGCCACGCTGTATACTATGTGGGCCCTGTTATATACTATGTGGGCCCTGCTATACACTATGTGGGCCCTGCTATATACTATGTGGGCCCTGCTATATACTTTGTGGGCCACGCTGTACACTATGTGGGCCCTGCTATATGCTATGTGGGCCCTGCTATACACTATGTGGGCCCTGCTATATACTATTTGGGCCCTGCTATATACTATGTGGGCCCTGCTGTATACTATGTGGGCCCTGCTATATACTATTTGGGCCCTGCTATATACTATGTGGGCCCTGCTGTATACTATGTGGGCCTTGCTATATACTATTTGGGCCCTGCTATATACTATGTGGGCTCTGCTATACACTGTGTGGGCCCTGCTATATAGTATGTGGGCCCTGCTATATACCATTTGGGCCCTGCTGTATAAAATTTGGGCCCTGCTATATACTATGTGGTCCCTGCTGTATACTATTTGGGCCCTGCTATATACTATGTGGGCCCTGCTATACACTATGTGGGCCCTGCTACATACTTTGTGGCCCTGCTATATACTATTTGGGCCCTGCTATATACTATGCGGGCCCTGCTATATACTATGTGGGCCCTGCTATATACTATGTGGGTCACGCTGTACACTATATGGACCCTGCTATATACTATGTGGGTCCTGCTATACACTAGTGGGCCCTGCTATATACTATTTGGGCCCTGCTGTATACTATGAGGGCCTTGCAATATACTAATTGGGCCCTGCTATATACTATGTGGGCCCTGCTATATACTATGTGGGCCCTGCTGTATACTATGTGGGCCCTGCTATATACTATGTGGGCCCTACTATATACTGTTTTGGCCCTGCTATATACTATGTGGGCCCTACTGTATACTATGTGGGCCTTGCTATATACTATGTGGGCCCTGCTGTATACTATGTGGGCCCTGCTATATACTATGTGGACTCTGCTATACACTATGCGGGCCCTGCTATATACTATGTGGGCCCTGCTGTATACTATGTGGGCCCTGCTGTATACTATGTGGGCCCTGCTATATACAATTTGGGCCCTGCTATATACTATGTGGGCCCTGCTGTATACTATGTGGGCCCTGTTATATACTATGTGGGCCCTGCTGTATACTATGTGGGCCTTGCTATATACTATGTGGGCCCTGCTATATACTATGTGGGCCACGCTGTACACTATGTGGGCTCTGCTATATACTATGTGGGCCCTGCTATACACTATGTGGGCCCTGCTATATATACTATGTGGGCCCTGCTATATACTATTTGGGCCCTGCTATACACTATGTGGGCCCTGCTATATACTATGTGGGCCCTGCATATACTTTGTGGGCCACGCTGTACACTATGTGGGCCCTGCTATATGCTATGTGGGCCCTGCTATACACTATGTGGCCCTGCTATATACTATTTGGGCCCTGCTATATACTATGTGGGCCCTGCTGTATACTATGTGGGCCCTGCTATATACTATTTGGGCCCTGCTATATACTATGTGGGCTCTGCTATACACTGTGTGGGCCCTGCTATATAGTATGTGGGCCCTGCTGTATACCATTTGGGCCCTGCTGTATACCATTTGGGCCCTGCTATATACTATGTGGTCCTGCTGTATACTATTTGGGCCCTGCTATATACTATGTGGGCCCTGCTATACACTATGTGGGCCCTACTACATACTTTGTGGGCCCTGCTATATACTATTTGGGCCCTGCTATATACTATGCGGGCCCTGCTATATACTATGTGGGCCCTGCTGTCATATATTGTGGGCCTGCTATATACTATGTGGGCCTGCTATATACTATGTGGGCCCGCTATACACTATGTGGGCCCTGCTATATACTATGTGGGCCCTGCTTATACTATGTGGGCCCTGCTATATACTATGTGGGCCCTGCTATATACTATGTGGGCCCTGCTATATACTATGTGGGCCCTGCTATATACTATGTGGGCCCTGCTTATACTATGTGGGCCCTGCTATATACTATGTGGGCCCTGCTATATACTATTGGGCCCTGCTATATACTATGTGGGCCCTGCTATATACTATGTGGGCCACTGCTATATACTATGTGGGCCCTGCTGTATACTATGTGGGCCCTGCTATATACTATTGGGCCTGCTATATACTATGTGGGCCCTGCTATATACTATGTGGGCCCTGCTATATACTATGTGGGCCCTGCTTATACTATGTGGGCCCTGCTATATACTATGTGGGCCCTGCTATATACTATGTGGGCCCTGCTTATATACTATGTGGGCCTGCTTATACTATGTGGGCCCTGCTATATACTATGTGGGCCCTGCTATATACTATGTGGGCCCTGCTATAACTATGTGGGCCTGCTATATACTATGTGGGCCCTGCTATAACTATGTGGGCCTGCTATATACTATGTGGGCCCTGCTTATACATGTGGGCCCTGCTATAACTATTTTGGGCCCTGCTATATACTATGTGGGCCCTGCTATATACTATGTGGGCCCTGCTATATACTATGTGGGCCCTGCTATATACTATGTGGGCCCTGCTATATACTATGTGGGCCCTGCTATATACTATGTGGGCCCTGCTTATACTATGTGGGCCCTGCTATATACTATGTGGGCCCTGCTTATACTATGTGGGCCCTGCTATATACTATGTGGGCCCTGCACTATGTGGGCCCTGCTGTATACTATGTGGGCCTTGCTATATACTATGTGGGCCCTGCTATATACTATGTGGGCCACGCTGTACACTATGTGGGCCCTGCTATATACTATGTGGGCCCTGCTATACACTATGTGGGCCCTGCTATATACTATGTGGGCCCTGCTATATACATTTGGGCCCTGCTATACACTATGTGGGCCCTGCTATATACTATGTGGGCCCTGCTATATACTTTGTGGGCCACGCTGTACACTATGTGGGCCCTGCTATATGCTATGTGGGCCCTGCTGATATACTATGTGGGCCCTGCTATATACTATTTGGGCCCTGCTATATACTATGTGGGCCCTGCTGTATACTATGTGGGCCTTGCTATATACTATTTGGGCCCTGCTATATACTATGTGGGCTCTGCTATACACTGTGTGGGCCCTGCTATAGTATGTGGGCCCTGCTATATACCATTTGGGCCCTGCTGTATACCATTTGGGCCCTGCTATATACTATGTGGCCTGTAACTATTGGGCCTGCTATACTATTACTATGTGGGCCCTGCTATATACTATGTGGGCCCTGCTATATACTATGTGGGCCCTGCTTAACTATGTGGGCCCTGCTATATACTATTGGGCCCTGCTATATACTATGTGGGCCTGCTATATACTATGTGGGCCCTGCTATATACTATGTGGGCCCTGCTATACTATGTGGGCCTGCTATTACTATTGGGCCCTGCTATATACTATGTGGGCCTGCTATACACTATGTGGGCCCTGCTATATACTATGTGGGCCCTGCTATATACTATTTGAGGCCCTGCATATACTATTGGGCCCTCTATATACTATGTGGGCCCTGCTATATACTATTTGGGCCCTGCTATATACTATGTGGGCCCTCTATAACTATGTGGGCCCTGCTATATACTATGTGGGCACCTTGCTATATACTATTTGGGCCCTGCTATATACTATTTGGGCCCTGCTATATACTATGTGGGCCCTGCTATTACTATTGGGCCCTGCTATATACTATGTGGGCCCTGCTATATACTATGTGGGCCCTGCTATACCTATGTGGGCCCTGCTATATATATGGCCTACTATATACTATGTGGGCCCTGCTATATACTATGTGGGCCCTGCTATATCTATGTGGGCCCTGCTATATACTATGTGGGCCTGCTATATACTATGTGGGCCCTGCTATATACTATGTGGGCCCTGCTTATACTATGTGGGCCTGCTATATACTATGTGGGCCCTGCTATATACTATGTGGGACCTGCTATATACTATGTGGGCCCTGCTATATACTATGTGGGCCGCGCTATATACTATGTGAGCCCTGCTATATACTATGTGGGCCGCGCTATACACTATGCGGGCCGCGCTATATACTATGTGGGCTGTGTTATACACTATTGAGGGATATATTATATTTTATAGGGTGGCTGTGTTATATACTATGTGGCTGTGTTATATACTTTGTGGCTATGTTATATACTATGGGGGGCTATGTTATATTCCTTTGGGGAGGCGGGCTGTATGATATTCTATTCAGGGATACATTATATTCTATGGGGGGCTGTATTATATTTATTATATTCTATGAGGGGTGATTGCATCATACTCTATGAGGGGGCTACATTATACTGTATGAGGTGGTGTGAGGTAGGGACGCCACCATCTTGGATAGGGCCTATACCAGCCTCCATTTTGTCTGTTCACAGAGCCACAGGCTGCTAACTGCACAGGGCCTGTTAGCATATTCAATACGACAGGGTTTGATGTCCACTGTGAATCAAAAGGGCTTTAGTATGCTAAGTGATTCAGGCCCATGTTTGAATGGCAAGGTTTGTTAGCATGGTAATGAGATGCCTGGGGGCTTCAATTAGACTATACCTTTCAGCCAGACCATGAAAACACATCTATTTATATCCCAGACACGAAGGCTCCATTCTAGGATTATGAATTATGAGCACAACTTTGTAGATACATTCTCATAAAAAATATCTGTGTGACCCTGCGGACCTCGGGCATTTGATGGTGCAACTCCTGAGTCGGTGATGGCTTGGGGGGCTGAGATATAGAGATTGGCCATCCACAATGACCCAATCGGGCCAGGTTTGATATCCATGCAACAGGCAAAACATGCTGCATCCGCTGGTACCTCTCGTGTCCTGATCCGATCGTCCTGGAGAAAGTTAACCCCTTTATAAGGTATTGGGAATAAATTCCGCAGGGGGCTAAGGGTGAAGATTGTCAGCCCACCCTCGGACACCGAGGGGAGGGACCTAGCAGGTTTAAGAACTGTGAGCTAAGGGCAGACCTGATCCATTCTCACAGAAGCCAAGAAGCAACCAGGGACAGAACTGCCAAGGGAGCAGCGGCACACGTTTTGGGGGACTGTCCAGCAACTAAGACTTTCACCTGTGGATCGCAGAGTTCCCTGCCTCCACATGTCCCTACAACCTGGTAATATTGACCTCTAGCTAATACCTCTAAGCCTTGTACATTATTGTTGTATTTTACTCTGACTGCAAATCCATTGTAATTCCGTTGTATAGCTTACTGTATATTTCTGTAATTATCTAGTGCGCCCTTAAGGCAATTAAACCATAAAATTAATCTTGGGCTGATGCTTTTACTCTGATTACGAATCTTAGAATACCCAGTGGGTAACAGGACACCCTCCCCGGCAGCCATTTGCTCTAGGTGCAGTTCCCTTACTGACATGAGAGACAAAGGGGGTGCCGGAGAGCTGTGCCTGTGGAGTTACGTCACATTGGTGACGTGGAAGGACGGGGGCCGTCCTTCACAGGTGGCTACATTGTAATCTGTGGGGGGCTAGATTATATTGTATGGGGGCTTCATTATACTTTATGAGGGGGGTACAAAATATTCTTTGGGGGCTGCATTATACTATATGAGGAGGGCTACATTGTATTTTATGGAGGGGCTACATTATACTATATAAGGGGGCTCAATTATATTCTATGGGGGTTTACATTATACTCTGTGGGGTGGTTGCATTATACTCTGTGGGATGGTTGCATTATACTCTGTGGGGTGATTGCATTATACTCTGTGGGGTGGCTGCATTATGCTCTGTGGGGTGGCTGTATTATGCTCTATAAGGTGACTGCATTATACTATATGTGGGCTGCATTATACTGTATCGAGGACTATGGGCAATACATTATACCATATGAAGAACTATGGGGTGCATTATACTATGGGAAGTGAATTGTACTACCTGGATGACTATGGTGGTGCATTATACTATATGGAGCACTATGAGGAGTGTATTATACTATATGGATGACTGAGTGTATTTTAATATATGGAGGGCTATTAGGAGTGTATTATACTATATGGAGAACTATGGATACATTATATTATATGGAGGACTATGGGGTGTGCACTTTACAAAATGGAGGACTGTGGTGCACATTATAATATGTGGAGGACTATGGGGTGTATTATACTAAACAAGCAAAATGCTGCATATTCATCGAGTGATTGGTGTTAATGTGTCATTGGTGAGGGCATGCTGCAGAAGTGAAGTTTTTCCATGAAAGGGCGGAGGGATTTTGGAAGTTTTGCGTGGTGGAGGAGTAGCTAGGGTGGATGCAGAACTGGGGAGTGGAGCCTGGGTGGAGTCTCAAGGGGGCCCCAGAAATTTTGCCAGTATGGGGCCCCGAAATTCCTAGTGGCAGCCCTGCTCAGGAGTGAGACAGAGGGACGGGAGCTCCCTCTGCCTTCTGATCGGCGTCCCCGCAACGTCATCGTGGGGCCCGATCTCTGCAATGATGACTGACGAAGACAACGTGCCGAAATGCGCGTTGGGGTGAGCGTCTACCCAGGTGGCCAGGTACAGTTATCATATGTTATTATTTTCCTTTCTTTATAGCTGATTATTATTGTTTACCTGAGCCCACATCTTTGATAATTGCGGCACTATTGCCGCTGTGCATTTTAGCACTCCTCACATATGATATACCGTGGTTTTCACATTATATTTCATTTTATTTGTTTGCACTGGAGTTCTTATTCGTGTAGATGTACTTTTGCATTCCTATTATTGGTGTACTATATTTTGTATACTAATAACTTTTGCACTTGCTGGCACATTTTTTGCACATTTGCACAATTTTGCACATCTTGTACATATTAGTATTTTTATATATTTTTTTACTTACATTGGTATATCATTGTGTATTGATATTCTTTTGGGTAGTACTGCTCGCAACTGTATGTACGGATTATTTGTTTTTATTGTTATTTTCTGATTATCAATTACCTGTATATTAATAAAATTTGACATTATTATTATTATTGGGACTCTTTGGTCGATGTTTTGTCTGTTTGGTTTTATTTCTCTAAGGGCCCCGTCACACTCTTCAATGTCTCAGCGATCCCACCAACGATCCGACGTGGATGGGATTGCTGGGACATGGTTAGCTGATCGCTGGTGAGCTGTCACATGGGCAGACTCACCAGCGATCAGGACCAGCGAGCACGCTGGTATTCAGGCTAAACATCGGGTAACTAAGCGCTGCGCGGTGCTTAGTTACCCGATGTGTACCCTGGATACCAGGTTCCAGCGTCTGCTGTGCAGTGCTGGGAGCTCGATGATCGTTGGGTCTCCCGCTGTCACACGCAGCAATGCGCGCTGGCCAGCGGGGCACCAACGATGAAAAAATGGTCCAGGCCATTCGACGACGATCAGCGATAACCAGCAGGGGTCCGGTCACCGCTGCGTGTCTATCATGCTCCTGTCAGCGCCAGCGAACTGCCACGGCTGAGCAGGGTGACTCACCCACACTGTGGAAGGGCCCGGGGTCAAATGCCGCAGGGGAGGCTCAGGCAGAGGGGACCTGAACAGCGTGGTGAGAGGGGACACTGAAGATAGCAGTAAGTAAAAGGACCTACGATCATGTGACCACAGGGGGCGGGGCTTAGCGTCCCGCTGCTAGAGATGAATGCAGGACTTTACAGGGACCCTGGATTAGTAAAGAGGGAAACTCAGGTCAGACAGACGGGGTTCATACACAGAGAGGACGGCGCAGTACAGAAGGGGCGAGCAGAGAATAGTCACAACGTAAGCCAGGAGTCATACACGGAGATAGCAATGCAGTACAGGAGGGATAAGCAGAGAATCGTCAGGACAAAGGCCAGGGGTCATACACAAGATAGCAACGCAGTACAGGAGGGGCAGGCAGAACTCGTAATGGGAACAGAACCAAGTCAAAACCAAGCAAGCATAAAGTAGCACAAGCACAAAGCACAGGGTCACACACACTCGGCCAAGGGTCAAAGTATAAGCGACAGGGAATGGCTCCACAATGAGGCTATAAGAAGCCTCCCAGAATCCCAAAATGAGGCCGTCCAGATTAACCTCTGAACTACCAAATCCCACAAACAAAGCAGCTCATGACAGTACCCCCCTCTCAACGGGGGGCCTCCGGACCCCCAGGCTTCCCAGGATGCCGGGCATGGAACGCACGAACCAGACGGTCAGCGTGTACTGATCTGGCTGGTACCCATGACCGCTCTTCCGGACCATACCCCCTCCAATGTACCAAATATTGCAAAGACCCCCGAACCCGCCTGGAATCCACAATATGTTGTACCTCAAACTCCATATGTCCCTCAACCAAGACTGGAGGAGGAGCAGTTTCAGTCTCCTCCCTCACCGCACCCAAGGGTTTAAGTAAAGACCTATGAAAAACATTATGGAGTTTTAAGGAGGAAGGAAGATGGAGGCGGTAGGTTACGGGGTTCACTACTTCAATGACCTCATAGGGACCAATAAATTTAGGCCCCAGTTTAGCGGAGGGCAATCGAAGATTTATATTTTGTGTAGACAGCCACACCTTATCCCCACAAAGCAGCGTCTGAGCAGAGTCCCTTTTTCTATCCGCAAAACGTTTATATTTCTCCTGAGCCTTAGAAATATTTAAACGAACCTTTGTCCAAAGATCCTTAAGACGATTGACCCCGTCCTCTGCCCCCGGACAACCAGAATCTATTCGAGAAAATTCGCCAAAATGAGGGTTCATCCCATAATTAATCAAAAATGGTGACCTACCGGTAGATTGGTTTACCCGGTTGTTGAAGGCGAATTCTGCTAATGGTAAGGCATCAGACCAGTCGCTTTGCAGGGTAGAAGTCAAGCACCGAAGAATCTGTTCAAGCGACTGGTTGGTGCGCTCCGTTTGTCCGTTGGTTTCAGGGTGATACGCTGAGGAAAAAGACAGAGATATCCCCAGTTTTTTGCAGAAGGCCCGCCAGAATTTAGACACAAACTGAGTCCCTCTGTCTGACACAATATTAGTGGGAACCCCATGTAAGCGTACCACCTGGGACAGGAAATGGCTAGAGAGCGTCTCTGCTGAGGGTAAACTTGTCATGGGTACAAAATGTGCCAACTTTGAAAGCCTGTCCACCACTACCCAAATTATAGTATTACCACGAGATGATGGAAGATTGGTAATGAAGTCCATGGACAAGTGAGTTCATGGCCTTCCTGGGACTGGCAAAGGCACCAATTCCCCGGCCGGCCGGCAACTAGAGCTCTTGGAACGGGCACATATACCACATGCTGCGACATGTTTCTTGATATCTGAAGTCATTAAAGGCCACCAGAAGACCCTTGCCACTGCTTCCCGTGTGGCGGCTATACCAGGGTGTGCACTCAACTTCGAATCATGGAACTCCCACAGGAGTTTGTTGCGCAAATGCTGCGGGACAAACAACTTGTCAACAGGTTTGGAATTTGGAGCCAAAGATTGAGCTCCTACGATCTCTCGCTCCAATTCCGACGACACCTCGGCAACCACGAGACTGGGTTGAAGAATGGGGGACGGCGGATCGGGGGCGGATAACGGCTCAAAATTACGTGATAAGGCATCAGCCTTTATGTTCTTAGACCCTGGCCGAAAGGTACCGTATATACTCGAATATAAGCCGAGATTTTCAGCCCATTTTTTAGGGCTGAAAGTCCCCCTCTCGGCTTATATTCGAGTCATATACCAGGGGGTCGGCGGAGGAGGGGGAGCGCAGCTGTCCTGTATACTCACCCTTCCGCCGGCCCGGTCTCTGCAGCCCTTGCACTTCTCCCACGGTCCCGGCGCCAGTATTCAGCCTTCAGTGTTACCGCTCATTAAAGTCATGAATATGCACATATTCATGACTTTAATGAGCGGTAACACGTGACCGCTGAACACTGGCGCCGGGACCGTGGGAGAAGAGCAGGGCAGAGACGCGCCAGTGGAATGGTAAGTATAAGCGATACTTACCTGTCCCGTTCCGCTGTGTCCTCGGGTCCTCTTGCTGTTATGATCAGGCAGAGGGCGCGATGACGTAGTTACTGTGCGCAGCACCCTCTGCCTGTTCATTGACTGCTGGAGGACCCGGAAGACGGCGGCGAGCAGCGGTGACCGGTAAATATCGCTGGTGCCGGGGCCCTGAGCGATCGGTGACACCGGCACCTGTCCCCCATAGCGCGCCGGTGTCCCCGCCTGCTCAGGACACCGGCACCTGGCCCCCCAGCAACGAGAGGTGAGTATACCTTTTTTTTTTTTTTCGGTTGCAGCAGCAATTGAGGCCTATACTGTGGAGCATCTATGGGGCATAATCTATGGGGCATTATCTATGGGGAATAATCTATGGGGGAATAATCTATGGGGCATTATCTATGGGGGCATAATCTATGGGGGCATAATCTATGGGGCATTATCTATGGGGGCATAATCTATGGGGGCATAATCTATGGGGCATTATCTATGGGGGAATAATCTATGGGGCATTATCTATGGGGGAATAATCTATGGGGGCATAATCTATGGGGAATAATCTATGGGGCATAATCTATGGAGCATCTATGGGGCATAATACATGGGCAGCATATAGGGCATAATCTCATTTTCCACCCTAGGCTTATACTCGAGTCAGTAAGTTTTTCCAGTTTTTTTGTGGCAAAATTAGGGGGGTCGGCTTATACTCGGGTCGGCTTATACTCGAGTATATACGGTAATAGAAAATTGAAACCTGGAGAAAAAAAGTGACCAGCGGCTTGCCTGGGAGTCAGTCTTTTAGCAGATTTGATGTATTCCAAATTCTTATGGTCAGTGATAACCGTAATAGAGTGAGCCGCCCCCTCCAAAAAATGCCTCCATTCTTCGAACGCCAACTTAATAGCCAGAAGCTCTCTGTTGCCTACGTCATACTTTTTCTCCGCCGGAGAAAATTTCTTAGAAAAATAGGCACAGGGCCTGAGATTAGTCAGAGAAGCTGGACCTTGTGACAAAACTGCCCCCACCCCAACCTCGGAAGCATCCACCTCAACCACAAATGGCTTGGAAGGATCCGGTTGGACCAGGATAGGAGCAGATGAGAAACAGTTTTTAAGCGTAAGAAATGATTGTTTAGCTAACGAGGACCAGTTTCTGACATTTGCCCCTTTACGAGTCAGGTCCGTGAGAGGCTTAGTCACCTGAGAAAAACCTTTAATGAACTTGCGATAATAATTCGCAAATCCCAAGAAGCGCTGGATCCCCCTAAGGTCCCTGGGCTGGACCCACTCCACAATAGCTTGCACTTTCTTGGGATCCATGCGAAAACCCTGAGGTGAAATTATCAGACCTAGAAATGACAACTCCTGAACAAAAAATGAACATTTCTCGAGTTTGACATACAATTGGTTTTCTCTTAGCCTCTGAAGTACAGTTTTAACATGCAACAAATGGGAAGCTCTATCAACAGAATATATCAGAATATCATCTAGGTATACCACTACAAAACGGCCTATGAGATCCGAAAATACCACAT
Organism: Oophaga sylvatica; assembly: GCA_033576555.1. Classification (NCBI taxonomy): domain Eukaryota; kingdom Metazoa; phylum Chordata; class Amphibia; order Anura; family Dendrobatidae; genus Oophaga; species Oophaga sylvatica. The sequence goes on along the minus strand of JARQOD010000004.1, from coordinate 331,569,163 downwards.
TGATAAAATTTTGAAACACTGCAGGTGCGTTGGTGAGCCCAAACGGCATTACTAGATTCTCAAACAACCCCTCAGACGTAAGGAAAGCCGTTTTCCACTCGTCCCCCTCTCTTTTTCTTATTAAGTTATAAGCCCCCCTCAGATCCAGTTTAGAAAACCATTTAGAACCAGAAAGCTGATTACAGAGATCAGGAATCAACGGTAGGGGATATGTGTTCCTGACAGTAATTTTATTTAGTTCACGAAAGTCGAGGCAGGGACGTAGGCCGCCATCTTTTTTCTTAACAAAGAAAAACCCTGCAGCTACCGGGGAAACTGAGGGTCTTATGTGCCCCTTACGGAGACTTTCAGAAATGTACTGTTTCATAGCAAGGCGCTCTGGACCAGACAGATTGAACAGGCGAGCTTTAGGCAATTTGGATCCAGGAATCAGATCGATGGCACATTCAAATGGCCTATGAGGGGGTAACGCCTCAGCCTCGCTCTCAGAGAACACGTCCTCAAAGTCTCTCAGGTACTCCGGAATACCCTCCAGACTAGTAGAAGACACACAGACAGATTTAGCAATTTTCATACAACAAATAGATTTATGATAACAGTCAGCACACTTGGACCCCCACTTAACAATCTCCCCAGATTCCCAGTCAATCACTGGGTTATGGCACCGAAGCCACGGCATTCCCAGTACCAGCCCTGAGGGCTAATTTGTCCATGACAAAACATTCAATTTCTTCCATGTGGGAAGAACCAATTCTCAACATAAACTTTTCAGACACAGAAATGATCCCAGTTCGGGTAAGAGGAGATGAGTCAATGGCCACGACTTTAAGTGGTGTAGGAAGCCTGACTATCCCTATCTGGTGTTGGGGAAAAAACATCAGAGCTGATCAGGTTAAGTGATGAACCACTGTCCACCAGTGCTGTAGAGAAAAAACGGACGTTGTCTACCAACAGTTCAACCCTTAAAAAAACTTAGGGACATGAAGAAGAAAGTACCTGAAGGTCTGGGCAGCCTCCTCGACCACTACCCAGACCTAGTCGTTTTCCCGTCGCTTTAGAGGACGATGGGCACGAGGGACAATCCTTTTTCCAATGACCAGCCTCCCCGCAATAAAAACAGAGCTGTTTTTCCTGGCGGCGTTTCCTCTCCATCTCCTTGACCGAAGTGACGCCAATCTCCATGGGTTCAGGAGCGACACCGATCTCTTTGCTGCTGGAGAATAGGGAAATCTCTGAATGCATGACACCTCTAGCCCGCAGCCTGCGGTCCATACGCACAGCCTGAGTAATGGCATCTTCCAAGGTGTCAGGTGGTGGATGGAGGGCCAGAGCATCTTGGAGGCGTTCGGATAGGCCTATGCGGAATAAGCCCCGAAGGGCGGCATCACTCCATGAGACCTCCGCTGCCCAGCGTTAGAACTCCGCACAAAACCACTCAGCCGAGCGTTTACCCTGGCACACACTCATGACCTTATCTTCAGTCATACGTACTCTGTCAGGCTCATCATATATGCGGCCCAGGGCCTCAAATAAGGCATCGACTGTCATTCTCTCGGGGGCGGTGGAAGACAGAGAGAAAGCCCAAGCTTGAGGGGCACCACGCAGTAGAGAAATAACAACCCCCACCCTCTGAAATTCGTCCCCAGAGGAACAGGGCCTTAAAGAAAAAAAAGCTTACATCCTTCCTTCAAGGACCTAAACTCCTCTTTATCCCCTGAAAAGAGATCAGGCAATTTGACCGGAGATTCAGGGGATATCACAGATATGTCCCAACTCCCGGAACCTGGAGACCCTGTCACAACGGCCCCCTGCATGGTGTCCATCAACTGCTGTTGGGTATGGACCATCGTGCACTGTTCCACATTGAGCTTTTGGAACATTTGGGTTAGATGCTTGACCTGATCGGCCAAACCCTGCAGGGGATCCATGCTGCAAATATGCTCAGAAGACCCATACAACTATCCCCAAGAGAAAAAAATAAAATGTGCGGTCGCTTATAATATCATGCTCCTGTCAGCGCCAGCGAACTGCCACGGCTGAGCAGGGTGACTCACCCACACTGTGGAAGGGCCCGGGGTCAAATGCCGCAGGGGAGGCTCAGGCAGAGGGGACCTGAACAGCGTGGTGAGAGGGGACACTGAAGATAGCAGTAAGTAAAAGGACCTGCGATCATGTGACCACAGGGGGCGGGGCTTAGCGTCCTGCTGCTAGAGATGAATGCAGGACTTTACAGGGACCCTGGATTAGTAAAGAGGGAAACTCAGGTCAGACAGACGGGGTTCATACACAGAGAGGACGGCGCAGTACAGAAGGGGCGAGCAGAGAATAGTCACAACATAAGCCAGGAGTCATACACGGAGATAGCAATGCAGTACAGGAGGGATAAGCAGAGAATCGTCAGGACAGAGGCCAGGGGTCATACACAAGATAGCAACGCAGTACAGGAGGGGCAGGCAGAACTCGTAATGGGAACAGAACCAAGTCAAAACCAAGCAAGCATAAAGTAGCACAAGCACAAAGCACAGGGTCACACACACTCGGCCAAGGGTCAAAGTATAAGCGACAGGGAATGGCTCCACAATGAGGCTATAAGAAGCCTCCCAGAATCCCAAAATGAGGCCGTCCAGATTAACCTCTGAACTACCAAATCCCACAAACAAAGCAGCTCATGACAGTGTCACACTAAGCGAGATCGCTGGCTAGGTCGCTGTTGCGTCACAAAATCGGTGACGCTTCAGCGATCTCGCTAGCGATCTCGCTTAGTGTGACTGAGCTTAAGGTTTACATAGCCTTTAAAAACCAAATGAATATATCTAGAAAAATCCAATATTAATCACTATAGTAATATGTAATATTAAACTAGTTTTTATACAGTAAAGTTTTTTTTACCATAGTGCTTTGACCTTGTTTTAACCCTGCTGTTCTGTTCGGGTCAAAAATGACCCGTTTTGGAAATTAGATATTATTTTATTAATTCATTTTTTGATTTTGAAACTTGTGGTTCCTTCTATTTTCCTAATTTACGGGGTTCATACTAAGGGTACTTTATTTATTTTTTTCGGTGCTTTACTTTTTGCGCTACAGTTTTTTATACACTTGTTATGTTCGGGTCAAAAATTACCCGTTAGCCTTTTATACTAATCTACAGCCATTTTTTGAGTAAAACAAAGGATTTTTAGTTTATTTTGAGACTACTACTTATTGCATCTACTATTGTTTATCAAGTTATCTAGTTGCTTTAGGTGCACAGATGGACATAAATGGATGGATACATGTATACAAATGATTTCAGTACAAACCATACGCATTGTCTTTCAGTACAATTTTTATTGCTGTATCTAAAGGCCTGCTGTTCCTCTACAAATAAATCAATTCAGTCTTCAAGATTGCAAAAGAAAATAGTTTCTTTTCCTTGTGAACTGACAAGCTAATGAGAATGTATTTTGTTGTGTGTTATCTTAGCCTTGCAGAAGGTGCCTGTGTGTCTCCGCCCTTATCTTGTCAGTATAGTAGTTCAGTCAGACATTCCAAGGCTGTTGGAGAGAGGAGGTGGAGTCTGGAGCTGCACACAGAGTTTACCTCACAGCTTTGAATACATGGTACCCGTGGTATTTATGACTGTTGAAGTTTTGCAAAAATGATGCGAAAACGTGGATTGAGCAACTCTGAATTGATGGAGCTTATCAACGCCTCCGATTTGGATGATGACATCCCGTTGGAAACTGTGTCCGAGGAGGATCACTTGAGTTCCGAAGAAAGTAATGTTGAACATTCAGAATCAGAAGTCGAATATGATGAGGACCATGATCCCCTGACAAGTAGTCAGATGCAAACAGTCTATTCTAAAAATAAAGAAATACTTTGGAATTTACAACCTCCAGTACAAACTGGTAAAATGCACGCTGCAAATGTCATAAATACTGCTTCTGGACCTACAAGGTATGCTATCTCAAAAATAGCTGATCTAGAATCAGCATTCCATTTGTTCCTGAATAATACTATACAAAATATTATAATCGCAATGACAAACATTGAGGGACAAAAAGTGTATGGTGATAAATGGAAACATTTAGATTCGACATCTCTGAATGCATTTATTGGCTTGCTACTTTTAGCAGGAGTGTATAAATCCTATGGAGAATCTACTAAGAGCTTGTGGAACCCAGAAACTGGTAGGCATATTTTTAGAGCCACAATGTCTCTTGAGAGATTTCATGCCATTTCTCGTGTACTACGATTTGATGAAAAAAAAGATAGAAGTGAACGACGAGCTACAGATAAACTTGCCCATATAAGAAATTTATGGGATACATGGGTAGATCTTCTACCAAAAATGTATAACATTGGTCCAAATGTAACGGTTGATGAACAACTAGTCTCATTCAGAGGAAGGTGCCCATTCCGCCAATATATTCCCAGTAAGCCAGCAAAATATGGAATAAAAATTTGGACACTTTGTGATAGTAAAAATTTCTATGCGGTAAATGCTCAGGTATATACTGGAAAAAAGCAAGGGGTAAGACCTGAAAAAAATCAGGGCATGAGAGTAGTTGTTGACTTGACACAAGGACTGAAGGGGCAAAATGTGACTTGTGATAACTTTTTTACGTCATACCAGTTGGGGCAGATATTGAAAAAAAGAAAAATGACCATGCTAGGAACAGTTAGAAAAAACAAGCCTGAGCTTCCAGAAGGTATTCTTTGCAAAAAAGATATACACAGTTCCACGTTTTATTTCACTCAAGACACAACAGTGGTTTCTTATGTGCCCAAAAAAAACAAACCTGTTATTCTTATGAGCACGATGCACAAGGATGCTGCAATAAGCGATAGAGAAGACAAAAAGCCGGACATAATAATGGACTACAATGCAACAAAAGGGGCTGTAGATACGCTTGACCAACTCGTAAATACTTACACTTGCAAACGAAAATCCAATCGGTGGCCAATGATTGTTTTCTATAATATTCTGGATGTGCCCGCCTACAACGCCTTAGTTTTATGGTGTAAAATTGATCAAAACTGGAGCAAAAATAAACTACATAAAAGACGACTGTTTCTGGAGGAATTAGGACAATCCCTTATTAGGCCTTATGTGACAGAGAGAAAAATACATCCAAGAAGTGAAGGATCAATTAAAATTGTTGAAAGAATCCAGAACCAAGCTCAAAACACACCCTCCATCAGCTCTGCTACCGAAACATCCTTCACAAGCACACCTACAAGCAAAAAAAGAAAAAGATGCAGCTTTTGTCCTCCTGCCAGTGACCGCAAAACAAATATGATTTGTTTTAATTGTGAAAAATATATATGCAACAGACATGTTTATTATTGTTGTGCTAATTGCAAAAAATAGATTAGTAGAAACCTTTTCTTGAAAAAAAAACTTAAATTTTTTATTTCTGATTATTTTTTACTATTTTTTTTTCAAAATGCTTTTATACTGTTAAAATTTATTTTAGTTTTAAGTTAGTTGTACTAATAGTTACCTAAAGTTGTTGTTGATGTTGTTGTAAAAGATATAGTTGATTATTTAAGCACAAGTTTGTTACTTTGGTGTAAAATGCAATTAGGCTGTTTTACATTAATCAACACAAAATTTAAAAAAATTAAGTTTTTTTATTCAATTTTTCTTTGATAATGAACAACTATGATCACACACAGTATAATAATGCAACAGGTATTCAAAAAGAACTTTTCAGTGGCTCAAAACAACATTTTAATAGGTTCGGGTCAAAAATGACCCGAACATAACAAGTGTATAGTAAACCCAAACAGAACAGCAGGGTTAAAGAAGTTTTGTATATAAAATGTATTTATGTTTTTATGTGTTACCTTTCCAATCTTTTATTTCCCCACTGACAAAAATTCCAATGGATTTTGCCAGCAGCAGACCCATGCAAATTCTTAGACTGAGTGAACACATAGTAACTGGGGTCTCATGGTCTCTATGGTTACTTTTGATTCAATAACTGACCCACAATCCTCTTGGCTGAAGCTGTAACGTATGGGTCTGGGGCAAAGATCATCGTAGTGACCCCACAGCCTTTGTAAAACCTGATGGAAGAATAATTACTCATGTAATTTATTTTCTTTCATCTGCATACTATGTTAGATTCTCCCACATATTCAGAATCACGGGTTTCCTACAGTCAAGGTAGATTTTAGCTTTTCAGCTGCTTGAGGAAAAGATTAAATGTCGCCGTCCCACTTCCAGAAAAAAAGTAAGAATAAATACATACCAGCAGTAAATATACAAAATACATAAATACACTGACAAGTAAAAAGGGTAACAATGTTTTGAACTTTTGACTTTCAGGCTCCATATCTCACCATCCACAACTGCTTTGAATGTGAGACTACCGTCATTTTATAGGCAATCATCTTGGCTATCTCATACATAAATTTGACTTGCAAATGTTTAGCATATGATTAGTTATGCAAATTCTTGTCATGTCACTGCATTGTTACTGTTTTGCTCTCAATGGTGGAAAAATCTTTTTTTTTCCTGTATACTACAAAATATAACCTGTTTTCACATTCCCTAATAGCTCAGTGTGTTATTAGGTTCATTCCCAAGCCAAAGGTCACTGGTTTGCATCATGGCACAGCCATGAAGAAGATTTTCCAAGAAAGAGAAACAGCATAATTCAGCTCATCGATAGTGGTCTCTTGGCCAAGAAAATTGTCAAACTACATCATGTGATTTCCATGACAGTAGGTAAGAATACAAAATGAAGTTGGTCCATCCATTCAAAAGCCAAGAGGTGGACATCCAGGCAAAGTATCAGAGTCAACAAGTTGGCTCATCACAAGTTCTATCAGTTCTCCTGAGACAAGCACTCAAGTGGAGGTGGCTCATATGCTTCGTAATAGTGAAATCACAGACATCCATGCAAGCACTGTGTGACGAATGTTACACAAGTCTGGAATGGTGGCTTGAAAAAAGGCTCAACTTCAATATCGTCATGAGAAGCTTCGTCTCAAGTTTGCAAAAAAGTACGAAAAGTGAACAGTACAAGATTGGAAATGGGTGATTTGGAGCAATGAGACGAAAGTCAATAGACTAGGCTCTGAAGGTGCAAATAGGTCTGGAGGAAACAAGGGAAAAGGGGCTAACTGATCGAGAAATTAAAGGAACTGTCAAGTTTGGCGGAGGAAGCCTGATGATATGAGGTTGTTTCACAGTCAAATGCGTGGGGTACTTGACCATGATCAATGGTGGACTCAATGCTGAGATGTATGCGAGTATCCTACAAGATAAGCTACTTTGAACTCTCGAGTACTATGGGTATGAAAATGACAACATAGTGTTCCAGCAGGACAGAAACTCGAAGCATAAGTCATGATTGGAGAACCAATGGTTCAATGACAATGAAGTAGAGGTGCTGGATTGGCCCCCACAGTCCCGAGACCTCAACCCTATTGAACACTTGAGAGTAGAGTTGAAAAAAATCTGTATACATACCCAAGTGTAGAATGTGTAGAAGAGACCTGGGATCAGATTTCGGTTGAGATATGTTTGAATCTGATCGAGAGCATGCCAGAAGGATTCAGGCAGTGTTACTACACTCATCAGGAGAGCTTAAAACTAGAACAATGTGGGAAGGGAAGCAAAAGGCCTGAAAAAGCCATACACCTGACAAATACTATTGAGAACTCTGCTATTAGAAGTGGAAAGGAAGAACCAAGACAAAAAAATCTAAATAATAAAAATACTGGAGAAAGAGAAACCAATTACAAACTAAAATGTTTCTGTACAAATGCACAAAGCATTGGCAACAAACAAGGAGAATTGGATCTACTAACGCAGGAAAAAAAAATATGATGTCATTGGAATCACTGAGCCTCGGTGGGACGATACACATGATTGGAATACAAGCCTAGAAGGATACAACTTATTTGCAAGAAACAGACTTGATAAATGAGGAGGAGATGTTGCATTGTATGTTAGAAAAGCATATATCTGCACAGAGATTGAAGCTTCAGAGACTGGGAGTTTTATGGAAACTGGGTAAGAATACAAGCCGAGAACAATGGAAAGGACACCATTTACTACAGGCTGCCTCTACAAGCTGAAGATATGGATGAACTCTTTATGCATAAAATGGCCAAGTTCTCCAAATATGACATAGTGGTCATGGGAGATTTCAACTATCCAGACATTTGTTGGGAATCTCTCTCAGGCAAACTAACATGTCAAGCAAATTCTTATCCTCTCTTGCTGACAACTTTATCTTCCAAAAGGTAGGGGAGAAAACAAGGGGATCTGATACCTTGGATCTAATCCTTTATAACAGGGAGGAAATAGTTGAGGAGGTAAGAGTGGCTGGGACATTAGGAGATAGTGACCATGCTATTTTAGAATTTTGGATAACTAGAGGTGGAAGACCTGGGAAGACTCAGACTTCAAGGCTAGATTTCAGAAAGGCACATTTTAAGGGACTCAGAAAGAGAATCACAGGGACCCAATGGCGGTATGTCCTTAAGGACAAAAATGTCCAGGAAGGATGGGAAATATTGAAAAATTAGATTCTCAAAGCACAGTTGTTAACAATCACGAATAGAGGGAAGAATAGGAAGCATTTAAGGAAACTATGATGGATGAACACAGAACTTAAACACATGCTTAAAAGGAAGAACTGTTTATCAAATGGAAAGAGGGAGGCATATCTAAAGAAGAATATAATGCTGTCTGCAGAATCTGCAGGGCAAGAATCAGATTATCTAAAGCTGACAATGAATTAAGGCTTGCAAGAGACGTCAAAAGCAATAAGAAAGGATTTTGGGGATATGTCAAAAGTAAAAAAAAGTCAAAGATGCTATAGGATTTTTACAGGATGAAAATGATGAAATGATAAGAAAGGATGTTGAGAAGGCCGAACTTTTAAATTCCTATTTTGCATCTGTTTTCTCTCAGAAAAGAAATGTAACATCAACTGATCTTCACTGTCCTATTAAAGGAATAGAATAATCCAGGATATCTATAAACAGAAAGATAGTGAGGAAACACTTAGCTAACATAAATGAATTCAAGTCTCTAGGTCCAGATGATTTACACCCCAGAGTACTGAAGGAAATAGCAGAAGAAATTTTTGAACCACTCTCCATAATCTTTGAAAATTCTTGGAGAATGGTGAGTCTGACTTCTATACCAGGAAAGATCTTTGAACAAATTATTAAACAACATGTATGTAAGTACCTGGATAAGAATGAAGTGATTAACCTGAGTCAGCATTGGTTTGTAACTAATAAGTCATGTCAGACTGACTTAATTTCCTTCTATGACAGAATGACTGACTGGGTGGATCACGGAAATGATGTAGATATACAGGTCCTTCTCAAAAAATTAGCATATAGTGCTAAATTTCATTATTTTCCATAATGTAATGATTACAATTAAACTTTCATATATTTTAGATTCATTACACACCAACTGAAATTTGTCAGGTCTTTTATTGTTTTAATACTGATGATTTTGGCATACAACTCCTGATAACCCAAAAAACCTGTCTCAAAAATTAACATATTTCAACCGTCCAATAAAATAAAAGTGTTTTTTAAAAACAAACAAAAAAACCCATCAAATAATAAAGTTCAGTTATGCACTCAATACTTGGTCGGGAATCCTTTTGCAGAAATGACTGCTTCAATGCGGCGTGGCATGGAGGCAATCAGCCTGTGACACTGCTGAGGTGTTATGGAGGCCCAGGATGCTTCGATTGCGGCCTTAAGCTCATCCAGAGTGTTGGGTCTTGCGTCTCTCAACTTTCTCTTCACAATATCCCACAGATTCTCTATGGGGTTCAGGTCAGGCGAGTTGGCAGGCCAATTGAGCACAGTAATACCATGGTCAGTAAACCATTTACCAGTGGTTTTGGCACTGTGAGCAGGTGCCAGGTCGTGCTGAAAAATGAAATCTTCATCTCCATAAAGCATTTCAGCTGATGGAAGCATGAAGTGCTCCAAAATCTCCTGATAGCTAGCTGCATTGACCCTGCCCTTGATGAAACACAGTGGACCAACACCAGCAGCTGACATGGCACCCCACACCATCACTGACTGTGGGTACTTGACACTGGACTTCAGGCATTTTGGCATTTCCTTCTCCCCAGTCTTCCTCCAGACTCTGGCACCTTGATTTCCGAATGACATGCAAAATTTGCTTTCATCAGAAAAAAGCACTTGGGACCACTTAGCAACAGTCCAGTGCTGCTTCTCTGTAGCCCAGGTCAGGCGCTTCTGCCGCTGTTTATGGTTCAAAAGTGGCTTTACCTGGGGAATGCGGCACCTGTAGCCCATTTCCTGCACACGCCTGTGCACGGTGGCTCTGGATGTTTCTACACCAGACTCAGTCCACTGCTTCCTCAGGTCCCCCAAGGTCTGGAATCGGTCCTTCTCCACAATCTTCCTCAGGGTCCGGTCACCTCTTCTTGTTGTACAGCGTTTTCTGCCACATTGTTTCCTTCCAACAGACTTCCCATTGAGGTGCCTTGATACAGCACTCTGGGAACAGCCTATTTGTTGAGAAATTTCTTTCTGGGTCTTACCCTCTTGCTTGAGGGTGTCAATGATGTCCTTCTTGACATCAGTAAGGTCGCTAGTCTTACCCATGATGGGGGTTTTGAGTAATGAACCAGGCAGGGAGTTTTTAAAAGCCTCAGGAATCTTTTGCATGTGTTTAGAGTTAATTAGTTGATTCAGAAGATTAGGGTAATAGGTTGTTTAGAGAACCTTTTCTTGATATGCTAATTTTTTGAGACAGGTTTTTTGGGTTATCAGGAGTTGTATGCCAAAATCATCAGTATTAAAACAATAAAAGACCTGACAAATTTCAGTTGGTGTGTAATGAATCTAAAATATATGAAAGTTTAATTGTAATCATTACATTATGGAAAATAATGAAATTTAGCACTATATGCTAATTTTTTGAGAAGGACCTGTACAGTGGGTACAGAAAGTATTCAGACCCCTTTAAATTTTTCACTCTTTGTTTCATTGCAGCCATTTGGTGATGGTGAGATATGGAGCCTGAAAGTCAAAAGTTCAAAATATTGTTACCCTTTTGCTATTCAGTGTATGTGCCAGCAGCAAATAGACTGCACACAAATATATACCAGCAATTAATATACCAGCACAATACCACAATATTCACTCTTAGGCCGGAGTCACACTAGCAATGAATAAGACATCTCGTAGCACATGGACCAGTATTAATCTATGGGGCAGCTCACATCACCTTTTTTTTCTCGGCCGTAGTCTACATGGGAGTGAAATCGCAGCATGCTGCGATTGTCACCGACACTTGGCCGAGTCTCGGCACACTCACACCCATATAAGTCTATGGATGCGAGTGACACAGCGCACATCACTCACATATCATCTGAGTGCTGTACGATATACGCCGACGCCGGCAATGGAGGAGATGGAGAAATTAGTTTCTCTGCCTCCTCCGCAGTTTTGCTCTGATCCGCTCTGTGCGAGAGGCTTAGAGCACAGTAACATGAAAAATATTTAGAGTTGAGAGTCCTCAGTGGTTGATACCTTTTAATGGCTAACTGAAAAGATGGTAACAAATTGCAAGCTTTCGAGACTACTCAGGTCTCTTCATCAGGCTAGACTAATACAAAATATGAAGAATCACATATTTATACACAAAAACACAGAAAAAATGCAATAGGTAAGACAAGTGACGTGAAGCAGAATAGTCATTATGGCAGAGGGATGAGCATAAATATTGGAACAGTTCATAGATAAGGAGAGAAAGTTTTATTACCCTCTGATTGGGGTCTGGTAATGTTTTGTGATGTTTTCACAGGGTATTTGGAGTAAATTCCTTAATTGATGTAATAGGCCATAAAACCATGTGACAGGTTCATTCCAGCATTAAGAGTGTCACATGGTTTTATGGCCTATTACATCAATTAAGGAATTTACTCCAAATACCCTGTGAAAACATCACAAAACATTACCAGACCCCAATCAGAGGGTAATAAAACTTTCTCTCCTTATCTATGAACTGTTCCAATATTTATGCTCATCCCTCTGCCATAATGACTATTCTGCTTCACGTCACTTGTCTTACCTATTGCATTTTTTCTGTGTTTTTGTGTTATAAATATGTGATTCTTCATATTTTGTATTAGTTCAGCCTGATGAAGAGACCTGAGTAGTCTCGAAAGCTTGCAATTTGTTACCATCTTTTCAGTTAGCCATTAAAAGGTATCAACCACTGAGGACTCTCAACTCTAAATATTTTTCTATCTACTGGCTAACACGGTACGAAGATATACATCTTTACTGTAGCACAGTAACATGACACTCGGCTCCCGCACGCAGCAGAGCAGGAGCCGAGGGTCATTAGCATATCGCATCTGATGCCATACGCAAGTGTGACCCCGGCCTTATAATAAATAAAGCATGATGACTGTGAAAAGGGACAGACATTTGGCCTCCCGTAATAAGATCAGCTAAAAGGATCCAATATTATAAACAGGCGCAGGGTAGTTATACTGTAAAGGAAAACCCAGTTTAAGCCACTCTGTCCATAAGTTATACATATACTGCCAAATTTAGAAATCATGCTTTTCTAAACATTAGTGCTTAAGTTCCCTATGGTTGATGATTTAGATTACAGCAATACATTTTACATTTGGAAAGTACTGCATATTACTGTTTCCAATAGTGTCAGTGCATTTCTGCAGTCAAAACTGCAGTGATATCCACACAATTTATGGCTGCAGATTCGCAGCAGAATTTCTGGTCTCAGCCAAATGTTTGTGAAGCTGACAGCTATCTGTCCTTACTATCCCATTCTTCAGATTTTGTATTAGTCTTTGCCTGATGAAGAGACCTGAGTAGTCTCGAAAGCTTGCAATTTGTTACCATCTTTTCAGTTAGCCATTAGAAGGTATCAACCACTGAGGACTCTCAACTCTAAATATTTTTCTATCTACTGGTTAACACTGTACAAAGATATACATCCTTACTATCCCATGCACTTTCGTACTCAGAGGAAGTGCATTGATTCTCACTGGAGAGGAGATAAGCTGCTACCAGACACTGCTAAAGCGAGATCGCTGCTGAGTCACTAGTTGACTGGAAACTAGTTGACTGGAAACCCAATGTGTACGTTGGATACCAGCGCGCTGCTGCAGGGAGCTGGTAACCAAGGTACACATCGGGTTTCCAGGTGCCGCGCAGCACCTGGAAACCCGATGTGTACCTTGGTTACCAGCTCCCTGCACCAGCGGGCTGGTATCCAACGTACACTGCGGGTAACTAAGCGACGTTACCCGCAGTGTCGCTGTCCTGATCGCTGCCTGAGCTGCCTGTTTGGCAGCTCACCAGCGATCATGTAGCGACACACCAGCGATCCTGACAAGTGCATATCATTGTCGGGATCGCTGGTGTGTCTCTATGTGTGACGGGGCCCTCACAGTGGCTTATCTTTCAGACAAATGAAGAATTTCATGTTTACCCAACATCACCTATCCTGTTGAAGTCTGGAAATCCCTATACACATTAGATAATTGTCTAGACTTGTCACGATCAGTGGATTTATACAACATTTATTTTATGTATGGTGACCTTTGGTTCACAGCTAATTTAATGCTTAGAACAAGATACTCCCAAGATTTACTATTTCTGAACAAGACCTGTACTAAGTATATAAGTAAATATCTCTTAAGCTCTCAGGCTCGGACTGGTCAACAGGAGAAAAGGAGAATCTTCCGGTGGGCCCCAGTGCATCACCCTCTTATTTAAGCAATACTTGGCACAATACACTTGATTCACTGTGTACAGACAAAAGCAGCATCTTTTTTATTCAACAATCAATCCATTTTATTGCTATAGACATTTGTGAATGAGGATAAAGTCATATTTGCACGTAGCTGAAAAGTGGGACCCTGCAGTTGATGATACTGGTGGACCTTTGTACCCCACTCCATCACTGGCTTTAAGCAATAGGTTACAGAATATGCTGTTAGCTGAAAACAGTGTATTACTGTCATGGTTTACTGGGCTCTCGGGCCAGGTAGTCGTGGGGTTAACTCGGTTGGCCTCTTTCTGGGTCCTGGGAGTCTTTTTGTACCCTAACTGTGAGGCCAATCGTTGTCGTTTATACTCTGACCTTTGGCTGAGTGTGTCTGACCCTGTGCCAGTGCTTTGTGCCTGTGCTACATTTTGTCTGTCTGGTTCTGATTTGGCTGTGTCCCTGTTATGAGTTTTTCCTGACCCTTTTGTACTGTTTGCCCTCTCTGTGTATGACCTCTTGGCTATGTTCTGATTATTCTCTGCCTGCACCTCTTGTACTGCGTTGCTCCCTCTGTGTATGACCTTGCTATCCTGACTATCCGTTCTGTCTATGCCCCTTGGTAACTTTATTTCGTAGTTACCCTTCTAGGAGTTTTCCTTCATCTCCTAGTTCTCCTGAACTTAGGCCATGCCCCTAGGCAGTCACGTGCTTCAGGTCCTCTGGCCTGAAGCATTCTCTAGCTGTTCCTGCTTCCTCTGAGAGACCTGTGGTCGGCTCTGCCCCTTGGCAGTCACGTGCTTCAGGTCCTGGTCATCTGAAACACAAGTCTTCCCTGCTGCTGCCTCGCTCCACAGGTATCTTTTGGGGCACAGTTTGTTTACTCAGGACACGCGCTCTGGCTCAGTGAGCAAGTGCAGTGCGGTGTCCCTGATATTATAAACGACCGTTACAGTTTTTCTGAGGGGGAGATTTTGGAGTGTTATCCCCATGGATCCCATGCAGGTATTAGAGGATCAGGTGAAACATCTGACTCAAAAGTTCCAGGAGTTGAATGTTGAGCAGTGCATGATGGCTCAGACCCAGCAGCAGCTGGTAGTACGTGTACGGTATGTACAGGGGCTGTCGCTGCGGGGTCTCTGGGTACTGGTGGTAGGGATGTGTCGTTAGTATCTCCTGAATCTCCAGTTAAACTGCCCGACTACTTCTCGGGATAGAAATGAGTTCAGAGCCTTCAGGGAGGGGTGTAAACTTTTTTTCTCCCTGAGGCCTCGCTCTTCTGGGGATGAGTTCCAGAGGGGGGGGTCATTATTTCCCTACTTCGGTGGGCCCCAAAAGCCTGGGCTTCTTCTCTCTCTCCTTCTGCTCCTGAGAGGATGACTGTTGATGCGTTTTTTCATGCCCTGGGCCGCATCAATGATGAGCCTGACAGGGTCCGTATGGCTGAGGACATGGTAATGAGTGTTTGTCAGGGTAGACATTCAGCCCAGTGGTTCTGTACGGAGTTCCGACGTCGGGCAGTGGAGGTCTCCTGGAATGATGTCGCCCTTCGAGGGCTATTCCGCAGAGGCCTGTCTGAACGTCTCCAGGACGCCCTGGCCCTTCATCCTCCACCTGATACTTTGGAGGACACCATAACCCAGGCCGTACGAATGGACCGCAGGCTACGCGCCAGGGGTGTCATGCAGTGTGAAACCTCACTGTTTGCTGGCAGCAAAGAGACTGGGGCCACTACTGAGGTCATGGACATTGGCATCACCTCGCTAAAAGAGAAGGAGAGAAGACATCGCCGGGAGAAACAACTCTGTTTCTATTGTGGAGAGTCCAGACATTGGAGAAAAGATTGCCCCTCCTGTCCGTCATCCTCTAAGACGACGGAAAACTACTAGGTCTGGGTAGCGGTCGAGGAGGCTGCCCAGACCTTCAGGTACTATTTTCCTCATATCCTAAAGTCATGTTAAAGGTGGAACTGTTGGTAGACAACTATCTTTTTTTCTCGACAGCATTGGTGGACAGTGGTTCATCTCTCAACCTGGTCAGTTCCTGTGTCGTCAGTCACGCTTGATACACCCCTTAAAATTGTTGCCATCGACTCTTCCCCTCTTACCCGAACAGGGATTCTTTATGTTTCCAAAAGATTTTCTTTGCAGGTCGGTTCTTCCCACAAGGAAGAGATGGAATGTTTTGTTATGGACAAATTGCCCACTGGGCTAGTGCTGGGCATGCCATGGCTTCAACGCCACAACCCGGTGATTGACTGGGAATCAGGGGAGATTATTAAATGGGGATCCCAATGTGTCGACTGTTGCGATAAACCTGTTTGTTGTCTGAAACTTGCAAAACCTGTCTCGGTGTCTTCTGTTAGTCTGGAGGGTATTCTGGAGTACCTGTAAGACTTTGAGGACGTGTTCTCTGAAAGTGAGGATGAGGTGCTGCCCCCGCATAGATCATTTGACTGTGCTATTGATCTTATCCCTGGAGCCAAATTGCTCAAGGCCCGTCTGTTAATTTGTCAGGCCCGGAGCGCCTGGCTATGAAGCAATACATCGCTGAAAGTATTCGAAAGGGGCATATAAGGCCCTCAGTGTCCCCAGTAGCTGGGGGGTTCTTCTTTGTTAAAAAGAAGGATGGCGGTCTACGTCACTGCCTCGACTTTCGAGAACTTAATAAAATCACAGTCAGGAATACATACCCCTTGCCTCTGATTCCTGATCTCTGTAGCCAGCTCTCTGGGGCCAAGTGGTTTTCAAAATTGGACCTCAGGGGGGCTTATAATTTGATAAGAGTATGGTAAGGGGGTGAGTGGAAAACTGCTTTCTTACTTCTGAGGGGTTATTTGAGAATCTGGTGATGCCGTTCGGTCTCACCAATGCTCCAGCTGTGTTTCAAAATTTCATTAATGTAGTTTTTCATACCTCATTGGCCATTTTGTTGTGATCTACTTGGATGATATACTGATATATTCCTCTGACAGACATTCTCATTTATCACATGTTAAAACAGTGTTTTAAAGACTCAGGGAAAATCAATTATTTGTTAAGCTGGAGAAATGTTCTTTCTTTGTTCAGGAGCTATCATTTTTGGGTCTCATAATCTCTCCACAGGGGTTTTGTATGGATCCCAAGAAGGTGCAAGCCATTATGGAGTGGGTCCAGCCTCGGGACCTTAGAGTACTCCAGCGCTTCTTGGGATTCACGAATTACTATCGTAGGTTTATCAAAGGTTTTTCTCAGATTGTGAAACCCCTCACGGATCTCACACGTAAAGGGGCTGATGTTAGGAACTGGTCCCCATCAGCCAAACAATCTTTTCTAACTTTGAAAAATTGTTTCACATTCGCTCCTGTTCTGGTTCAACCTGACTCATCCAAGCCGTTTGTGGTTGAAGTTAATGCTTCGGAGGTTGGGGTGGGGGCAGTGTTGTCACAGGGACCTACTTCTCTGACTAACCTCAAACCTTGTGCCTATTTCTCAAAAAAATTTTCTCAGGCTGAGAGAAATTATGATATTGGTAATAGCAAACTCTTAGCAATCAAGTTGGCGTTCGAGGAAGAGAGGCATTTTTTGGATGGGGCGGCTCACCCCATTACAGTCATCACCGACCACAAAAACCTAGAGTATATCAAATCTGCTAAAAGACTGACTTCTAGGCATGCCCGTTGGTCACTTTTCTTTTCCAGATTTCAATTTTCTATAACTTTTCGTCCAGGGTCTAAAAACGTGAAAGCTGATGCTGTTAGAACTCTCCTGTTAGGTTTTTTCTATCTTGCTGGTCACATGACCTTTGTTGCCTATTTAATCCTGCTCCGCCCTTCTGGCTTTGCTGGACTTCATTGTAATTTCTACTCTTAAGCTAGCCGGGTGCTTTGTTACCTTTCTACATTAGTTTTGCCTGGTCTTTTGACCTCTATGTTCTATGTTGTTTGTTTTTCTTTTTACTGCTACAACTTCTGTCTGGAGGTGTCCATCTTTTCTCCCAGTCCCTAGTTTTTGTAGGGATCCCTCCCTCGCATCTATAGGTCTTTGTACAGACTAGCTGAGGACTTTAGCGGGTCTGAACGCAGGATCAGGTTCCCCGTTACATCGTAGGGATCGAGCTTAGTTCTAACATAGGGACAGATATCCCTTTCTTTCCTTAGTGCTTGTAGCAGAACATAACAGTAAGTCCAGCCCAAGAAAAATATCGCTAAGGAAAGATTTCCTGTTTCCCTAATGGTGTCGGTTCAGGAGTTGGCTCAACGCCTGCAGGGACTCTCTCTGGAGGTGTCCGAGCTTCAGCAACACGTGAGTAGCTGTTCTGGAGCACATTTTGTGGAGCCAAAGGTACGTTTGCCTGATTTATTTTTTGGTGAACAACAAGATTTTTTTTCTTTTAAAAATGCTTGCTTGTTGTATTTTCGTTTGAGACCCAGATCCTCTGGTGATGAATCACAGCGCATAGGGTTCATAATGTCACTTTTGCGCAAAGAACCTCAGGAGTGGGCCTTTTCTCTGCAACCTAGTGATCCATGCTTTAGATCAGTGGATAGTTTTTTTCTGTTCTGGGGTTATTGTATGATGATCCTGATCGTGTCTCATCAGCTGAGACAGAATTGAGACGTTTGAGGCAGGGATCAGGTAATGTGGAAAAATATTGTACTTACTTCCGATGGTGGTCTACTCAGGTGGGGTGGAACGATTCAGCTTTGAAAAGTTTGTTTCTTGCAGGGCTAAGTGAAAGGGTTAAAGATTTGCTGATTACTTATCACATACCTGGTAACTTGCAAGAGGCTATGCAATTAGCTATACAGGTGGATAGGAGACTACGTGCAAGGGTTAATGAGAGTAAATCCTCTGCCATGTCAGCTCCAAGTCTTGAGAGGGTCTGTACTGACATTGGAGAGCCCATGGAGATTGGAGCGATGGCACCTCGCTCTCAGGAAAAAGACCGCAGGTTTTCTGAAGGTTTGTGCTTTTATTGCGGCAAATCTGACCATTTCATTAAGAACTGTGTGCTTCGTATCAACAAAGAGAAAAAAAAGGTCAGTTCCGCCCGTATAGCCTGTTTAAATACTAAGGGCGTCTTTCTTTCTGCCACTACTACTGCGGCTCAGGAAGAATTAATGGATTTTCGGGTATTTGTCGATTGTGGTTCTACTCTGAATGTGATTGATGGGGGATTTTTGGAAAAACTTAAATTAAAACCCAAACCTTTGTCATCCCCTATTGCCGTGGTTTCTGTTGATGGCTCTCCCTTGAAGAATGTTACTCACAAGGTCTGTGAATTTCCCCTTACTATTAATGGTGTTCATCAAGAGAATTTGGATTTGGTAGTATTGAATAATTTACCTTCTCCGGTGATTTTGGGGTTACCCTGGTTAAAATTGCACAATCCTGTTCTGGATTGGTCTACCAATGAAATTAAGTCCCGGAGTTCTAAGTGTTATGACAAGTGTTGTAACGGGCGTATTGCTGCTGTGGATAAAGGGGAACTACCGATAACTATTCAGGATTTTTGGAAAGTTTTTTCTGAGAAGGAATCGCAGATTTTACCTCCCCAGAGAGACTATGATTGTACTATTGAATTTGTCCCTGGAGCGACTCTTCCTAAAAGTCGTTTATTTAATCTTACTATTCCTGAGAGAAAGGCTTTGGAGGAATACATACAGACAAGCTTGGCCGCCGGTCACATTAGGCCTTCCAAGTCTCCTGTGGCTGTTGGATTTTTTTTTGTTAAAAAAAGGACGGCGGTTTACGTCCTTGTCTGGACTTTCGTGAGATTCATAAAATTACTGTACGCAATCCTTACCCACTGCCATTGATTCCTGATTTGTTTAACCAGTTAGCGGGGCCAAGTGGTTCTCTAAAATTGATCTTCGGGGGGCATACAATTTGTTGCGCATGAAGGAGGGTGACGAATGGGAGACTGCTTTTAACACTCCTGTGGGTCATTTTGAGAATCTGGTTATGCCTTTTGGCCTTACCAATGCTCCTGCATTTTTTCAGAATCTTATTAATGACATCCTTAGACCTTTGATCGGCAAAAGTGTGGTTGTGTATTTGGATGACATTTTGATTTATTCGCCGGATCTGGAGTCTCATTGGCGGAGCGTTCGTGAGGTATTACAGTTATTGAGTGACAATTCGCTTTTTACTAAGCTGGAGAAATGTGAGTTCGCTGTACAGAGAATTAGTTTTTTGGGCTACATTATCTCCAGCGAAGGTTTTGAGATGGACCCGGTGAAAGTTCAAGCTGTGCAGGAATGGCCTAGACCTATTGGTTTGAACTCGTTACAGAGGTTTTTTGGGTTTTGCCAATTATTATAGAAAATTCATTACAAATTTTTCTATTATTGTCAAACCACTGACCGATCTCACCAGGAAAGGTGCTAATGCGGTTCAGTGGACTACTGAGGTCATTGAAGCTTTTGTGTTTTTAAAGGAGAGGTTCAGCTCTGCTCCCATCCTTATGCAGCCTGATGTGACTAAACCATTTTTGGTTGAGGTTGATGCTTCTTCTGTGGGGGTCGGCGTGGTGTTGTCTCAGGAAAACACGGATGGAGTACATCCTTGTGCATTTTTTTCAAAAAAATTTTCTGAGACTGAACTGAATTATGATATTGGTAATCGGGAATTGTTGGCCATTAAACTCGCATTTGAACACTGGCGGCATCTCTTGGAAGGTGCTGAATTTCCCGTTCAGGTTTTCACTGATCATAAAATCTGATCTATCTTGATGCTGCCAAACGCTTGAATGCCCGTCAGGCTAGGTGGGCACTGTTTTTCTCGTGGTTTAATTTTTCCGTTACTTACATCCCAGGTACTAAGAATGTGAAAGCCGATGCTTTGTCGCGCAGCTTTTCTCCCATGGTTGGTGCTGAGGAGGAGGAGAACATTTTACAAGAAGGGGTTGTGATTGCTGCTTTGGACTTTGTGTTGGAAGATGAGATTCTTAAAGCACAGGAGAATGCCCCATCTAACACTCCCCATGGGAGGTTCTTTGTGCCTGGGACCTTTAGGAGAGATTTGTTTGTTTAGTGTCATGAGTCTCGGTTGGCAGGTCATCCTGGAATCTCTGAGACCAAGAGACTTGTGGGTCGCAGTTTTTGGTGGCCTGGATGGCAGAAGGAAGTCATTAAGTGGGTGCGTCAATGTACTGTGTGTGCTAGACCTAAGTCTTCACATACTCCTGCTGCGGGGTTGCTTTGCTCTCTGGAGGTTCCTAGTGCTCCTTGGACACATTTGGCTATGGACTTTATTACTGACCTTCCCCCCTCTAAGGGTTTCACTGTCTTCTGGGTGGTCGTGGACCGTTTTAGCAAGATGTGTCACTTGGTTCCTTTCATCAAACTGCCCTGCGCTAAGACTCTCGCTAAGGCCTTTGTCAAGGAAATTGTCAGGCTACATGGCGTTCCTACTGACATTGTTTCTGATAGGGGACCTCAGTTCGTGGCTCGTTTTTGGTGCGCCTTTTCTGACAGGTTGGGAGTTCATTTGTCATTTTCATCCGGATATCATCCTGAGTCTAATGGCCAGACAGAAAGGAAAAACCAGGATGTTGAGCAGTTCTTGCGTTGTTTTGTGGCAGACAATCAAGAGGGGTGGTCTGAGTTTCTGCCACTTGCTGAATTTGCTCTTAACAACCATACATCCTCTTCTGCTGGTTGTTCGCCTTTTTTTTTGTTGTACTGGGAGACATCCATCGTTTGGGTCATTCTCGGCCGTGCCTGAAGAGGAGAATTTTTCTGGTGATTTGGAGAGAGTTTGGACGGATGTGCATGGTAATCTTCAGGAGGCTAACAGAAAATCTAAAAGGTACTTTGATAGGAAACTGTTGTGAATGTGTTAGAAATGAATTCTGAGCAGAAGCTCCCTCTGGTGGTTACAAACAGTACTGAACTATTCAATGAAGATTGTGAAGATTGGCAATCAGGTGTTACAGACTGGTCTTATATAAGGGAGGTTCCCTCCCATCAGGGTTGCCGGTGATCAATTGTTCTTGTCTCAACTTTGGTTCCTGGTTCACTTGGAAGCTTGCTGTGTCTTGCCTGCATCTTCTGCTAACAGATAAGATATTTTCTGCTTTTATTTTTTGTGCTTGCTTTTTGCATTTTGTCCTGCACTTCTGTGGAGGTCAGCCAGGTCCCCTCCGGGGGCTTGTGCTCCTCTCAGTTTATCTGAGCCACTGTTATTTGTTCATTTGCCTTTTCCAGTTTTTTCAGTGGCTGCTGCTTTGTTTTGTTACACCAGAGAACTAATTTAGGTGGTAGAGGTCGTGTGATCTCAGGTGTTTTTGCAATTAGTGAGTTGGTATTTTTTAGGGTTTTTTTGGATTGCAGTAAGTGTCCTTCCTATCCTTTTCTTTCTAGGAAGATTGGGCCCCAACGTTTGCTCATACTATTTTCTGTCTGTGTCTGTATATCCTTTTGTCTAACCGCCATTACATGTTTGGGGGCTTCCTATGTTCTTTGGGGATCTGCTCCGGGGCAGATAGTTTTCCTCTTTCTATCTTTGGGTGTGGTTGGCTTCTCGGGCTGTGACGAGGCGTCTAGGACCGGCGTGGGTACGCTCCACGGCTGCCTTTAGTTGTGGTGGTTAGTCAGGGTACTGCAATCCAGTAGATTCCAACCTCTCTGGTGTATTGCCTTTTTTGCCTGCTCTCCTCAGCTACCAAATCATAACAGGAAACGGCAAGAGGTTTTGTTTGCTATTGGTGACATGGTTTGGTTATCCTCTAAGAATCTGAGGTTGAGGATTCCTTCTAAAAAATTGGGTCCCAAGTTTGTAGGGCCCTTTAAGGTGCTTCAGGTTGTTAACCAATCGGCTGTTAGGGTGGAGGTTCCTACCTCCTGGAAGATTAATCCTGTGTTTTATGTTTCTCTGTTGAAAAGAGCTGATGTGTCGGATGGAGACGCCTCTGCCACTGTTCCCCGGTGGTGGAGGACGGGGAATATGAAATTTCCCGCATCCTAAATTCTAGACGGTATAGAGGGAGTTTGCAGTATCTCGTCTCTTGGAAGGGTTTTGGACCCGAGGATAACTCATGGGTGAGGGCGGATGATGTTTCTGCGTCCAGACTTGTCAGAGCGTTTCACAGAGGATTCTGGGTAAGCCTGGGCCTAGGGGATCCGGAGGATCCTCTTTGAAGGGGGGGTACTGTTAGAACTCTTCTGTTAGATTTTTCTATCTTGCTGGTCACATGACCTTTGTTGTCTATTTAATCCTGCTCCGCCCTTTTGGCTTTGCTGGACTTCATTATAATTTCTACTCTTAAGCTAGCCGGGTGCTTTGTTACCTTTCTACATTAGTTTTGCCTGGTCTTTTGACCTCTATGTTCTATGTTGTTTGTTTTTCTTTTTACTGCTACAACTTCTGTCAGGAGGTGTCCATCTTTTCTCCCAGTCCCTAGTTCTTGTAGGGATCCCTCCCTCGCATCTATAGGTCTTTGTACAGACTAGCTGAGGACTTTAGCGGGTCTAATCGCAGGATCAGGTTCCCCGTTACATCGTAGGGATCGAGCTTAGTTCTAACATAGGGACAGATATCCCTTTCTTTCCTTAGTGCTTGTAGCAGAACATAACAGATGCTTTATCACGTAGTTTTGAGCCGCTATCCGCCCCTGATCTGCCATCCCCCATTCTTCAACCCAATATCGTTATAGCTGAAGTGTCGTCGGAATTGGAGCGGGAGATTGTGGGGGCTCAATCTTTAGCTCCAAGGACCAAACCCGAAAACAAATTGTTTGTTCCTCAGCAGTTACGCACCAAGCTCCTGCGTGAGTTCCATGATTCAAAACTGAGTGCTCACCTGGGCATTTCTGCCACACGAGAGGCAGTGGCTAGAGTCTTTTGGTGGCCTTTGATGGCTTCGGATATTAAGAAGCATGTCGCTGCGTGTGGGGTATGTGCCCGTTCTAAGAGCTCTCATTGCCGGCCGGCCGGGGAATTGGTGCCTTTGCCAATTCCAGGAAGGCCATGGACCCACTTGTCCATGGACTTCATTACCAACCTTCCTTCTTCTCGGGTAACACAGTTATCTGGGTAGTCGTGGACAGGTTTTCTAAGTTAGCGCATTTTGTACCTATGGCAAGTCTACCTTCTGCAGAGACTCTCGCTAAGCATTTCCTCGCACAGATTGTACGGTTACATGGGGTACCTATGAATATTGTATCTGACAGAGGGGCACAATTTGTGGCCAAGTTTTAGCGGGCTTTTTGCAAAAGGTTGGGGATATCTTTGTCCTTTTCCTCAGCCTACCACCCAGAAAGTAACGGGCAGACGGAGCTCACCAACCAGTCGCTTGAACAAATTCTTCGATGTTTGACTTCTGCTCTGAAAAGCGACTGGTGTGATGCCCTACCGTTAGAAGAGTTCGCCATCAACAAACATACCAATCAATCTACTGGTAGGTCTCCGTTTTTTATTAATTATGGTTTGAACACTCATTTTGGTGAATTCTCACGTTTAGATTCGGGCTGTGCAGGAGCTGAAGACTGTGTCAACCGAATCAGGGATCTGTGGTCAAAAGATCGGTTAAATAGGTTCAGGGCTCAGGAGACTTATAAGCGTTTTGCAGATAAAAAAAAAGGGACCCTGCTCAGGTGTTGCAGTGTGGGGACAAGGTGTGGCTCTCCACGTGAAACATAAGTCTTCGTCTGCCCTCCACCAAACTGGGGCCCAAGTTCATCGGTCCCTATGAGATCATTGAGGTAATTAACCCAGTGGCGTATCATCTTCGCCTCCCCCGGCTTTGAAACTCCATAACGTATTCCACAGATCCTTGCTTAAACCCTTGGGATCGGTAGTAGAAGATCCAGTTGCTGTTTCCTCCCCAGTCTTGATTGATGGGCACATGGAATTTGAGGTACAACATATTGTAGACTCCTGGCGGTCTCGGGGGTCTTTACAGTACCTGGTGCATTGGATGGGGTACGGTCCTGAGGACCGGTCTTGGGTGCCGGCCAGATCTGTACACGCTGACCGTCTGGTTCGGGCATTTCATGCTCGGAATCCTGGGAAACCTGGGGTCCAGAGACCCCCATTAAGAAGGGGGTACTGTCATGGTTTACTGGGTTCTCCGGCCAGGTAGTCACGGGGTTAACTCGGTTGGCCTCTTTCTGTGTCCTGGGAGGCTTTTTATAGCCTCACTGTGAGGTCAATCTTTGTCGTTTATACTCTGACCTTTGGCTGAGTGTGTCTGACCTGTGCCTGTGCTAGTTCTTTGTGCCTGTGCTACGTTTCGTCTGTCTGGATCTGATTTGGCTGTGTCCCTGTTACGAGTTTTTCCTGACCCTTTTGTACTGTTTGCCCTCTCTGTGTATGACCTCTTGGCTATGTTCTGATTATTCTCTGCCTGCACCTCTTGTACTGCGTTGCTCCCGCTTTGTATAACCTGGCTATCCTGACTATCCGTTCTGTCTATGCCCCTTGGTAACTTTATTTCGTAGTTACCCTTCTAGGAGTTTTCCTTCATCTCCTAGTTCTCCTGAGCTTAAGCCACGCCCCTAGGCAGTCACGTGCTTCAGGTCCTCTGGCCTGAAGCATTCTCTAGCTGTTCCTGCTTCCTCTGAGAGACCTGTGGTCGGCTCTGCCCCTTGGCAGTCACGTGCTTCAGGTCCTGGTCATCTGAAACACACGTCTTCCCTGCTGCTGCCTCGCTCCACAGGTATCTTTTGGGGCACAGTTTGTTTACTCAGGACACGCGCACTGGCTCAATGAGCAAGTGCAGTGCGGTGTCCCTGAGAAGTACACCCTCACAAAGTAAGGAATTTGTGCAATTGTCTGTTACACAATTGAGCAATTTTCTGCGTACGCATAAAAAGTACCGTATTTTTCGGACTATAAGACGCACCCCAAATTTTCAGAAGGAAAATTGGGAAAAAAAAAATAATGTGTCAAATGGGGGTCCGTCTTACAGTCCGAATTTAGCTTACCACTGTGTGGGGTGGTTGGGCACTGTGGGGTGGTTGGGCACTGTGGGGTGGCTGTGTTATGAGGGGTGGCTGTGTTATGTGGGGTGGCTGTGTTCTGTGGGGTGGCCAGGGTGGCCATATACTCACAAATCCGGTGGCGGCGGCGCTCCCAATGCAGCTTGGCTGCGATGCGGTGGTGGTGTCCGGGCAGCAGCGGGCCTCTGGGCTGCGTGGGGGGCTCCGCCGGCATCTCGTCCCAGCCAGAAAGCCCCCCGCAGCTGCGACGCGGTGCCGGTGCCTCCGGTGGCGGTCCCGATCCAGAGTGTGGTGCGGTGGTGGTGTTCGGGCAGCAAGCGGGCCTCTGGGCTGCGTGGGGGGCTCCGCCGGCATCTAGTCCCAGCCGGAAAGCCCCCCCGCAGCTGCGACGCGGTGCCGGTGCCTCCGGTGGCGGTCCCGATCCAAAGTGTGGTGCGGTGGTGGTGTTCAGGCAGCAAGTGGGCCTCTGGGCTGCGTGGGGGGCTCCGCCAGCATCTAGTCCCATCCGGAAAGCCCCCCCGCAGCTGCGACGCGGTGCCGGCATGAGGAATGGCCGCCTGGGGCCTCCGGCAAGATGGCCGCCGCATACTCTCGTTCAAATCTCGGCAACGAGATCTCTTCCCAGGACAAGATCTCGTTGCCGAGATTTGAACGAGAGTATGCCGGCGGAGCCCCCCCACGCAGCCCAGAGGTCCGCTGCTGCCCGGACACCACCACCGCATCGCAGCCAAGCTGCATTGAGAGCACCGCCGCCACTGAACTTTCCGGTATGTTGCGACCATAAGACGCACCCCCATTTTCCCCCAAAATTTTGGGGGAAAAAAGTGCGTCTTATGGTCCAAAAAATACGGTAACATACAAACTAAGTTAGCTCACCGACAGCCACAGCAGATGCAACGAACTCCATTCTGTAGACAACAAAAACTTGAAATGTTCCAACATCTTCAATAAAATTGAAAGTTTATTTAGTTTATATTTATAACGCTCGCACCTAGACTGGATGACACGAGCGAGGATTGTGGCCCTACTTTGCCATGAACCAGACTAACCCTGGAGGGGCGTGACTAAGCAGCTACCTTGGTGTTCACTGGAGCCTCTAGTGGTGAGGTCACGCTTGTGCAGCAGGTAGCTGCCAGATACCACTCCAGGTCCGATGGGCATCGCAGGTCCAGGTCCGGCGCCTCCCATCTTCATATGATGTCGTCATCCTCCTTGCTTCTTGTCGCAGCTTCTGCGCAGGCGAACTGATCTGCCCTGTTGAGGGCAGAGCAAAGTACTGCAGTGCGCAGGCGCTGGGCCTCTCTGACCTTTCCTGGCGCCTGCGCACTGCAGTACTCTGCTCTGCCCTCAACAGGGCAGATCAGTACACCTGCGCAGGAGTCGCGACACGAAGCAAGGAGGATGACGACATTGTATGAAGATGGGAGGTGCCGGACAGGGACCTGCGACGCCCATAGGACCGGACTGCCTTCGTGTGAGTATAATAAAACTTGTTTTTCTTACCTTTCAGGTTAGATCGGGGGCTTGTGAACAGCATTATAGAATGCTGTAGATAAGCCCTGAAAGGCAGTGGACCAAGCTTATACCTGAAAAGCGAGGTGACAGGTTTGCTTTAAAAGTTCACTTTGCAGGTGAATGACCGCAGATAGAAAAAGCAAGACAATTGCAAACTTGCTTATTTTCATGCTGTCTAACTAATTAAAGCAATTTAATAACTTGAGAATATCACTTTAAGCTGGTGCCAGATAGAAAAAAAGATGAACTGGAATATAAGTTGGGGGGCATGCAGCGTGTAAGTGCATTTTCACACTGGCCACTAAACTGACAAAACCAAAGATAAAAACATAATAAGCAAATTATGCTTATTATGTTTTTTTTTTATCTTGGACACGGTGGCTCAGTGGTTAGCACTGCAGCCTTGCAGCGCTGGATTCCTGGGTTCAAATCCCACCAAGGACAACATCTGCAAGGAGTTTGTATGTTCTCATCATGTTTGCGTGGGTTTCCTCCAGGTTCTCCAGTTTCCTCCCACATTCCAAAGACATACTGATAGGGGATTTAAATTGTGAGCCCCATCGCAGACAGCGATGATAATGTGTGCAAATTGTAAAGCGCTGCAGAATATGTTAGCGCTATATAAAAATAAAGATTATTATTTTGTCTGTTACCAGATAGAACCACATTGTGGATATGTGTGTTTCTTAGGCTAGGACTACACGGTTCATTGTGTCCTATGACCTACCCCGACACAGAGTCGCAAATATGCCCAAATGTGTTAGATTTTTTCAGTCACAAGTCGTAGATTCACTTGCCACAGATTTCAATACAAGTCACGTGCGACTTATCTATGATTTGGCTTTTTTATACCAAAATTGCAGCTCTAAAATAGTCTTATGAGAACAAATTACAGACAAGTCGCACAGAAGTTTTTGGTTGTACAACACATTCCATTGTGCATCTCCAACCTTAACCCATCCGGCATAATAATAATAATAATAATTTTCTATAGCGCAACATATTCCACAGCACTTTACATTATAGAGGGGACTTGTACAGACAATAGACATTACAGCATAACAATAAACACAGATCAAAGTAGATACCAAGAGGAATGAGGGCCCTGCTCGCAAGCTTACAATCTATGAGGAAAAAGTACAGACACAGAGGGCTATTAAATGCATGATTCTCCAGAGTGACCCACTAAACCATTCATTAATATTTCTAATTAAACAAATCTGTGCACATCGTACAACATATATCTCTTACCACAATTAAAATATTCTGGATGTTTTACAGTAAGTGTGGCCTTAGAGAATTACCTCAGCCTGCCTCCCAATAAGCACACCCATCATAGTCCTGAATGCTGGCTGGTAGTCAAGGCCTTGCGTTGGGTGTATAAAATGGCTCTGATTTTTCGTACAATTATATTGCAAAACTTGTAGATTTCTTACATACCATATCATGTTTCTTTTTCCATTTCCTGTCACAGCTTGCCTTCATGAGGGAAGGATTTATGGTAACAAGGAGACCTTTTCTGTCGGTTCCTGCACATCATGTGTTTGTCAGGTTAGTAGTGTCTTACTGATTTCCATATTCTGTGGTTGTTTAGTCTACAGTTACAGAAGATATACATGAAGTTATACATTGCCGGAAAAATACTGGTTGGCATCTAACCATGGTAAGTTATTAGCACAAAAGGTATTTGCCACATGTTCCTTTTTGTAGGACCTAAGTGTGTATTAACAAATACATTTTTCATTTTTGGTTCTTGGACTTCAATACCTGGCCTGGTTCTGGCCCGAAATGATAGCCTCATCTTCGACTATAAGCTTGTTAGTTTGTGTCATGAGACCTGTGGCTGGTTGGCTCGGGCATTGCAATCTGTATGCGAATTGTGAAATGTGGCCATCTGAACCCAGCCTTAAAATGGAGCTGTCGGTTCTCCCGACATGTCTGTTGCAGTACCTTATAGCATTTCTTAGGAGTAGATAACCATAGTTGGGCACCTTTCCTTAGTACTCTGCATTGTGTGCCATTCCTCTGTTATTCTGAATGGAAATGTGTAAAAGAAGTTTTGATCACACAGAATTTTTTGAGGTATTCAAAAACCCAGAGTTTTTCACATGAAACCACTTCAAGAAACTTTCCTTTTTTGGGGAATTTTTGGAGGAGTTTATATTTCCTGAAGCATATTTTGTAGTCTTTTTGATTTGACAGTACCTCATTTGGAAAAGTTTGCTTCAGGATCCACTTTGAAGAAGAGGCAGGCATTTTCTTTTTCT
This sequence comes from Oophaga sylvatica, assembly GCA_033576555.1. Classification (NCBI taxonomy): domain Eukaryota; kingdom Metazoa; phylum Chordata; class Amphibia; order Anura; family Dendrobatidae; genus Oophaga; species Oophaga sylvatica. Next base: position 331,539,700 of record JARQOD010000004.1, on the reverse strand, counting down.
TCCAGCAGACATTTTTCAAAATCTCTTAAAGAAAAAAAAAAGCTCATTTGCACAGCAGAGGTAATTTCCTAAAGAAATAAATATGAAGGGTTTTCCAAGCATTTTTAAAACTATTTTTGAGTAGGATTTTGGAGAGGATATCATAGGCCATCAATTTAATAGTCTGGATAACTCCTTTGATACAGATATTGGGCAGACAATATGACACATAGTGCCAAGCAACATTTCAAAGTATGTTTATTCTGAAACGCTGTGGAGTTTCAGAGTGAAACATTTGATTGCAATTGGGCAGCCCATGTTTCGGACAGCATGAATCTGATGACAGATTCCCTTTAAGTATGTTTATTTGTATGCTAAAAACCAGGCTGTTGTAGTAATATAGCTGGTAAGAATGCAGATTATAGAGTTAGCTGCCGTCTTTTTAAAGTTTGCATTGTAAAAGGCTTGTTATCGCTTTTATATAATGTGGACACAGACATGAGATGAGGTTTAATTTTTTTCTTGTCTGATCCTTTATTCCTTCTTTGATAACCTGTGCCAGAGGTCTGGCAACCACCTATTACTTACCTTGCTTAGAAGAAGAGGGGGTTGATTTACTATCCACAGCAAAGGCCATGATTATGTCACATCTTCAGCATATAAATTGGAAGAATTACCCACATTTACCTCCAGTATAAATCTCTAATGTAGCCCCTATATAGTGGTATAGAAAAGCCCTTGACAGGATGTTAAGAAAATGTATACCGCACATTATACATTTATTGGTAGTGCCCTACTTTATAGGCAAGTGTAGCTATCTATAAGGTTGAAAGTAGTATGCTGAGTCTGACACATTATCAACCTGGTAAAGGCCATAAGGACACACTTTGGTCCTCATTTAGGTGAATAGAGGTCAATAGATACATATAACATATTGTTTTTGTAGGCTTGCAGCTGGACAGGTACTGGACGGTAGATATGTGTCACCGAGGTGGTTACCCTCGGTGATGTAAACCCAGAAAAGCAGGTCAGGGCATTTCTAGGCATTGTGGGCTACTTCTGATGATTTTTCCCTAACTTCGGCATAATAGCAGCCCCTCTGATAGATCACCTGAAAGGGACGAAGTTGGCTAAATGGTCCCCGGAGGCTGAGGCAGCCTTTCAGGAACTGAAGATGGCCTTCTGCAGACATCCAGTGTTGGTTGGGCCCGGGTTTTAGGAACTGCTAGAGCTGGGTGGGACTGGCCGCTCCCATATCTCCACCTCCAGGTTTTTGAACGGCCTATTTAAGGCAGCACAGTTGCTTTATTCAATGTCTGTGAGCAGAGGTGGAAAGACCTGATATGCTGCTCAGTACTTGTCAGAGTCTGACTAAGTGTTGACCTAATGTGCAAACGGTTTAGCCCGTTCTTGCTATGGGAATTGTTATTATTTTGGTCACACCTGTTTTATGCCTAAGGAATGCTATATTCGTTTGTGTGCTTTGAAAACTTGTGGACTTTGTAATAAGCCGCACACTGTTTGACATCAGAACTGGATCCCTGTCTGTAAGCTACCACCTGCTAAAGAGCGAAATCCCTACAACTTGCTTTCCAAGCATTAAAAAATGTGATGTGAACAGACCTAAGATTGGTATTAAAGTGTAAAAATACCAAATATTCTGTATTCCACCCTTAAGTAATTCTCCTTGGCTCGCCATAGTTTATGAGCACAGCTAGTGCCTATAAAGTATTTATGCCGTATGCACAAGTCCTTTTTTGACAAATTCTAAATGTTAGTTTCTATGTTTGTTTCTAACCGCTAGCAACACTGCTCTTTTTATTGTGAGATCCAAGATAGACTATCATTCTGCAGAATAGTTTTTACCAGAACATCTGTTTCTTATAATGCTCTTGTGTTATATGACGTTACATAAGGAGTGATATTTATTACTGCATCCCTGTTTGCAGACATTTATCCCTAGACGTGTTATAGATTATTATTATTATTATGGTATGTAAGCATCATTTTATTCCAAACATAGTTTATCAGGGTTTATGACCTTGCAACATCTGTTCTCTGAGGTGTAACTTGGATATGAGCGGGCACTAGAGGCAAAAGCCTAGCAAGCAGGATACTCAAACACAATGTCACCAGGTACTGTAGGTATTAATACAAAACCTACAGACTGGATATGATCGATCATTGAAATAAAAGTAGAAATACTCATTACTCTGACTGATGGATATTTTGTTGATATTTTCATATAAAGCAATTCCATCTGTGCAGTTATGTACAGTGACGGTTTTGGTAGGTTTTGGTATACATACATAGACCTCAGACACGGATTGCAAAAACAGGAAAATATATGTGTAAGATAAATAGCGCTGCTGGATTGTGACACCTGTTGCTGTAGGAAAGGCGCTGTTGATTGTGAGCAGTTGAGTTCTATAAAAAGATATGTGCCAGAAATGAACGTATGTACAAGAAATATTGATTTCCGAATCCGATATATCTTTTTTTTAAAAAAACAAAACCTCCTGCATTCAGCATTGACTTCCATATAGTGACAGCTGTTATGATCCAGCAGCGCAATTTGTCTTATACTTATATATTCCTTTCTTTTGCAACCTTTGCCCGCTGAGGGTACATGTATCCAGAACAAGACGTCACTGTACATATTGTGCACATGGTATATCTGTAGAAAAGACATCCAAAACGTATACATTGAACTATTGCGGCTAAGGAAAAATGTATAAAATTGAACACAATGTTCTTAGTTTTCATGACATGAAATCCGTATGCAAGGCTTTTTTAACATCATCTTTTATACAGTATAGTGTAATTCTCTATGTAATTAAAAGGTAGTTTACAAATTAATAGCACCATCACCAAATGAATAAATCTAAAACACTCACCTGCCACATGTTCTCAGACTAAGAGCTGAGAGCAAAAATAGGTGGAACCGTCTGGAAAGTTTCTTGCTAATTATCCCTTTCATGACCTTTGACGTATCTTTGACGTATATTTACATCAAAGGTAGTGTAGAATTTGATGCGGGCTCGCACGCTAAGCCCACGTCTTCCCCCCCGCACGTGAAGACTGATTTAATCAGTCATCATGTGCCTTTAACAGCCGCAGATGGAGCGATGTACTGCCCACTGCTGTTTGCCAGTTAAATCCAGCTGTCAATCCTGACAGTGGGATTTAAAATGCGCCGGCAGGAAGCGCGCCATACATTCCACCCATCACGTGATTGCAGGATGCCGTCGCGATGTCATGACAGCTAGGGTCCTGTTGATGATCCGCATGCCTGTCAATACGATCCTCCTGTGAATGCCAGTCAGCGTTCAAAGACGACCATGATTTCTGCTATACACTGCATTGTTGCAGAAGTACTACTATGTATAGCACAGGCGATCGGACAATCACAGCTTCAAATCTTCTAAGAGGACTATTAAAGTCAGTAAAAAGTGAGAAAAAAATGTTTTTAAAAATATGAAAAGAATAAAAAAAATACAAGTTCTAATCACCCCCATTAGAAATAAAAGTTTAAAAAAATACTCATATTTGGTATTGCTACTTTCAGAAATGTCCGATCTATCAAAAAAATTAATCCGAACGGTAAACAGCGCAATGAGAAGAAAAATCACAATGTCAGAACTAAATTATTTTGGCCACCGCAACATTGCACTAAAATGCAATAAGAGGTGATCAAAACATCTTATCTACCCCAAAATGGTATAATAGAAACATCAGCTTAGGGCGCAAAAAATAAGCCGTCACCCAGCCTTACATCCCGAAAAATCAAAATGTTATGGGTCTCGGAAAATAGCAACATAAGCAAAATTTTCTTTTCTTTCAAATACGGTATCCAATTTTTTTTTCCACACTTAAATAAAAAAAAACTATACATATTTGGTATCTGTGTGCTCCTAATGACCTGGAGAATCATATTGCCAGGTAAATAAAAAAAAACATGACACAATTGTGGAATTGCACTTTTTTGCAATTTCATAGTAACATAGTTAGGCTGGTTTCACACCAGCATCTGACCGACCTGTGTCGGTCAGCGCACGGCCGCCGCTAAGCTCTGCCCCCGGCAGCGCCTCCTCCCGCTCGCTCCGCCTATGGGCGCATGACGCTGCATATGACCTGCGCACCCTATCTTTAGCATTGGGTTTGCAGGCCGTACGCAAGTCGTGCGCAGCTATGCGTTTGCCTGTGTCCTTTTGACGGTGCCCCGACCTGCGCCCAACGCACCATGTTGCATTTTGGTGCGCTCGGCGTACCGTCAAAAGGACACATGCGCCTGCAAATGCATACCTGCATACGGCCTGTGAACCCAATGCTAAAGATAGGGAGCGCAGTTCGCATGCAGCGTCATGCGCCCATAGGCGGAGCGAGCGGGAGGAGGTGCAGCCGGGGGCTGAGCTTAGTGGCGGCCGTGCGCTGACCGACGCAGGACGATCGGACGCTGGTGTGAAATTAGCCTTATTAAGGCTAAACGAAGACTTTAAGTCTTTCAATGCACTTGGAATTTTTTTCCTGATTTCCAGTGCATCACATGATAAAATGAATGATGTATTTCAAAAGTACAACTCGACCTGTAAAAAAAGCCCTCATTTTGCTATAGGGACGGAAAAATAAAAATGTTAGATTTTTGGAATAAAGAGAGGAAAAAAAAAAGACAAAATGGAAAATACAAGGTCATGAAGGGGTTAAAACACCTGGGCCAAATGGGAGGAGTGCTGGTATCAAGTTAAGCAAAAAAAAAAGAGGGGACAGACCATTCAATATATTATAATAGTAGAAAAATACATGGAACGCACACAGGGCAGGCAGACCAGGCAGCCACCTAGGGCCACTGCTCCTCTAGGGGCCCTCAGCCAGTGGCATGCTGCTAATAGCAGCACACCATGCGGGCGCTATGGGACCCCCGCATTGCACATTCAAGATGCCGATACAGTTGAAAGCAGTGATGGAGGAAAAAGCATCATGTGACGCTCCCTCTCCATTACTCCCCCTCCGCCTGTGACTCAGCGTGTGCCAGCAGGGGAGCTGATGAGACGCTGAGATGCTCTGCAGAAGCCAGAGCAGCAGGGAACGAGGAGGAGAGGTAAGTATTTTGTGTGTGTGTCTGCTGCACTATACTGTGTTTGGGGGACTTCACTATACTGTGTTGTATGTGTTTCTGCTGCACTATACTGTTTGTGGGCGGACTGCACTATACTGTGTGTGTAGGGACTGCATTATACTGTGTGTGTGTGGGGGGCTGCATTATACTGTGTGTGGGGACTGCACTATAATGTGTGTGTGTGGGTGTGGTCTCCATTATACTGTGTGTGTGGGGCTGCACTATATGGTGTGTGTGTGTTAGTAAGGGGGGCTGCATTATACTCTGAGGGGGCTGCATTATACTCTGGGGACTGCATTATACTGTGTGTTTGTTGGGCTGCATTATACTCTTCGGGGTCTGCATTATAGTCTGACTGCATTATACTCTGAGGGGGGCTGTATTATGCTCTATTAGGGGACTAAATTATACTCTATAAGTTGGGGAGCTGCAGTATACTCTTTGAGGGAGGCTGCAGTATACTCCATCAAGGGCCATGGGGAGTGCATTTTACTATTTGTACTATATGGGATCTGCATTATACTGTACCCATCATTCTTCCTCAGCCAGAGTAAATGTTACAGCATCGTGGATGGGATTTCAAGAAATCCCATATCCACGATGCATGCACAGACGCCCCTAGCTCACCCGCGGAGATGGACTTGCGGCGCATCTTTCCAGACCATAACATGTCTATTTATCTTGCGTTGAATCTGCACGGTTCAATGAACACATGCGGATTCACCTGCGTTCAATAGCCGGCAGTAGACGTGCTGCGTCCAAAGCACAGCCAATTGCAGAACATGTGCACCTACCCTAAAGAGGCTGAGAAACAAACATCAAACGACTTCAATATTGTCTATCACACTCGTTTAGCAGCCTGAACTTAGCGCTTGTAAATACAACAGAAATGTTTCTGTGTGATGGTGCGCAATATGTGAGCATTCGAGGCCTCACTTTAAACTTTTGCCCAGGGCCCCACTTTCTCTAAAACCGGCCCTGAACGCACATCCAAAACTACATTGATCTATGTATATTGTGCATGGCGAATCACCTTATAGAAAAGTATTAACAAAAATAGTCATCACTTGGAGTGTCTCTATATTTTTGTCTTAAAGAAGTAGAACTGACCCATTAGGAGTGCCATATTTCCCAAACATACAGTATATAATTAGTAATTAGAAATAATCTATTCCTATATTGTTATTTCACCATAGCAGATATTGAATGATATTAGTGACCTATTAACAAAATTTAAAAAGCTCAGTAAAATACCTTATGTGTCTTTAGATTTCATTCAGTCATGAAATCTGTAGTGAAAAAGGTCACAATTAAGAGACTGTTCACAATTCATTCAGCCCTTACTTTGCTAACTCAGTCAGGGTTCTGTGTTAGTCACTAAAAAAGACAGAGCCATTAAAAGCTTATTCCCGTCTCCAAGATCCTATCCCAATATGTAGCAGGTGTACTAATAATAATATTAGCAAATACCTCCAATTAAAAATCTAATATAGTTCTTCTGATTATCTATGTCTCTTTCCTCATGTGCAGGCATTGCAGTCGCATAGGTATCCATGGTTATGACCACTCATAATGACAGTTAGCTGTTAGTGGTCGTAACCATGGATACAGTCATGATCCAGTCCAGTGTTTCCTTTCTGCTGTCTTCTCTCTGGACTGGTCATGTGGGGGTTAATCCCTTCAGCATCATCTTGAAGCTGCCTGGGCTATTTCAGTCCTCTGGAGCCTGCGGGCCATCGTCAACTATAGTTCATGCTTCCTGGCTGGAGCATCTGACCCGTATAACCATTGTGATCCTTCTGCCACTGACTTCCTGTACAGTGTATGACTCGGCCTGATCTTTGAACCCCATCTCTTGTTTTTCCGTTCCTGATACTGTGCTCCCCGACTGGTTTTGACTCTCTGGCTTGTCCCCCGACTACGTCTCACATTTTGGATACCACGTTCTCATTAGGCTCTGACTACTGGCTTGTCTCTGACTTTGTGCTTGCTGTGAACTTTGGTACTTCTGCTCCTCAATGTGTATTACTCGGCTTGTTTGACCACTCTTTCGTTACCCGTTACACCTGTGCTGCTGCTAAGTGTTGCTACTGGTGTTCTTGCAACCTCTCTTTCTTTACCAACACCCCCTGGTGGAGGTTGCGCTATACTGCACTGCAGCCAGTATTACAGATACCTAAGCTACTGCAATGCCTGCACATGGAGTAAGTGACACATCGAATCAGAAGAACTACCGTATACTATATTTCTAATTGGAGGTATTTGCTAATATAATTATTATACCTACTACATATTGCAATAGGATTTTGGAGATGGAGCACTCCTTTCAGTATAATGACACAAACAGTGTTCAAAGTACATACCTTTGGTTTCAGCTTCTGCTTCTTTCCTGCAATGTACATCTTCTCAGACATGAGCAAGTAGTCAGCTGAAAAGACAGACATCGCTACAAAGGAGCACAATCTGAGACCAAAGGTGTGTACATTGAGCCCACAACAGCAAGATGGCGGCTGAATGCAATGTGAACAGCATTAACATGGACTTCCAGTTTTATACCAATAAAGCGTCATCGCTGTATAAATGACACAACTTTCTGATATCTTTGTATTTTATCACTATTTTCAAGACTGTCAGTAAATGAAAACATTGAGGCACATTTGAGTAGAGATGATAACATCACTAATAATGGCCAGTATCTTAAACTCCTTCCATATGTAGAATCATTACAGTTGGATCTAGTTAGTCTCTTGTCAAATAACACGTAATGGACTGTTTTTTTTTTTAGTATGGAGAAGTCACATGCATCCAAAAGACTTGCCCACCAACAGAGTGTACTCATCAAGTGACACCACCCGGTGAATGTTGCCCTCGTTGTGTAAGAGGTTGGTGATATTAATATCAGAGTTAAGGAGAAGCTTTCCTCAGAAAATGACCTACTGATTAAATTAAATTTTTGTGTTTTTCTTTTATTTTGGAATTTTTTTTATAAATAGCACAATATGTATTAAAAGTAAAAAAATAGAAATTTTCACACTCACCATTGGGATTTTTTTTAAATTCTAACTTTCCTTTTATTTCAGGAAATAACATATGTACATAATCACAATGGTTGTTTTTTTGTATTGAAGCATCTAATGAGTGTGTGAAAAGGTCATTGTGAAGGAAGTGAGGGGAATCAGGGTCAGGGATCACCTATTGTCATTGCTGTATGTTGTGTTATTAGCTGTGTGTGGAGGTGTTAAAGCCCCGTCTCACATAGCGAGATCGCTGCTAAACAGCGATCTTAGCAGCGATCTCGCTATGTCTGACACGTACCAGCGATCAGGCCCCTGCTGTGAATCGCTGGTCGTGTCAGAAATGCCAGGACTTTTTTTTTGATCGCTGGTCTCTCCGCTGACAGGCACGCATCGCTGCGTGTGACAGGCGGGAGACCAGCGATCAGCTGGTAACCAAGGTACACTTCGCGTTTCCAGGCGCGAGGCTGTGCCTGGAAACCCGATGTGTACGTTGGATACCAGCGCGCTGCTGCAGGGGAGCTGGTAACCAAGGTACACATCGGGTTTCCAGGCACCGCGCAGCGCCTGGAAACCCGAAGTGTACCTTGGTTACCAGCTCCCTGCATCAGCGTGCTGGTATCCAATGTACACTGCGGGTAACTAGGCGACGTTACCCGCAGTGTCGCTGTGCTGATCGCTGCCTGAGCTGCCTGTTTGGCAGCTCAGCAGCGATCACGTAGCGACACACCAGCGATCCTTATCGTTGTCGGGATCGCTGGTGTGTCGCTATGTGAGACGGGGCCCTTACTGTGATTGTAATTCTGACACTACTGATAAGAAAAGTCCTGTAAACTCTTCTTGAAAGGAAGATAGCATGAGTCTAAAAATACTACAGTGGCCAGTGTGAAAATTACTAATTTTATTTAAAAAAAAAAAAAGATTATTATATGAAAAACAACAAAAATCAAAACATTGGCTAAAACTTTGTAAAAAAGCAAATGTAATCCAAACTGAAACAAGAGGTCACTTCCTGATAACGTCCCTTATTAGGGGTAATTATGATTTCAGTTAATAAAGCTTGTCATTCACCCTTTGGCTATGTTCACATATCCAGCAATCATTTGATACAATGGATCCAGCAGTAATCCATTGACAAAAAAGTTGTGCAAACACAATTTTATTGTCTTGCTTAAAAAACTGTCTTCAGCTGGATCCGTTTTTCTAACAATGAAGTCTATGGAAAACAGATGCGTTAATTAGCCATCTGTTTTCTTCCATTTGAAGCTGATTTAGTAAGCAAAAACCGGATGTTTTTTAAAAATGAATGAAAAACAGATCACATTAGCGTGCATACATACAAATAATTTTTTAGGGCTCTTATAAATCCCCAAATTGTGTGGAATCAGTTTGTGAGTAGAACTGGCTAATGACATTTGGCAAACTTTCATGTTTCTTCACTTAAGGCTGCTCTGATGGTCATCTGGATGGAGAAACATGGAAGAAGGATTCATGTGTGAGCTGCATTTGTCAGGTAAAATTTGTAATAAAGGAATCTTTGTTAAACTGTTTATTTTACCATTTACTATAAATTAAATTTACAGATATGCTCGTTCAGAACCATTGTTATTTGAATGTGGAAAAGCTCCTAAGATACTTCATATGGGCAAAAGTATTGGGACACCTACTCAATACACCTTCCGGACCCTTTATAACATCCAATTCTAATACAAATTTGGTCTCCTCTTTGTTGCTAAAACAACTTCCCCTCTCCTGGGATGGCTTTTTTACCAGTCATCCACTAGTGCATTTGTGAGGTGAGACAATGTGGTAGACGAGAGGTCCCAGCTCCTAAACTCCATTCACGTTCATCCTAAATATGTTCGATTGGGCAGAACGAGACATGTGTCCAGGGATTTAGTACAGGGAGGCAAAACACATCTTAGATGACCATTAACAACTATGCAGGAGCACCCTAATCATAGCGGGTGTAGGGGAACCTCAACAGATGACCATGGTGTACCTGAAACAAAAATTACTTTACTAAAACCAAGACCGATATTTCTGTTATACAATGACGGCACAGTGGTAGACAGTGGTAGATACCAGTTCTGCAGAACATATTAAGAGATTACAGTAGACATAGGCTATTTGCTTTTTTGTTACTTTTTTTGTGCAGCCAAAACCTGATCTCTTGGCAGTAAAAGAAAAAAAGCTGCAGCCAAAACATACGGGTTTCGCTGCCTTTTTTGCTGCTTTCGTTTCTGCGTATTTCAAGATACTAAAGTTTAGCTTTGCGTCCACCTTGCAAGCAAGAACAATACTAGGTGTTAGGCCACCAATGCAAGACATATAAACCATGAAACGTTTTTGAAAAAAAAAAGGACAATTTAATCAAATTATTTAGGGGAAAAAGATTTTTATGTCTTAAAAAAAAGTGACTATTCTGAACTAAAAAGACGGAGTTATGTATGACGCGTAGCTGTAAACTCAAGTTACATGGGTTCATGAAAAAATACACAATTGCAAATGTAAAAACAGCGGGTGACGTTGAATTGGTCGGGCATTGTTTAATTAACACATTGGTAGAGCATTGAGTTGGTCAGGCATTTTTTACTTGAATACATTGGTAGGGCATTGAATTTGTAGGGTATTGCTTACTTTCACACATATCACTAATTTAATTAAAGTGTACTAATACTAACATCCATGGTCAAATGAGAGTGCAAAGACTTTATCATTTAAACTTGGGAAAATCACGAAAATAAATGGGTTTAACATCCTGCTATACCTGAGTTTTTTTCACCCAAAAGCTGCAAAAACTGATAACAGCAATTTTGCACTGACAGTACTCATTGCTTTCTGTGGGTGAAAAAAACACTGCAAAAACGCTGACAGAAGTGACATGCTACAGTATTAAAAAACGCAGCAGTTTTTCAGTTCAGTTAGGAAAAAAAAACACACGCTTGTGTATGAAATTTCTGAAATGCTGGAACTGTAAAAAGCAGCTTTAATTTGCGTAAAAAACACAATGTTTGAACATAGCCTTATAGACAGTGACTTAAGTTACAGGTGATGTTCATTCTCTCTGATGGAGTTTCTCCACATCTCTATCTGGCACAGGTCAAAATGGCAAAATTTTCAACAAAGACCCATTTGTCTACACAAACTCGTCATCTTTGTGTTACCTAACACTGCCTGCTGCTGCCATATTTATCCTTATTCCTGGACCTGCTGTGTGCCATGGTAAGGCCGGGGTCACACTTTCGAGAAACTCGCATGAGTCTCGCACCTTAATACCCGGCACTGCCGCCGGCACGCTGCATGTATTTCTATGCAGCTGAATACTCCGGTCCGAGTGCCGGCGGCAGTGGCGGGTATTGAGGTGCGAGACTCTAGCGAGTTTCTCGCAAATGTGACCCCGGCCTAACAGTGATCCTTTTATCATAGTGTCCCACATAATGTCCACCACTGTGTCCCTTACATATTAAAACGAAACTTTGTGCCCTCTGAATGGTAAAATTTCGTTGTGTAAGTACCCTAGCAAGTTGTTATAGTAATCACATTTTGCCCTATAGAAAGTAATGATGCCTCCTGTTTTCCACTTTGATAGTTATAAAACTGAGTGCCCCTATAATCTAATAATGCCTCTTAAGTGCCGAGTTAACATTTAATATTAGTGCCCCTAAAAGGTAATGATGTCTCCTGATACCCCAGCAGCCCTCCTCACAGCCTCCCACCCAGTATAATGGACCCCACAGCCTCCCACACACAATATGATGTCTTCCACAATTCTCCACTGAGTATGATGGCTCTCTCAGTCCTTCATTTAGTCTGATGACCTTCACAGCCCGACACACACATTATAATGGCCCTTACACAATATGATGGACCTCACAGCCCCTCACATGGTATGATGGCCCCCAAAGCTCCACCACACCATATGGTCCTTCATAGCCTCCAATACACTGCATAATGCCCTCACAGCTCCCTCACACATAGTATGATGACCCCACAGCCCCCTTAAACACAGCATTATGCTCACAGAACCCCACTATACAAAGTATGATACCATCACAGCTGCACCACACAGTATGATGGTCCCTACAGTAGTCTCCACTAGACAGTGTAATGCCCCCATATTCCTCTGAAAGTGCTGACTCATAAAATATAACCCATATACTCACCTATCACTGTATCCTAGATCACAGTCTCTGTCCCATTGTGAGCAGAGTGATGCGATGACGTCATCATGCCACCTGCTCTGGGTCTCTGACGTCCTGCTCATGTTTTGCCATTCAGGAGGCCACGGGCCTAAAGCGACCTGCTGACTACAGAATGGAAAGTGGTAGGGCAAGGAGATAAATTCTGCAGTAAAGCAGTGAGCTTTAGCTGAATCAGTATGCAGTACACCTCAATACTGCTATAAGTGGTGGTTGCTCCAACGTGTGAATTGGCTGGGTGCAACCAACCCTATGTCCCTTGGTAGTTATGCTACTGGGTTGAGGTCAGGGATTTTTGTGAGGCAGTCAACTTTTTCCACACCAAACTCACCAAACATTCATTTATGGGTTTTGCCTTGTGCACTGGGGCATAGCCATAGTGGAACAGAAAATGGCCTTCCCCAAACTGTTCCTACAAAGTTGAAAGCACACAATCTATGCTGAAGAATTAAGATTTCTGTTTACTGGAACTAAGGAGCTTAGATCAATCCCTTTAAAAACAACCGCATAGCTTTATCCCTGCTCCATCAAACTGTACAGTGGCACAATGCAGTCAGAAAGGTAACATTCTCCAGGCATTCACCAAACCCAAGGCCATCTGTCTGAGTGACGGATATAGGAGGTTGATTCGTCACTCCATAGAGAACATTTCCAATGCTCAAAAGTCCAGTGGCGGCATGCTTTAAGCCACTCCATCCACGCTTTGCATCGTACTTAATGATTTGATTAAAGGAAATCTGTCACCAGATATTTGCTGCCCTCTTTGCGAGGAGCATGGTGTGAGGGCAGAAACCCTGATTCCAGAGATGTGTCACTTAGTGGGTTGCTTAGTGTAGTTTTAATAAAATCACAGGTTAGTGTGCTCGGAATGCTGAGCTCTGTATAACCCCACCCACACCACTGATTGACAGCTATTTGTGTATGCTGTGTATAGGCAGGAAGCTGATAATTAGTGGTGGGTTGGGGTTATACAGAACTCAAGAATATGGATGACTATGTGGCAGTGGTAGGGACAGGGTTATACAATGCTCATGAATATCGGGGACTAAATGGCAGCAGGTTTAATTGTCGTCTAGTGATAATTTACTGTGGATTTTCTCAAAACTATAGCAAACAGCCCATTTAGGTGGCAAAAATCTGGTGACATTACTTTTAAGAGGAGTTCACATACTGTATAAAATATAGCGGCTTGCTATTTTATTTTCAATTAAATGTTTCATACATGGCGAAATTGTATTTCCTAATAGGGAGGCTCTGTGAAGTGCACCGCTGACATATGTGACACGACAACTTGTGAACATCCTGTCACTCCGCCTGGAAAGTGTTGCCCAGAATGTGTTAACTGCTATTACCATGGGCAGATTCTAAGGAACGGAGAAAGGTTCCAACTCGATCTATGCACTACGTGCACATGCAAGGTAAGCTGGATGCAAGGGTCTGATGTTATTATATTATTATTTATATAGCGCCATTAATTCCATGGTGCTGTACATGAGAAGGGGTTACATACAAGGTTACAGATATTGTTTACAGTAAACAAATTTACAATGACAGACTGGTACAGAGGGAAGAGGACCCTGTCCTTGCGGACTTACATTCTACGTGATAATGAGGAAGAAACAGAAGGTCGGGGAGCAGCAGCTCTGGTGGTGGTGGCGGCGAGGCGGCAGCTCTGGTGGTGGCGGTGTGGCGGCAGCTCTGGTGCTGATGGCGGCAGCTCTGGTGGTGGCGGCGAGGCTGCAGCTAGGGTGGTGGCGGCGGCGAGGCGGCAGAGTGGATATTGCAGGCTGTAGGCTTTCCTGAAGAGATGGGTTTTCAGGTTCCGTCTGAACGATCCAAGGGTGGTGGATAATCGGACATGATGAGGCGTGGAATTCCAGAGGATGGGGGATATTCGGGAGAAATCTTGGAGGCGGTTGTGTGAGGAACGAATAAGTGTGGAGGATAGTAGGAGGTCTTGGGAGGATCGAAGATTACGTGAAGGAAGATATTGGGAGATTAGTTCTGAGATATAGGGAGGGGACAGGTTGTGGACGGCTTTGTAGGTCAGTGTTAGTAGTTTGAACTGGATTCGTTGGGGAATTGGGAGCCAGTGGAGGGATTTGCAGAGGGGAGAAGCAGGAGAGTAGCGAGGGGAGAGGTGGATTAGTCGGGCAGCAGAATTGAGGACAGACTGGAGTGGTGCAAGAGAGTTGACGGGGAGGCCACAGAGGAGGGTGTTGCAGTAATCAAGGCAGGAGATGATGAGGGCATGCACAAGAGTTTTAGTAGATTGAGGGCTGAGGAAGGGACGGATTCTGGAAATGTTTTTAAGTTGGAGGCGACAGGAGGTGGCAAGAGTTTGGATGTGTGGTTTGAAGGACAGGGCAGAGTCGAGAGTTACTTCGAGACAGCGGATTTCAGGTGCGGAAGAGAGCGTGATGCCATTTACCATAATAGATAGATCGGGTAGGGAAGATACGTGAGATGGAGGAAAGATGATGAGTTCGGTTTTGTCTACATTGAGTTTTAGGAAGCGAGAGGTGAAGGAGGATATGGCTGATAGACACTCCGGGATTCTGGACAGCAGAGAGGTGACATCTGGGCCAGAGAGGTAGATCTGAGTATCGTCTGCATACAGGTAGTACTGCAAGCCATGGGACTTTATGAGTTGTCCTAGGCCAAGGGTATAGATGGAGAAAAGTAGGAGCCCCAGGACAGAGCCTTGAGGGACTCCAACAGAGAGAGGGCGGGATGAGGAGGTAGTGTGGGAGTGGGAGACGCTAAATGTGCGGTCGGAAAGGTAAGTGGCGATCCAGGACAGGGCAAGGTCTTTGATGCCACGGGAAGAAAGAATCTGTAGCAGTAGGCAGTGGTCGACCGATGTTCCACTTTGCTTTACAGTATTTTAATTAATGGTAAAATTTATCCACTTAAATGATCTTACTAAAGATGGATATTTATTACTTTTATAGAACACTGACAACATGTATGGAAAAGAGAAACTGCACTCTCATAGTCAGGCTCGGACTGGCCCATAGGGGAACAGGGGAATCCCCCGGTGGGCCCCTGTGCAGACAGGGGCCCCCAACCCTACTATATGGGTAGTACTTGGCATGATTCACATGATTTACTCTGTACAGAAAAAAGCAGCATCTCATCATTCATTAACCAAACTACCTAGTTTATGATTATATAGAGATATAGGTAAATTTGTGAAGGAAGATAGTGTAATATTTGTATGCAGGTGAAAAGTGGGCCCCAAAGGCATTGTTACTGGTGGGCCCTTGGCACCCCAGTCCGACACTGCTCATAGGTAAGAAAGTATGTATTAAAGGTGATATAGGTTTTCAAAAAACCCTGTCTTCTGGCACAGTTTGATTTAAAAAAAAACAAACTCTGCTTTAGGCCGGAGTCACACTAGCGAGAAATACGGACGAGTGCAATGCAAGAAAAAAAATCGCATTGCACTCGGACCAATGTTAATCTATGGGGTAGCTCCCAGCATCCGATTTTTTCTTGTCGATTTAATCATGCGAGAGAAATCGCAGCATACTGCAATTTGCACCGTATTACAGCCGAGCCTCGCCAATGCAAGTCTATGGGTGCGTGAAAACATCCGATTACACACGGACCATACGTGTGACTTGCGAGAAATACACACCGGTGTCCTTTAGAAAAGCCGGCAATTCATCCCCGGCTATACTGTAAAATTATTATTATTATACATTTTTATAGCGCCATTTATTCCATGGCGCTTTACATGTGAAAAGGGGCAAATATAGACAAGTACAGTAAACGTGAGCAATACAAGGCACACACAAGTACAGAAGGAGAGAGGACACTGTCCGCAAGGGCTCACAATCTACAGGGATGGGTGAGGATACAGTAGGAGAGGGTAGAGCTGGTCATGCGGCGGTTCAGTAGACTGATGATCACTGCAGGTTGTAGGCTTGTCGGAAGAGGTCTTCAGGTTCTTTTTGAAGGTTTCCATGGTAGGCGCAAGTCTGATGTGTTGGGGTAGAGAGTTTCAGAGTATGGGAGAGGCACGGGAGAAGTTTTATATGCAGTTGTGGGAAGAAGAGATAAGAGGGTAGTAGAGGAGGAGATCTTGAGAGGATTGAAGGTTGCGTGTGGGTATGTACAAGGAGACCATGTCACAGATGTATGGAGGAGACAGATTGTGGATGGCTTTGTAGGTCATGGTTTTGAACTGGAGCCTCTGGACGATAGGAAGCCAATGAAGTGTGTTATGAATGTGCTGGAGATGGTTTCTGAGCAGAGGCTCCCTCTGTTGGTTGCAGACAGTACTGAACCTCACAGCAAGGAATGGCAATCTGGGATCACGGACTGGACT
This sequence comes from Oophaga sylvatica, assembly GCA_033576555.1. Taxonomy (NCBI): domain Eukaryota; kingdom Metazoa; phylum Chordata; class Amphibia; order Anura; family Dendrobatidae; genus Oophaga; species Oophaga sylvatica. The sequence goes on along the minus strand of JARQOD010000004.1, from coordinate 331,523,053 downwards.
GAGATAAGGGAGGTTCCCTTCCATGATGGTCGCCGGTGATCAATTGTTCTTGTCTCAATTGTGGTTCCTGGTTCATTTGGAAGTTTGCTGAGTTTTGCCTGCATCTTCTGCCTTCAGATAAGATATTTTCTGCTTTTATTTTTGTGCTTGCTTTTTGCATAGTTCCCTGCACTTCTGTGGAGGTCAGCCGGGTCCCCTCCTGGGGGCCTGTGCTCCTCTCAGTTTATCTGAAGCCACTGTTATTTGTTCATTTGCTTTTTCCTGTTTTTTCAGTGGCTGCGGCTTAGTTTTGTTACACCAGAGATCTGATTTAGGTGGTAGAGATCGTGTGATCTCAGGTGTTTTTGCAATCAGAAGAGTTGGTATTTTTTAGGTTTTTTTTTGGATTGCAGTAAGAATCCTTTCCTGTACTTTTCTGTCTAGGCAGATTTTGCCCCAGCGTTTGCTCATTCTATTTTCTGTCTGTGTCCGTGCTTCTTCTTGTCTAACCGCCATTACATGTTTGGGGGCTTTCTATTTTCTTTGGGGATCTGCTCCGGGGCAGATAGCTGACAGGTTTAATAAAGGATGGAAAGAATAGATATATACACATAGAATATATATATATATATATATATATATATTCATGTCATTGTGACATATGTATATATATATATATATATATATATATATATATATATATACAGTACAGACCAAAAGTTTGGACACACCTCATTCAAAGATTTTTCTGTATTTTTATGAAAATTGTAGAATCACACTGAAGGCATCAAAACTATGAATTAACACATGTGGAATTATACATTATATACCGAAGTTAATGCGACCAGCCCTGCTGTAAACCCCTGCAGAATGAATGAATTCATCTCTGCGCAGCCTCCCCGGCTGACAGGAGATGAACTGATTAGTGTGGGAATCTTGATTGATTGTTTCCCACGCTATTGAGTTCACTTCAGGTCAGCCGGGGACTCCCTCTGACGTCACTGATGCTGTGCGGAATCCCCAGCTGACCTGAAGTGAACTCAATAGCGTGGGAAACAATCAATTAAGCTTCCCACACTAATCAGTTCATCTCCTGTCAGCCGGGGAGGCTGCGGGGGTTTACAGCAGGGCTCGTCGCATTAGCAGTGGTCCCTGCTGTAAACCTGTTAACCCCTTCAGATGGATTGCAGCGTGGGATCTGACTGAACTCCGGAGAGGTAAGGATATTGTTGCTTTATTATTTTATTTTTATTACAGGAGAACAAGGGATTCAGAAGGATTACCAGTGCAATAAAATTTGGTCAAAAACTATGTGTATTTATTTCATTAAAGTAATTTTAAATTAATGTGTGTGTGTTTTTTTTTAACCATTTAATACAATAGGATTAATAATGGAGAGTTGACAACTCTCCATTATTAACCCGGCCTAATGTTACCTTCCAATAGCAAGGTGGCCTTAACCCATTATTAACCCATTAGCCACCGCTAAAGACAATGGGAATAGATGGGCTAAGTGCCAGAAAAGGCACATCTAATAATAGATGTGCCTTTTCTGGGGTGGCTGGGGGCAGATGATAGTAGCCAGGGGTTGCACAAAAACAATGCTCCCTCCCTAGGCTATTATCATCTGTCTTTAGTCACTGGCTTTCCCTGTCTGGCAGAGAAAATACCATGGGAGCCCACGCATTTTTTTTCAATGAATTTACACATTAAATTAACACCTACATGTATGAAATGTTGCACCCATACACTCATATAATTGTTAATCAAAACCATATATCAAACTGCATGAAATGAAATGGTTTACTGTATGTAAACCATGTGTCATTTCATGTCGGGTTCTGTAATGATTTTACAGAAGCCGGCAATTGAATTAGCGGCTATTATCCTATGTAGAAGTGTATGAACTATAAATATATATATATTTATATATATATATATATATGTGTCTCAATGACACGTATATATATATATATATATGTATATGTATTGTATGTGTGTAAAGGTATTCTTTCTTTTGTGATTTAAAAACTATCATTTGGATCCATTATATGTCGGCTTTGCAAGCCGGCGAGAAAATTTCCCCGTACGTATGACATACGGATGCCATACGGATGACACGGATATTTTGATGCAAGGAAATCGCATCCTCGCATTGCACACAGATGACATACAAATCACTGTTCAGGGAGCATTTGTGCGATTCTCGTCCGTAAAATACGGTCCGATTTTTTTTATGCGTTGTGTGTGACTCCGGCCTTACTCTCCCTTCCCTGTCCCAGCAGTGAATCTCTATCACTATGTGTGTTATGTGCAGCTCTCACATCCTGTCGACAGCGCTGCAGCCAATCAGTAAGTTCAGCGGCTCTACCCAAGTAGACGGCACAAGCGGCTCAGAGCTGCTGAGCTTACTGACTGACTGTAGCACTATCCATGTGACATTAGCACTGTTTGCGATAACAGAAACCTTGAACAGTGGCAGAGCATCAACGCTGGACCTGGGAAGGGAGAGTAAAGCTCAATTTATTTTATTTATTTATTTTTTTAAACAAACTGCAACTAAGGGCAGTGGTTTTCTGAAAACAGATTGCCTGGCTGCTTTCTTTCAGAAATAGGGCCACTTGTTTCCATAGATTCTGCCAATGGAATGAATGGAGCTGAGCTATTTCAGTTTTTCTTTTTTAATAAATTCGTAAACATTTCTACATTTCTGTTTTTTTCAGTCAAGATGGGGTGCCTAGTATACATTAATGAGAAAAAAAATGAACTTTTTTGAATTTAACAAATGGCTGCAATGAAACAAAGACTGAAAAATTTAAAGGGGTCTGAATACTTTCCGTACCCACTGTAAATAGGAAAAGACCGTTGCAGGGTATACTGTTGTAAATAGGGCTGATAGACAGGTTCAGATAGCAGAGAAATAGGACAGATTCGTAGATACATGGGGAAAAAAGTGACTGAGACACATTTACAAACCTACGGTATATTAAAAAAACAGACTCTACAGCCACAATTATGAACATTAACATGAGACTTCATGTCTAGAATGAGCAGAAGACTACTTAGAAACTGAAAGTTTCTATTGATTAATAGTACAATCACTTACAATATCATGCAGTCATTTAGACTTCTAGTTTTCTTTATTATACAATGGGTTTGGAAAGTATTCAGACCCCTTTAAATATTTCACTCTTTGTTTCATTGCAGCCATTTGGTAAATGCAAAAAAAAAAATTCTCATTAATGAACACTCTGCACCCCATCTTGACTGATAAAAAGCAGAAATACAGAATTTTTTGCAAATTTATTAAAAAAGAAAAACTGAAATATCACATTGTCATAAGTATTCAGACCCTTTGCTCAGACACTCATATTTATGTCACATGCTGTCCTTTTCCTTGTGATCCTCCTTCAGATGGTTCTACTCCTTCATTGGAGTTCAGTTGTGTTTAATTATACTGATAGGACTTGATTTTTAAAGGCACACACCTGTCTATATAAGACCTTACAGCTCACAGTGCATGTCAGACCAAATGAGAATCATGAGGTCAAAGGAACTGGCCAATGAGCTCAGAGACAGAATTGTGGCAAGGCACAGATCTGGCCAAGGTTGCAAAAGAATTTCTGCAGTATTCAAGGTTCCTAAGAGCACAGTGGCCTCCATAATCCTTAAATGGAAGAAGTTTGGGACCACCAGAAGTCTTCCGAGACCTGGCTGTCCAGCCAAACTGAGCAATTGTGGGAGAAGAGCCTTGGTGAGAGAGGTAAAGAAGAACCCCAAGATCACTGTGGCTGAGCTACAAAGATGCAGTAAGGAGATGGGAGAAAGTTCCACAAAGTCAACTATCACTGCATCCCTCCACCAGTCGGGGCTTTATAGAAGAGTGGCCCGACGGAAGCCTCTCCTCAGTGCAAGACATATGAAAGCCCGAATAGAGTTTGCTAAAAAAAACACATGAAGGACTCCCAGACTATGAGAAATAAGATTCTTTGGGCTGATGAGACGAAGATAAAACTTTTTGGTGATAATTCTAAGCTGTATGTGTGGAGAAAACCAGGTAGTTCTCATCACCTGCCCAATACAATCCCAATAGTGAAACATGTTGGTGGCAACATCATGCTATGGGGGTGTTTTTCAGCTGCAGGGACAGGACAACTGGTTGCAATTGAAGTAGACATGAATGCGGCCAAGTACAGAGATATCCTGGATGACAACCTCTTCCAGAGTGCTTTGGACCTCAGACTTGGCCGAAGGTTCACCTTTCAACAAGACAATGACCCTAAGCACACAGCTAAAATAACAAAGGAGTGGCTTCAGAACAACTCTGTGACCATTCTTGACTGACCCAGCCAGAGCCCTGATCTAAACCCAATTGAGCATCTCTGGAGAGACCCGAAAATGGCTGTTTACCAACGTTCAAAATCCAACCTGACGGAACTGGAGAGGATCTGCAAGGAAGAATGGCAGAGGATCCCCAAATCCAGGTGTGAAAAACTTGTTGCATCATTCCCAAGAAGACTCATGGCTGTACTAACTCAAAAGTGTGCTTCTATTCAATACTGAGCAAAAGGTTTGAATACTTATGACCATGTGATATTTCAGTTTTTCTTTTTTAATAAATTTGCAAAAAATTTCTACATTTCAGTTTTTTTTCAGTAAAGATGTGGTGCAGAGTGTACATTAATGAGAAAAAAAATTAACTTTTTTGCATTTACCAAATTGCTGCAATGAAACAAAGAGTGAAAAATTTAAAGGGGTCTGAATACTTTCCGAACCCACTGTATATTTAATTTTTTGCCATAGATAAAATCTGCATGAATGAGCCACATCTAGGTAAAATTGCTTAAGGTGGCTCAGTGGTTAGCTCTGTTGCTTTGCAGCACTGGGGTCCTGGGTTCAATTCCCACCAAGGACAACATCTTCAAGGAGTTTGTATGTTCTCCCCTTGTTTGTGTGAATTTCCTCCGGATACTCTGGTTTCCTCCCACACTCCAAAGACATACTGATAGAGAATTCAATTGTGTCAGGGACACCGCAGTATCCTTGCTCACTGAGCCAGTGCGTGTGTCCTGAGTGAACAAACTATGCCCAAAGATACCTGTAGCAGAGCCGCACAGGGATGACGTGTGTTTATGAGGAACAGGACCTTCCACATGTGACTGCTAGTGGGCGGAGCCAGCCACACATCTCTCAGAGACAGTAGTAGCAGATAGAGAATGCTTCAGACCAAAGGACCTGCAGGCACGTGACTGCTAGTGGGCGTGGCCTAAGCTCCAGAGAGCTATGAGGTGAAGGAAAACTCCTAGAAGGGTAACTACGGGACACAGTTACCAAGGGGCATATACAGAACGGATAATCAGGACGTAGCCAAGGGGTCATACACATAGAGGGCGACGAAGTACAAGAGGAGCAGGCAGAGCGGAGTCAGAACGTAGCCAAGGGTCATACACGTAGAGAGCGACGAAGTACAAGAGGAGCAGGCAGAGCGGAGTCAGAACGTAGCCAAGGGTCATACACGTAGAGGGCAGCAGAGTACAAAAGGGACAGGCAAAACTCAAAACAGGGACACAGCCAAATCAGAACCAGACAGACAGAACGTAGCACAGGCACAAAGCACTGGCACAAGCACAACAGGGTCACACACACTCGGCCAAGGGTCAGAGTATAAGTGACAGAGGATGGCCCCACAATGAGGATATAAAAAGCCTCCCAGAATCCCAGAGTGAGGCCATCCCGGTTAACCCTAAAACCACCTAATCCCAGAAACTCAGCAGACCATGACAAATTGTGAGCCGGCCCCATCGGGGACAGTGCCGATAATGTTGTAAAGCACTGTGGAATTAATGGTGCTATATAAATGAGTAAATTAAATAAATGCAAATAAATAAGTATGGAATACATAATATATTCAAATATGTTTTTTGCTAGAATGGAACAGTCCAGTGTATGAGGGAGCGCTGCCCAGAAGTGACCTGTATAAAGAAGTACACCCCACCTGGACAATGCTGTGCTGTGTGCCAGCAAGGTGAGACTAAGGCCATCTCAGCCGATACTACCTGACAGCCAGTGGCTTTTCACTGGGTGAACAATGTGATTCGCAGTCTGAAAGTGGACATGGGCAATCAACATCTCTCCCAACATCAGTCAGTCGCACCCCAATACGCATTAGACCGTTTGTTGAAACCGTTGTTTTCGACATTAGTTTAATGTGTATGGGGGCCTTAAATCCATATACAGCTGTAGCAAATGGCTATCATGACTAAAGGGTATGCCACACTAAACAAGGTTGCTAACGACATCGCTAAAAAACGTCACTATTTAGCGATCTCGTTAGTGACGCTATTGTGTGTGGCATGTAGCAACGACGTGGCCCCTGCTGTGATCTCGCTGATCGTTCACTAGAGTTGTGGACCGTATTTAGATCGTTGGCGTCCCGCTGGTGACGCTATATCGCTGTGTCTGGCACCTTTTGTGAGCGATGTGCGCTGTTTTTTACATCGCAATGACCGTTAAAGTCGTTAATGAGATCGCTAACCGCTTATGCGTCGTTAACGAGATCGCTAAGTGTGGCAGCTACTAGCGACATTAAAACGATTGCATTAGTATGCGTCGTTATTGTGATCGTTAGCGGGAGCGTTTAGTGTGGCAGTACCTTAACTGCTCGGCATCTTGATAACTTGTCACAAAAGGCTATCTCATTTAAGAGAAGTAAGATAACTTAACTTGGCATTGGTCAATGGCTTCTGCAATGCTAAGTATGAAATAACACATTTTTTGTATTCTGCAATCACCAGTGTTGCATTATCAGAGTCAAGGTAACCCTTTCTAGATCTGTAGCAATCAATATCCGTTAATTTTCATTTTCCACTCTATTGTTTCCAGGATGTGAATATGAAGGCGTATCTTACAGAAATGGAGACTACTTCCTTTCACAGAGCAATTCTTGTGTGAACTGTTCCTGTCTGGTGAGTGCCCAACCTAAGCCTTGTGACTCGACCAATATACTGTGTTAGGATTAAAGGGTACTTCACACATAGCGAGATCGTTAGTTAAAACGTCACAGGTTTTGTGAGGCAGCAGAGACCTTGCCAGCGATCTCGCTACATGTGACACATAGCGGCGACCGGCACCCCGCTGCGATATCGCTGATCGTGCGATCGTCCTAGGCCATTTTTTGATCGTTGGTGTCCCGCTGGCCAGCATGCATCGCTGTGTTTGACGCCATAAAAACGACGAGCAACCTCGTTGGCGACTCAGAACTCAGCTACGCAGGTGTGATTTTGCTTTGCCTTTGTCAGAATCGCTGCTGTGACAAGGTCCCAACGACCGCCGAGGTCGTTATACGGTTCGCCGTATCGTTGCTGCGTCGTTGAGTAGATCTGCCTGTTTGACAACTTACTAGCGACCATGTAGCGACGTACCAGCGATCCTTACCAGGTCGTGTCGTTGTTGGGATCGCTGGAGCGTCGCTATGTGTAACGGGGCCCTAAGAGTGGAGAAGGAGACAAAGATTAGAGATTATTAACACGTTGCAACTCTCTTTAAAGTTCCCAACCTAAGCATGAAGCCCTTTTGCCATGTCATGTTCTTGCTAATGGCATGGATCTGCAGCTCACAATGTCAAGTGTGAATGAGGGCACTGCGTAATGGGAATAGCTGAGAAGATATGGGGTGTTGCTTGCTTAGTGCAGATTAGCTAACTAAAATTCTTTATAGCTTATACAGTGTCTATTATCTAATAGGAAATTATGGGCAGCACGGTGGCTCAGTGGATAGCATTGCAGCGCTGGAGTCCTGGGTTCGAATCCCACCTAGGACAACATCTGCAAGGAGTTTGTATGTTCTCCCTGTGTTTGCGTGGGTTTCCTCCGGGTACTCCGGTTTCCTCCCACACTCCAAAAAAAACATACTGATAGGGAATCTAGATTGTGAGCCCCATCGGGGACAGCGATGAAAATGTGTGCAAACTGTGTAAAGCGCTGCTGAATATGTTAGCGCTATATAAAAATAAAGATCACTATTACTATAAAGATTACTAAATTGCAAACATTTTATATGCCAGGGTGCAGTAATGTAAGATATAGGGATGGGAACCATTACAAATGCTTTCTTCTAATCCATATGTGACTTAAGCCATGATTGTATATTGGAAGACACACAAGAAAGAAAAGAACCATGGATATATAATGCGCACACCTGATATCTATGATAATAATAATAATAATAATAATAATAATAATAATAATATAACAACTTTATTACCACCTATTGACAATTAAAAACATTAAAAGCACACAACAATAATATTCATAACACCCCTGGGTATGATATAAAATGAAGAGAGAATACACAATGCTACACTCTGCATACAATCTAAGTAAAAAAAAAGCTGAATATAGACAAGTGACTCATACTATTATGAAGTATCAGAGCACAGACCATAGCAGAATATAAACACAATAAGCATCAGAGTCACAGTTGAGTAAATGCATGTATAAGTAAGTGTCCCCAAAGACAATAAATGATAAAAACAGATTGAGTGCTGACAAGAATTAACATGAAATGCGGATAACAAGGGGTACATGTAATGCTCGAGACCCTGGAATTGCGCATAGATGTAAAAGATAATACACCATGCACAGCTCGAAGAATAGGGCATGAATGAGGCACCTGGGCACAAAGCACAAGTGATGCCAAAATGAAACAAAGGACACAAGGTTCAGTGCTGAACATCTAGCAAAAAAATACCTGCCTGAGTATAGTTAGCGCAAATGCAATAGGGAATGCACATAGTGCAGGACGCTCAAGTAAAGTACCTGGATACCATAGTAAGTAGTGTGTATGTAATAGGAGGTATATAAAGAACCAGATGCGCAGGTAGGCCACCTGCCTACAACATTAAATAATAAATATGGGATTGAACCCTCATGTGCATAAGGTGCTCACATGTAAGATCACCAAAAAAGTGCATGGTTAGCATGCCCGGGGTGAGGAACAAGCCCCATGCGTGTCGCTTCTCACATCACGATTCAGCACAAGCGTCACACAAAGAGATCTACGGCAAAAAGGTTGTAAAATCACATGTTCACATGGTAGATTTTCTTTTTAAAACCTATTCGATCCAGAGCTACATTACATAGTACCACGGTATCCCAGCACAGAATGTATAAAGCTACATTCCCACGATGAGCCCTTTGTCAGTTTTGACACTGCACATCAAAAATGAAGCGTCTTACAGTACCAACAAACTGGATGGGATTGATAGCCAGCGTATAGTTACCCATCACTTGTGAGGCAACATCTAGAATATGGGATCCAGTTTTGATCGCCACATTTTAAAAAGGATAGTCAGAAATTAGAGTCAGTTCAAAGGCGGGCAACTAGATTATTACAAGGGTTAGAAGGCCTCTCATATGATGAGCGGTTGGAGAAGTTAGGCTTGTTTAGCTTAGAAAAAAGACGTCTCAGATGTCATTTACATGTATAAATACATGTGCGGTCAATACAAAGGACTGGCACATGAGTTATTCCTTCCAAGGACCATACTAAGGACCAGCGGGCACTCATTACGGGTGGGAGAAAGGTGATTCCGACAGCTAAATAGGAAGGGGATCTTTACAGTTAGAGCAGTCTGACTGTGTATGCCCTACCACAAGAGTTAGTAAGGTAGTAATGGATGACACTATAATAACAGCTTTTAAAAAAGGGCTGGATGATTTCCTCAGTACACATAACATTGTGGGTTATAGATAATTTAGTGGCAAAAAAATGTATAATTAGTGGAGAAAGGTGGAACTTTATGGGCCTAGGTCTTATTTCAACCTATGTAAATAAGTAGCTATGATAGCAATCTCCTGCCCACTGTGCTTTTTTTTACGTAGTGTAAATTGACTTGCGGTGGATGTTTCAAATCTGCAACATGTCAATTTCTATTGCAGGTACGCTGAGTTTTATGTGCACATTTTCCCGCTAGAAAAATGAACGTGTCTTTATTGATTTTACAAGACAGAAACGCATAATTTTTGCACCTATTCAGTAAATTAGGTTACTTGCGTTTGTTTAATTGTGTTTTTGAGTATGTTCTTTATGTGCAATAGTGTAGAAACGAAGAAATTGCAGCACTCCCCCATTCATAAAATTCAGACTGTATTTCCAAATAGATAAAAGTTACAGTATTGTAGTGAATGGCATACTGCTCTGTATGAACAACAGCCGTTTCACGCTGAGCAGGCACTTGTTCCTGGTCCCCCACTTCCTGGGACCAGGAAGAAGCGTCTGCTCAGCATGAAACGGCTGTTGTCCATACAGAAGAGTATGCCATTCACTACTACACTGTAACTTTTTTCTTTTTGGAAATTAAAGGGATTGTCCACTACTACCCGTCTAAATGTGTGCAGCCGCACGCTGTGCTCCCGAGTGCCGGCGGCAGTGCCGGGAATTCACATGCGAGACTCGTCCATGTTTCTTGCAAGTGTGATCCCGGCCTTACAGTGACGCCGGCGCTGATTGGTTGCAGTCTCCCATGATGTAACAACCTCATGTGATCCCCGGGAACGCGAATGTTGATACGGCTGAAATGGCGCCGACACGAGAGGTGAATAGAAGTGTTTTTATTTTAATGGGGGAAAACATTCAGATTGAGAAGGGTTGTCCTAGTAGTGGATAACCCTTTTAAGTGTCTAAATTTTATGCACGGCTGAGTGTCGTAATTTCTTCTCTTCTACGATACTATTGGACTTTCTATATATTCAATGCTGAGCACCATCAAAAGTGAACGGGATAACATATTTTTGTTTTTTGCCGATATTTTTTTCATTCTATTGAACTATCTTCTTTACATCAGTTTTTATCTAGTTTTTGATGCTCTTGTTAGTATTTCAAACAAGGTAGCTTTATTTTTGATGTTTCCTAGTTCTGTAATTGGTTTTGCAAAAAATTAATGTGATCCGCACATGACTGTAGCAATAAAGTTTTGTCAAAGCCAAATACCAAGAAGTATCCAAAACAAAGCAGCTTTAATTAAAGCATGACATAGCAAAAAAGACAAAAACCACAGCATTAAAAATGCGATAAACACAAAACGCATAAAAAAATACAATGACAAAAAATGCAAGTAATCTAATTTACATATTAGGTGCAGAAATGCTACAGAAAATGTGCAAGATCAAAAACTTCTAAGTACCGTACTCATCGTGGTAATGTAGCCTTAAAAGTTAGTAAACTCTTTGGTAAATCCCTTAAATAAGTGCCAGACACCATGACAGAAACCCAACGAACTTCATTTGATATAATGCGGCTTACTTTTTTACATATGTTTATGAAACAATGAATAACTTACTGCACCTCGCTTGCCTATTTGGTCTTCCTTTGTAACTGGGGAACAAGACCCAAAGAATACCTATCACCACACTAGGGCTGCCATTTTTTTTTAATTAAAATACTCGGCAGCCCCAGATGGGTGATTTGTCTAAGTATAATCTACAGTAGCAACAAAAACCCTCAGAAGTGCTCATTATGTACTCCAAAAGGGCCCAATTTTCTAGCACAGTCTAGGTTGTGGGATCCGGACATGCAGAGCGGGATCCCACAATGCTCTGTGGCCGTTCTTCCTGTGAAAGAGAGATCTTACGAGATCTACCTCTTTCGACTGATCCAGGGCAGCTGCATACTTTATTAAACTGCTACTGAACCCAGAAGTTTAGGCCTGACTTTGCTAGAAAGACTGGCCCTCTAGAGGGACATTAGGGCTACTTGCCATAATTTCCCTCGGGATCAATAAGTGTATCGTATCGTATGTGAGGTTTTGTTACTAGGTTACATTTAGACGAATCACCAGACTTGGGCGCAATTGCTTTTCTTCATCCCATCCACAAAGAATCGTTTTCCATTTCAGTACGTCTTATGATTAGTGTTGAGCGATACGATACTGAAATATCGGATATCGGCCGATATTAGCTGTATCGGCCTTTCGATTCCGAATACCGATATTTTCGTCATATCGAATACCGGAATCGGGATTGTCACTGTCATTGTCAGTGTCCGTCGGTCGGGTCTGTCACTGTCAGTGTCCGTCGGTCGGGTCTGTCAGGAGTCAGCGGCACTTACCTGACAGAAGATCTCCGGCGGTCACGGCCTGGACTGCTTCATGGCCGCCATCCTCTTCTCCCCGGCGGTCACATGCAGTTTATCGCGATAACTGCAGTGACTGCTGGGTAATCCCGGCTGTAAAGCAGTCAGTCCGATGACGTCACCGCCGGGGAAGCAGGTAATCAGGTGTGCTGCGTCGCGATGACAGGCTCTGCCTGTCATTGCGATGTAGCAGAGCTGGATCGTCGTGGGACACTCGTTACTATGGACTGCGTCGGACAGGTGGTATACTGTTGGTTTTTTTTTTTCTTTTTTTACAGGAGATCGATGGCGTCGCAGGAATGAGAGTACAATAAAAGAAATGAAAACTGTGTTGTCTCTTTTATTTCATTAAAAGACTTTTTTCTTGCTGTGTCTTTTTTTTAAACATTTAATAACTTTGGGATTAATAATGGATCGGTGTCTTATTGACACCTCTCCATTATTAACCGGGCTTATTGTCACCGTGCAATCAACGGTGACATTAACCCCTTATTACCCCACTTGCCACCGCTACAGGGCAGTGGGAAGAGCCGGGTAAAGTGCCACAATTGGCACATCTTTTGATGCGTCAAATGTGGGGCTGCTGTAGCCTGGTATTATCAGGCTGTTGAGGGCCAAAATCCATGGGCCTTGACAGTCTTTTAATACCAGGCCGCAGCAGTCTGCATTTTACTTGGCTGGTTAACAAAAATAGGGGGACCCCTACGCCGTTTTTTTTTCGAGGGGATCCCCTATTTTTGTTAACCAGCCAAGCTAAGCAGACTGCTGTGGCCTGGTATTATCAGGCTTGCAAGGTCCATGGATATTGGATCCTTACCAGCCTGAAAAACCAGGCCTCAGCGGTCTGCTTCATCTGGCTGGTTAACAAAAATAGGGGGGACCCCTACGCCAATTTTTTTCGAGGGGATCCCCTATTTTTGTTAATCAGCCAAGATATGCAGACTGCTGTGGCCTGGTATTATCAGGCTGGCAAGGTCCATGGATCTTGGCTCCTTAACAGCCTGAAAATCCAGGCCTCAGCGGTCTGCTTCATCTGGCTGGTTAACAAAAATAGGGGGGACCCCACGCCATTTTTTTTTCGAAGGGAACCCCTATTTTTGTTAATCAGTTCCCTCTGACGTCACTGATGGTGTCCCTGGCTGACCTGAAGTGAAAGTGGAAAGCAATCAATTAAGCTTTCCACTTCCTCTCCTGTCAGCCAGGAGAGGAGCTCATTCATTTGGGGGTTTACTGTGAGACTGCAGCATTAGCTGCGGTCCCTGCAGTAAACATTAACCCTTTCTGAAGGATTACACCGTGGGACCTGACTGTGCATGGGATAGGTAAGAATAATTTTGCTTTATTATTTTATTTTTATTACAGGAAATGGTTTTAGCAGGTAAATAAAATATGGTCAAAAACTGTGTGATTATTTCATTAAACTTCTTTTTTATTAAAGTGTGTGTGTTTGATTTTTCTTTCATACAATAGGATTAATAATTGATAGTTGTCTAATTGACAGCTCTCAATTATTAACCTGGCTTAAAGTGACCTTTCAATTGCAAGGTCATTTTAACCCCTTATTAACCCATTCGCCACCGCTACAGGGCAATGGGAATAGACGGGCAAAGTGCCAGAAAGGGCGAATCTAATTATAGATTTGTCTTTTCTGGGGTGTCTGGGGGCAGATGTTAGTAGCCAGGGGGGCCAAAAATAATGGTCCCTCTCTGGGCTATTATTATCTGCCCCCATTCGCTGGCTTTGTCTGTCTGGTTGCGAAAATAGGGCGGGAGCCCACGCATTTTTTTAAACAATTTTACACCTCATATATATATATATATATATATATATACATGTCATTGAATTTGTGACACATATATATATATTTATATTTATAGTTCATACACTTCTACATAGTATAATAGCCGCTAATTCAATTGCCGGCTTTTGTGAAAATGCAGAACCCGACATGAAATGACACTTGGTGTACATAGGGTTAACCATGTCTTTTCATGTCCTTTGCTATCTGATTTGCACAAACAATTACATCAGTCTATGTGTGCAAAATTTCACACCTGTAGGGGTTAATTAAAGGTGTAAATTCCTAGCAAAAAAGTCTGTTTTTTTTACAACGAATTTACACCTTTAATTAACCCCTACAGGTGTGAAATTTTGCACACATAGACTGATGTAATTGTTTGTGCAAATCAGATTGCAAACGACATGAAAAGACATGGTTAACCCTATGTACACCAAGTGTCATTTCATGTCGGGTGCTTCTGTCTTTTCACAGAAGCCGACTTTACCCGGCAATTGAATCAGAGGATATTTTACTATGTAGAAGTGTATAAACTATACATATATGTATATATATATATATATGTCACAATGACATGTATATATATATATATATATATACAGTTATATGAAAAAGTTTGGGCACCCCTATTAATCTTAAGCTTAATGTTTTATAAAAATTGGTGTTTTTGCAACAGCTATTTCAGTTTGATATATCTAATAACTATTGGACACAGTAATGTTTCTGCCTTGAAATGAGGTTTATTGTACTAACAGAAAATGTGCAATCTGCAACCAAACAAAATTTGACAGGTGCATAAGTATGGGCACCTCACCAGAAAAGCGAAATTAATATTAAGTAGATCCTCCTTTTGCAAAAATAACAGCCTCTAGTTGTTTCCTGTAGCTTTTAATGAGTTCCTGGATCCTGGATGAAGGTATTTTTGACCATTCCTCTTTACAAAACAATTCCAGTTCAGTTAAGTTTGATGGTCGCCGAGCATGTACAGCTCTCTTCAAATGATCCCACAGATGTTCAATGATATTCAGGTCTGGGGACTGGGATGGCCATTCCAGAACATTGTAATTGTTCCTATGCATGAATGCCTGAGTAGATTTGGAGCGGTGTTTTGGATCATTGTCTTGCTGAAAGATCCATCCCTTGCGTAACTTCAACTTTGTCACTGATTCTTGAACATTATTGTCAAGAATCTGCTGATACTGAGTGGAATCCATGCGTCCCTCAACTTTAACAAGATTCCCGGTGCTGGCATTGGCCACACAGCCCCAAAGCATGATGGAACCTCCACCAAATTTTACTGTGGGTAGCAAGTGTTTTTCTTGGAATGCTGTGTTTTTTTGACGCCATGCATAACGCCTTTTTGTATGACCAAACAACTCAATCTTGGTTTCATCAGTCCACAGGACCTTCTTCCAAAAAGAAATTGGCTTCTCCAAATGTGCTTTTGCATACCTCAGCCGACTCTGTTTGTGACGTGCTTGCAGAAACGTCTTCTTTCGCATCACTCTCCCATACAGCTTCTCCTTGTGCAAAGTGCGTTGTATAGTTGACCGATGCACAGTGACACCATCTGCAGCAAGTTGATGCTGCAGCTCTCTGGAGATGGTCTGAGGATTGTCCTTGACTGATCTCACCATTCTTCTTCTCTGCCTTTCTGATGTTTTTCTTGGCCTGCCACTTCTGGCCTTAACAAGAACTGTCCCTGTGTTCTTCCATTTCCTTACTATGTTCCTCACAGTGGAAACTGACGGGTTAAATCTCTGAGAAAGCTTTTTGTATCCTTCCCCTGAACAACTACGTTGAATAATCTTTGTTTTCAGATCATTTGACAGTTGTTTTGAGGAGCCCATGATGCCACTCTTCAGAGGAGATTCAAACAGAACAACTTGCAAGTGGCCACTTTAAGTAGCTTTTCTCATGATTGCATACACCTGGCTATGAAGTTCAAAGCTCAATGAGGTTACAAAACCAAAACAAGTGCTTTAGTAAGTCAGTAAAAAGTAGGTAGGAGTATTTAAAACAAGAAAATGATAAGGGTGGCCATACTTATGCACCTGTCAAATTTTGTTTGAATGCAGATTGCACATGTTCTGCTAGTACAATAAACCTCATTTCAAGGCAGAAACATTACTGTGTCCAATAGTTATTAGATATATCAAACTGAAAAAGCTGTTGCAAAAACACCAATTTTTATAAAACATTAAGCTTAAGATTAATAGGGGTGCCCAAACTTTTTCATATAACTGTATATGTATTCTATGTGTGTATATTTAGTGTTTACAAGGAAATAAAGGTTTTTTTTAGTTGCGATTTTTTGTTCCCATAGACTTACATTGGACTTCCGGTATCGGAATCGGATATCGATGATATTTAGTGATATCGGCGATACCATTTCGATACGATATTTTTAGATATCGAGCAGTATCGCTCAACACTACTTATGATAAATTAAATTTCAAGATTTAAAACTATAACTCAACCCACCAAAAAACAAGTCCTTATATAGAAGATATTGCAGTAAGAATCTAAACAAACAACCAGAATTTATTCTGCAGTAGGGGGTTAAATAGACCACATCTTAGCACCAAGCTTACTTATACCAGTAATTATATACAGAGGGATATGTCTAAAACCTTGGACGAAAGAAATGGCCGGAGCAAAGCCTCCCCCCCCTCCTCCAGGAGGCGTGGGCGGAGGCCAACATGACGGGGGGGTTGGAAGGGTTAGTTGGGGGAGGAGTATTTAGATTAAGGGGTCTATATAGGGAAGTAAAGAAAGGCTTCAGGTCAGTTCCCGCTTTTAGAGAAAACAGTACCATGTCTGATGTGGAGAGGGCCCTGGAGCTGCTGAGGGAAACGGCTTTATCGCAGCCTCCAGGGTGGTTGGAGGCCCAGGTTGCAGGTATTGCCCCTGGGACCTCCAGGCAGTCAGCCCCATCTCCGGTTAGGGAGTGGCGTTCGAGACGGGTGAGGCCCCCTGAGCGGCTATCCCCAGATGCAGCTCCCAGGGCCTCGCGTCGGCATAGGAGCCCCTCTAGGGACCCTCCAGGCCGGGCGCCACATTGTTCCAGGGCTAGCAGGCCCCGGCCTGGGAGCAATCCGCTTGCTCGGCGGGGCCCTGCGGCGGTGTCCAGGCCTCCGCCTCGTGCTGTTAGGGGGGCGGAGCCGGCACGTGCTAGGCGGCCTAGAAGTACAGGATCTGCGGGGGGCCGCGGCAGCGGCACCGCTGCGGCGCGGCCTGCTTCTCCCTGCGGGACAGAAGGGATCGTTGGTGGCGCAGTGGCCTGCTTTCCGGCAGGGCCAGTCACTCCATCCCCCACTGACAGTGGGGTAGCAGGTCTGTCGGCAGGCTGCGGTATCGGGAGGCCTGCGGTGCGGCCTGCTTCATCACGCAGGTCACGATTAATTAATGACAGCGCAGCGGCTTGCTCGGCGGCAGGGCCGGTCCAGTCCTCCCTCACAGGCAGTGAGGCGCCAGGTTTTTCGGGGGGTCGCCTGAGTGGGGTTCCCTCTGGGTGGCCTGCTCTCACCGCCGGTAGCACGATGCCTAGCCCTATAATTTGCGGGACAGCCGCCTGCAGCGCAGCAGGGCCAGGACCATTGACCCCGGTACACGGGGGCGGGGGAGGTTATCCGGGTATCATTGGTGCGATGGGGGCTAGAGATGTAGCGACCCAGTTAGTGGAATCATTTGGGACTCAGCGGTCGGGATCCTCTCTGGAGTTCGGACCCTCTACGCCAGTCGTTTTCGAGGGGAGTCCTAGTCATCAGCAGCAGGCCACTGGAGTCGCCGTCGCTGGCCAGGACGGAGGGGAGGCATCCGAGGATCCAGGTTTTTCGGCTGGAGGGCTCACAGCCCCCTCGCAGCCCGGTGAGTACACCTCTTTGTCTGGCGTTCGTCACCCAATTTTGTCTTCTACTCAGTGTTGGGGGGGGTCAGGTGGGCGATTATCATGGCAGTGGGGGTACTGCGGTTAGTGGAGAAGTGACTGGGGGCGTTAGGGACATGTTGGTGGGCGTACGGGACTTGTTGTCATGTCTAGAACGGGGTTTGGGTGGTCCATCTCCGTTGGCTGCATGGGTTGGGTCGCAGGCTGGGGGACATACCGGGCCGAGTGGGTTGGAGTTGGCGGGACCCGTCGCTGAGCTGATTTCGGTATCAGTGCAAACTGAGAAGGAGAAGGTGTGTCGCGTGCATTTAGATGATCGGGCGCACGGGAGGTATACGTGTTATGTTACGGTAGCTGAGGAGTGCAGGCAAAAAAAAAGGAAATACACCAGAGCAGTTGGAATCTATGAGATTGCAGTACCCTGACTAACCACCGCAACTAGAGGCAGCCGTGGAGCGTTCCTACGTTGGTCCTAGACGCCTCGTCACAGCCTGAGAAACTAACTACACCTAAAGATAGAAATAGGAAAGCTATCTGCCCCAGAGCAGAACCCCAAAGATAATAGAAAGCCCCCAAACATGTAATGGCGGTTAGACAAGAGGAAATACTGACACAGAAAGAAAATAGTATGAGCAAACGCTGGGGCCCAAACTAACTAAATAGAAAAGGACAGGAAGGGTACTTACTGCAATCTCAGAAAACCCTGAAAAACACCAACTCTACTAATTTCAAAATCACCTGAGATCACACGACCTCTACCACCTAAATTAGTTCTCTGGTGTAACAAAAACAGCAGCCACTGAAAAAACTGGAAAAAGCAAAAGTACAAAACACAGTGGCTGGACTAAACTGAGAGGGCAAAAGCCCCCGGAGGGGACCCAGAAGGCCCCCACAGAAGTGCAGGACAAAATGCAAAAATATAGCAAAAACACAAAATAAGAAATTGTCTTATCTGATAGCAGGAGATGCAGACACGACACAGCAGGCTACAAGGGAAACTGGAAAGAAGGATTCAGACCAGAACAATTGATCACCGGCAACCCTGATGGGAAAATTACTCCCTTATATAAGACCAATCAGTAACACCTGATTCCCAGTCCTCACAATCCTCACTAGTACCGCTTGTAACCACCAGAGGGAGCCTCTGCTCAGAACTCATCTCAAACCCATTCACAACAGTACCCCCCCCTTGAGGAGGGGTCACCGAACCCTCATTTGAGCAACCAGGTCGGTCAGGATGCGTTCTATGATACGCACGGATAAGTCTCCTAGCATGGATGTCCGAAGCAAACACCCAAGAATTGTCTTCCTGACCATAACCTCTCCATTTAACCAAATACTGGAGTCTTCGTCTAGAAAAACGAGAATCCAATATTTTCTCAACCACATACTCCAGATTGCCCTCAACCAAAACAGGGTCAGGAGGCACAGCAGCAGGAACCACTGGCTCAACAAACCTCTTCAACAAGGACTTGTGGAACACGTTATGGATCTTAAATGTCCCTGGAAGAAGCAAACGAAAAGAAACAGGATTAATAATCTCCATGATCTTATAAGGTCCAATGAACCTAGGCTTAAATTTAGGAGATGCTACTCTCATAGGAATATTCTTTGAGGACAACCAGACCAAGTCCCCCACTTTAAACCGAGGACCATCAGTCCTATGCCGGTTAGCAAACCGCTGGGCCTTCTCCTGAGAGAGGGACAACCTCTCCACTACCTGGTCCCAAATCTGCTGCATACGCTCAACAACAGAGTCAACACCTGGACAGACAGAAGCCTCCGTCTGTCCTGAAGAAAATCGAGGGTGAAACCCAGAATTACAGAAAACTGAGACATCAAAGTGGCAGAGCTAGCCCTATTATTAAGAGCAAACTCAGCCAAAGGCAAAAAAGAGACCCAGTCATCCTGATCAGCAGACACAAAGCATCTTAGATAAGTCTCCAATGTCTGGTTTGTTCTCTCAGTTTGACCATTGGTCTGAGGATGAAATGCCGAGGAGAAAGACAATTGAACACCCAGTTTAGAACAAAAAGTCCTCCAAAATCTGGAAACAAACTGGACTCCTCTGTCAGACACAATGTTCTCAGGAATGCCGTGTAAATGAACCACGTGCTGAAGGAACAACGGCACCAATTCAGAGGAGGAAGGCAACTTAGGTAATGGCACAAGATGTATCATTTTGGAAAACCTATCACAAATTACCCAGATGGTGGTCATTCTCTGAGAAACAGGAAGATCGGAAATGAAATCCATAGAGATATGGGTCCATGGTCTCTTGGGCACAGGCAATGGCATCAACAAACCACTAGAGCGAGAACAAGGCTTGGAGCGAGAGCAAGTCCCGCAGGACTGCACAAATTCCCTGACATCGCGAGACAAGGTAGGCCACCAAAAGGACCGACTAACCAAGTCTCTGGTACCAAAAATTCCGGGATGCCCAGCCAATGCGGAACAATGAATCTCAGACATCACACTCTTTTTCCATTGGTCCGGGACAAACAATTTTCCAACAGGGCAGCGCTCGGGCCTATCCTCCTGACACCCCTCCAGAGCAAGTCTCAAATTGGGCGAGATGGCGGAAAGAACTACACCCTCCTTCAAAATAACAGAGGGATCAGATAGCTCAGGAGAGTCCGCAAGGAAACTCCTCGAGAGGGCATCCGCCTTAACATTCTTAGTGCCAGGAAGAAAGGAAACCACAAAATTAAAACGTGTGAAAAACAAGGCCCACCTGGCCTGTCTAGGATTGAGTCGCTTGGCAGATTCCAGATAGACCAGATTCTTATGGTCCGTAAGGACCACCACCTGATGTTTGGCTCCCTCCAGCCAATGTCTCCACTCTTCAAAAGCCCACTTCATGGCCAATAACTCCCGATTACCCACGTCATAATTACGTTCAGTAGGAGAAAATTTTCGAGAGAAAAAGGCACAAGGGTTACTTTTAGAGGTCTCTGGATCTTTTTGGGACAAAACGGCACCTGCCCCAATTTCAGAGGCATCAACCTCCACCTGAAATGGCAGAGAAACATCAGGCTGCCGTAGAACAGGAGCAGAAGTGAATCTCTGCTTAAGTTCCTGAAACGCAGAGACTGCCTCAGGAGGCCAATTCACCACATCAGAACCCTTTCTGGTCAAATCAGTTAATGGTTTAACAATAACAGAGAAATTACCAATAAATTTACGATAAAATTGGCAAAACCCAAAAATCTCTGAAGAGCCTTTAATGAAGTAGGTTGGACCCAATCACAGATGGCCTGAACCTTGACCGGGTCCATTTCAATAACAGATGGGGACAAAATGAATCCCAGAAATGAGATCTTCTGTACGCCAAAAAGACACTTTGATCCCTTCACATACAGAGCATTCTCTCTCAAAATCTGGAATACAGTTCGAACATGTTTCACATGAGAGTCCCAGTCATTAGAAAAAATCAAGATATCATCCAAATAAACAATCAGAAACTTGTCCACAAAATCCCTGAAAATGTCATTCATGAAGGACTGGAAGACGGAAGGAGCATTAGTGAGCCCAAAGGGCATCACAAGGTACTCAAAATGCCCTTCAGGGGTGTTAAATGCCGTCTTCCATTCATCCCCGTGCTTAATGCGAATAAGGTTATACGCCCCCCTGAGGTCAAGCTTGGTAAACCAAGTAGCGTTTTTCACCCTGGAAAACAGGTCAGAAATCAAGGGTAACGGGTATTGATATTTCACAGTAATATTGTTCAAGAGACGATAATCAATACACGGCCTTAATGAACCATCTTTTTTGGCCACAAAGAAAAAACCGGCACCTAAGGGTGAAGAGGATGGTCTGATATGACCCTTCTCCAATGATTCCTTGATATAAGACCGCATAGCGTCATGTTCAGGTACAGACAAGTTAAAAAGGCGACCTTTAGGGAATTTACTACCCGGCACTAATTCAATAGCGCAGTCATAGCTCCTATGGGGAGGTAAGGATGCAGATTTACTTTCGCTAAACACATCAGAAAAATCAAACAAAAAGTCAGGAACATCCTCAGCCTGGGGGGAGGCAGAAAAAACAGGAGTGTTGGTATTAACACATTGGCAGCCCCAACTGGTTACAGACACAGATTTCCAATCCAAAACAGGATTATGAGACTGTAACCAAGGGAAACCCAGCACGATAATGTCATGCAGATTATATAGAACCAAAAATTTGCAGCACTCCTGGTGATCAGGTTCAACCCTCATTATCACCTGAGTAGAAAACTGGGGTTTATTCTCAGCCAAAGGGTAGAATCGATCCCCAGTAAAGGAATAGACTTCTGTAGGGGTATCAAGGGAAACCCACAACGTTTAGCAAAATCATAATCCATCAGGTTAATAGCTGCTCCAGAATCAACGAAAGCCTGAGCAGAAAATGAGGACAGAGAGCATATCAGAGTGACAGTTAATAAAAACTTAGTCTGAACACTACCCAAGACAACTGAGCGTGCAAAATGTCTTCCCCGCTTAGGGCAGACTGAAATAGCATGAGAGGCATCACCACAGTAGAAACATAACCCATTGCGCTTTCGAAACTCATGACGCTGTGCCCCAGACACCACTCCATCACACTGCATGGGCTCAGCAGCTGGCTCACAAGGCAACACCACTCCACGCATACTTCTCCGCTCACGCAAACGTCTGTCAATTTGAATCGCTAATGACATAGAATCATTGAGACCAGAGGGGACAGGGAATCCCACCATAACATCCTTTACATTATCCGACAGACCCTTCCGGAAAAGGGCCGCCAAAGCGTCGTCATTCCATTTGGTCAGGACTGCCCACCTACGGAATCTCTGACAGTATAACTCAGCGTCATCAAGCCCCTGATTTAATGCCAACAAGGCTTTTTCAGCTTGATCAGTGACATTAGGCTCATCGTACAATAACCCCAAAGCCTGAAAAAATGCATCAACATCACTCAAAACAGGATCCCCAGGTATCAGGGAAAAAGCCCAATCCTGAGGATCGCCGCGCAGGAGAGAGATGATAATTTGAACCTGCTGCGCTGCGTTCCCTGAGGACTTAGATTTTAAGGCAAGAAACAATTTACAATTATTTTTGAAATTCTGAAACTTAGCTCGATCCCCTAAAAACAAATCTGGCATGGGGATCCTAGGTTCCACAACAGGCAACCTAGCAAGATATGCAGCAATACTCTGAACCTCAGTGGCAAGCTGATCCACACGGCCAGACAACTGTGCAAACTCCATTGGGAGAAAAGATCCTCCCCAGCACCCAGAGATACAGAGGGAAAAAAAAAAAAAAAAAATGCAACAAACAGAAAAATATCTCTGACAACTTTTCTTCCTTCAAAATATTTTTTCCCTTCTGTGAGTACCATACAATTTTTATGGCCGGTGATACTGTTATGTTACGGTAGCTGAGGAGTGCAGGCAAAAAAAAGGAAATACACCAGAGCAGTTGGACTCTATGAGATTGCAGTACCCTGACTAACCACCGCAACTAGAGGCAGCCGTGGAGCGTTCCTACGTTGGTCCTAGACGCCTCGTCACAGCCTGAGAAACTAACTACACCTAAAGATAGAAATAGGAAAGCTATCTGCCCCGGAGCAGAACCCCAAAGATAATAGAAAGCCCCCAAACATGTAATGGCGGTTAGACAAGAGGAAATACTGACACAGAAAGAAAATAGTATGAGCAAACGCTGGGGCCCAAACTAACTAAATAGAAAAGGACAGGAAGGGTACTTACTGCAATCTCAGAAAACCCTGAAAAACACCAACTCTACTAATTTCAAAATCACCTGAGATCACACGACCTCTACCACCTAAATTAGTTCTCTGGTGTAACAAAAACAGCAGCCACTGAAAAAACTGGAAAAAGCAAAAGTACAAAACACAGTGGCTGGACTAAACTGAGAGGGCAAAAGCCCCCGGAGGGGACCCAGAAGGCCCCCACAGAAGTGCAGGACAAAATGCAAAAATATAGCAAAAACACAAAATAAGAAATTGTCTTATCTGATAGCAGGAGATGCAGACACGACACAGCAGGCTACAAGGAAACTGGAAAGAAGGATTCAGACCAGAACAATTGATCACCGGCAACCCTGATGGGAAAATTACTCCCTTATATAAGACCAATCAGTAACACCTGATTCCCAGTCCTCACAATCCTCACTAGTACCACTTGTAACCACCAGAGGGAGCCTCTGCTCAGAACTCATCTCAAACCCATTCACAACATATACGTATGTTTTGAAGGCCCATTGGGGGCGCATTTAAAGAAGGAAGTTAGGGAGCGCATTTGGAAAGACGAATATGTGGAGATTTTCTCGTTGTTGCCTCTTGGGAAATTTAACTTGGACAAAAGTAAGAAAGAGGACAGTAAAAAAGAGGAGGAGGAAAAACGCAGGTGGCGCCTGATTCCCGAGACGTTTGTTAATTGGCAACAAGCTTTCGTTATTTTGGCAAGCGTCATTGGGGAAAAGGCTCCGGATAATTGTTCGGCCCTATTTTGCTATTTGGATGCCATAGGTGAAGCTTACAGGGTGTATGGCGGGCAAGCTTGACTGAGGTATGATGAACAATTCCGTCAGAGGAAGGCAATTCGTCCTGCTATTCGTTGGGATCAAAAAGACATTGGTTTGTGGATGCGGGTTATAGCGCAAAACAAATTTAGCCATTCCTTTCATGGGGGGGCTGGGAGCACCAGCCAGAGTAATAACACCTCCAGCACAGCCGGGGGCAACGGGCAAGGACAGGCAGGTGGGCATAAGTCGGGAGTATGCTGGAAATTTAACGACGGCCAGTGCAAGTTTGGGGCGAATTGTAAATTCAAACATCTCTGCTCTACCTGCAATGGCGCCTCTCACGGAGCATCCAAGTGTTTTAGGAAAGGAAAAGGAAAATTTGGAAGCGGTAATTCGCAAGGGGGAGACTCCGGTGAAACTGGAAAGGATGGTCCCTTATCTAAATAGATATGGGGACCGGGAAAAAGCGGCATTGTTGTACTCGGGTTTTAAGGACGGTTTTGTTATTCCCCATCCCCCATTTGATATTCCGCGAGTGCTGAGAAACCTGCAGTCGGTGTTGTTACATCCCAGTGTTGTTTCCGATAAGCTGGCAAAGGAAGTTTCGTTGGGTAGAATGGCTGGCCCGTTTATGTCCCCCCCTTTTCAGATTTGGTTGTCTCCCATTTGGGAGTCGTTACGCAACGTAACATTGTTGGAGATCTTCCCGATCCTCGTGGCTGTACATTTGTGGGGGCGTGATTTTCGTAATCAACGGGTGCGCTTTAATTGCGATAATATGGGAGTGGTATGCGCGATTAATGGTCTCACTGCATCGTCCCCCCCTGTGGTTCGGGTGTTGCAGGAATTGGTGTTGGTATGTTTGTCCTTGAATGCTCATGTTACAGCGACTCGTGTTCCTGGTGTGAAGAACTAAATTGCTGATTCTCTTTCTCGTTCACAGTGGGATCGTTTCCGGTCATTGGCGCCAGAAGCAGAGGTAGTGGGTCTAACGTGTCCGGAGGAGTTATGGAAGTTGGCTTTTGGGCCGCAGGATCGTTGATCAGGTCTTCGCTAGCCCCCAAAACTTTGGAGGCGTATCAGGCTGTTTGGCGGATGTGGGAAGGGGTTTTCGCAGCTGATTCAAGCATTGGCATCAGACACGATTGGGAGCGAATTTTGTTGTCCTGGTTGGGACAGGGTGCGATGGAGGGTTGGTCTTGCGCGAAGGTATCACGGGTTTTGGCTGCTTTATCTTTCGGTTTTCGTTTACGAGGATTTCAGGATTTTACAAAGACGTTTTTGGTTAAGCAGGTAGCAAAAGGATTTCTTCGTGTAAAAAGTCGGGGTGATACCAGGCACCCGATTTCATTTAGTTTGTTAGAACAGTTGGGCCTCGCATTGGAGTCGACGTGTTCCTCGAATTTTGAAGTGGCGTTGTTTCGCTTAGCTTTTTCATTCGCATTTTTTGGGGCCTTGCGGGTGGGTGAGCTGGTTTCGCCGAGCAAACCTGTTTTAGGCGGGTTATTGGCGAGGGATGTCGTGTTGACTTCGCGGGGTGTTGAGTTTTGGCTGCGGAGGTCTAAGACAGATCAGGCTGGTAAGGGTCGACGGGTGGTTTTGTGTTGTGTGCAGGGCTCTTTAATGTGTCCGGTTCAAAGTCTCCAGCGCTTTCGGGAGTTTCGGCCTAGCCTGGACGGTTCTTTGTTGTGTCATGCGGATGGGGGTAGTTTGTCTCGGTATCAGTTTGGTGCCATTTTTAAGAAGTCTATTCGGGTATTGGGCCTGGATGACTCTCGTTTTGCTCCTCATTCTTTTCGAATCGGGGCAGCGACGGAGGCAGCGGCAGGGGGTTTGAGTCCGGCGTCCATTCAACGTATTGGCGGTTGGAAGTCGGGTCGGTATCGGAGTTACATCAGGCTTTAGTTTCGTCAAGTGGCTGGAGGGAGATGACCGGGGGAGTAGTGTTATGTCTCCGGGTACTCCGGTATTTTGTATTTTAGCCTTGTTTTCTCTTTCAGGTACCAGGCCTGTGCTTGTGTGGATTTTTGGCCATTCCTTCGTTTACTGGGGAGCGTTACGAGCTGACGTCAGGAACGAAGGTCGACAACTGGGTTTTCACAGGAGCATGGCTGTGGTGCGGTGGATTGGTTTTAGAGGAATGGAATGGAGAAGAGTTCTCCAGGAAATACATGGTTGTGTTTTGTTGGACCGTGCTCCTGACATTTTAGTTCTCCATGTTGGGGGCAATGATCTGGCGGTTCGACCTTTCCGGGAATTGGTAAAGGACATTAAGCAGGATTGTTTGAGTTTGTGGTTATTATACACAGGAGTTACTATTGTTTGGTCTGAAATTGTTCCACGCAGGCGATGGCGTACGATGAGATCCTTGGTAAAAGTTAACAAGGCCAGGATAAAAGTGAATAGGGCAGTTTCTTCATTTATTGTTCGGAATGGGGGAGTGTCAGTGCGGCATTTTGATCTGGAAAAGGGCGAGGGCGATTTTTGGTTGGCGGACGGGGTCCACCTAAATGGGGTGGGTTCTGACATTTGGGCGCTCGGCCTTCAAGAGGGTATAGAAAAGGCCATGGCATTGCGGTTTGTGGGGGTCTCGGGCCATTGAGGTGTTCAAGGGGCCCTCGTTGTGGCGGTTCGGTGTGGGGGGGGAGTCCTTGAAGTCGGTTGGAAATTGGTTTTGGAGACTCTGGATAGGGTCTCCTCCGT